>CM018693.1:72952013-73552013 GCA_009363875.1 Mikania micrantha
AATGTTTAGAAAAGGGGCAATGAACTCACCTATGTTGCTATGTAATGATTCACAACAAATATGGCGCCCTCGTTACTTGTAATTATGTTTCTTCAGTACCTGAGTTGTTTTAAGAAGAATGCGAATACTATAAGTATTTATAATAGACGTATCTAGGGTTTTGGTCGCGTGTGCAACTATGTGTCCTATGTTACTAGTGTGTTTCAATGTCTCTCTAGCTAATCTACCCTGATTATCCCTTTATCCATAGATGTTCACAACTAAACCTTACTTATATAAGGTCTAATTCATTCCATTCATGGTCTTTCTAGATGAAACATCTTTAATAAACGCATTTTAAGTTAAATCTTTAAGTTAGAAATAATTTCCTTTATTTTAAATCATTTTAGTTAAGAATTTTTATAATCATTTTGTCCTTTTATTAAAACATAAATCATTTTAAGAAATATAAGTTACATGTTTACTTAGGTTAATCTCACTCGATTAACTCCAAGTCCCTTGCTAGATCTTCGTTTCCCATGGTTCTTTGATCGCTCTTGTGTACAACTTAGCCTAGAAAGTTCAATTGAACTATATAGCATAGTTGTATGTTTGTATAGAAGATACTAAGTATTGGGTGCTAATAATGAAATCAACACCCTCCCTTAATTGATATTCTTGATTACTCCTCAACTTTAGTTCTTTAATTTTATGAATAAAGATAGTTTTACTCTTTGTAACCCATGCTTTGACTTAACAAATTCCATTGATTTAAACCCTTTGTTTTGTTAAAATCCCTTTTCTGTGTCCATTAGTTTAAGAAGAGCACTAGTATTGAAAACCCTAATAAGCTTTCCCATGCATGTAGTCTACGTACCTAACCCATGCATGAAATCATGTACCCACACCCATGCATGCAATCATGTACTCAAATCCATGTAACCAGCCGAATAGGGTCAGCCATGCGAAGGAAATCAGTTTGTGCGAATGAAGGTTTGGCCGAATGGACTAGGCATGCGAGTGAAGGGTTGGCCGAATGTAGTGGGTTCATACGAAGGAGCCTTGGCTGAAGGAGGATTGCCATGCGAATGTAGGTCTTGACCGAGTGAGGAGCTCGTGCGAATGAGGTTAACTTTCGGCTCTTGGCCATTCGGCCGAATGTGGGTAGGTGCACATCGGTAGAGCTGGGTGATTCCCATTCGGTTGTTCGAACTCAACCAAGAGCAGCCCCCATTCTTTGACCTTACAACCACACATGCCATGCAACCTCACAAGTTCATACATCATCCTAAAGGGTTTTCGTGCAGTTTCCCTATGGTTTTGGGTGGGTTTAATCGGTTCCAAAGGTGTTCGAACCAAGGGGTTTGAAAACCCTAAAAAACCGAGATTTTAACTCAAATCTACCTCAAATCGGATGATCTTGGGCTCTAAATCCTTGTATTTTCGTGATCTACAAGTTGTTGTGGTCGTTTTTGACACCAAAATGGCTTGATTTGGTGAAGAAACGTGGATACTAGGGTTTGTGGTTTTAGAGAAAGAAGTAGAGAGAGTGATGGGAGAGATGAGAGAGGATGGGTAGTTAGGGGAAATAAAGGATATTAAATGCCCTATTAAAGTCATTCAAAATACCGGCGTGTTTGGTCTCGTTTCGGTTTTGCTTGGTTTCGCTAGAAGCATCAGTTTCCTTTCGTTTTCGTAACAATTCGTTACGATTTTAAAAGTAGAATTTATAAATTTAATTTGGGCGGTAATTCCTAGTAAATTAACTAATATCTTCATTTATTTTTAAAATTTCAGAAAACTTTAAACTTTAACTGTTTAAATCGAATCGTACAGTCGTCGCGCGTATTCGTTCGGATCGTCACCCAGACAATTTACGACGATAACTACACTCTTCAATATGGTTTTATAATTATTAGACATCATTCAGAACGTTAAACTTTCAGATATATTCGTACAAATTGTCACCTATACGAATATCTGTCCGTTTATCATTCACGTAACGACATCCTTGTTGTTTTGTTCTATACATCCTCATATACGTTTATACATAATAGAATCCTAACCAACAATCCCGTGATGGTTCCGTGTCGTCAGATAAATGTTTGACTGTTGAACCATAGTTCTGAGTTATGTTTCTACCATGAATGTGAAAATTGTTCTATGATAAACATAAAATGATAATGATATACATGTAGCACACATAGTTTGTACCTAAGTTACTGTTCATGTACTGTTCCGATCGCTGTTCCGGTTGCGTTTCCAGCACTGATGTTACACATAGCATGGGCCCCAATGGCATCATATGACACATAGGAAGGGCATGATAGCACCATATAACACAGACTAAGGGGTACATCAGATCCAGCCGTCTGGGCCACCTGCGCAAACAGCCAGACATGTACCAATAATACAAGCACCATCCATGCTGCACCAGCCTTGTTGCAGGCCCGCATGCCACTCAAGCCACACCCCATGGCCACATAGAGTTGGCCATACTGCCTTCATTACATAGTTCACCACGCTCATACACAGTAGCAATGTCACACCCCAACAGACGTCAGAATACGTTGGGGTGCAAACGTGACTGTTGAATAGCTCATGATCAACTAAAATGTTTTATAATTAATGCAACCAAATTACGTTGTCTTAAACCAAAGAAAAACTAAGTTCAAACAATCAAATTTCAAATATATTTCTAAAGCTTCTAAAGTCCAAGCATCTTATGTGTTCATCCCAGAAGCTTACTAATTTGCACCTGAAACATGAATAAAGTTTGAAAGGTCAACTACAAAAGTAGTTGGGGAGAATCATAAAGTTGACTCGATAAATAGTTTAATAGTTCAAAGTTTGTATCATGTATCATAAACATATTAATATATATGGCTTAATGTGGAAACATACATTAAACTATTGCATATCAAACCTTAGTTAACCAAGTTAGGCATAATAACACATACTACCCTTATAGTTCAAATTATGCATAATAGTTCAAACATACAAAGTTCAATAGTTGGTAACTGAGTGATCACCGGCTAGGTGGAATGGTCAGTTCAATAGCTATCGTCACAACAGTCAGGCTAATATAGTTAATGATCAATGCATGTTTCGAGGATGTTCACATGTAGTTTAGGACACAAGCTCAAATCACAAGATAAGTTAATAGATACAGATTGTTTAAATATGTTATAGTTCATGTTTCATCCCCAATGTTTTAAAAAACAAAAATCAAAATCATGAAAAGGGGAATATGAAACTCACTTGGATATGTTGAATAGCTAAGTGGTATGCTCACATAGTTGTAGATCCAAGTTTACGAGAAATAATTCCTCACAACAAACCTATAGTTTCATATTCATAATTTTCTAAACTCAAAAAGTTCTAAATAAAGTTCTAAGGTTTTCTAGGTTCTAGATCTAATTTCTAAATGGATTTAGGGAGATCAAAGCTAAGTTAGATGATTAGGTTAATAAAACACGACGATGTTGTTTTTTACTTATTATAATAAATATTATAAGTTAAGGAAATAATGATCTTAAATTCATAAGTTACTAACTTTAGATATATTTAAAAGTTAAAGTATTATACAAAACGATTATATAAATTTCAAATTAAATTACCAAATACAAATCTTATGTTTATGTTTTTTATATAAAGTTATTAAATTAAGTTATTGGTTATTTGATTTAAACAAAATAGATTTATAGTAATATAAATATTTTCTGTTAGAAATAATTATTTCAGAAAATAAATGTATTTTTCTGGAATTTTATATAATTAAAAATATAGATTTATAGTTTTTATAATTCATGTTAAATAACATTTTTATCCAAATAAAATATTTTTATTCAAAAAAAATAATTATGAGTTTGTTTCAATCCAAGTAAATTATGTTAAAATTCTCATAATTTTTAAATAGAATTTAGTATTTTTGATGAACTATTTATGCATATTTATAGTGCTTTTAAATTAGATTAAATATATTTGCTTCATAAAATAGAAATAAGAATTTTAACAGGTTTATAAACTTCCAGAAATATTAAGAAATTTTTACAGAATTTTTATACAAATTTTAATATTTTTAATATATCATTTACACAGATTTACCATGTTTTTAAATCAAATTAAATAGTGATTCTATATAAATAATTTCAATAAAAATATTTTTGGTTCATAAAAGTTCCAAAAATGATATATATTTTTGTAGAATTTAAAAATAGTTTTGGTATGTTTTTTTGATTTGTATATGTATTTATACACATCGAATATTAGTTTTTACTATTAAATAAAATTAATTTGTTTTCCAAAATTTTTCTGGGCTTATAATATTGTTTTAAAAGTTTTATAATATTTCCATAAAATTTTACAGATTGTTTTTAAGGGTTCAAAATGGATTTTAAAAGAATAAAATTAAAAAAAATAATGGTTTTGAAAGGGTCAGGTGAGATTCGAACCCGTGACCTTAGGGTTATCAGGCAATGGTCAAACCATTATATTAGTCTCTCATTTCGTTGAAGGACTCTAATTCAATTGTTTTTTATCTTTAAACACAGATTTTCCCCAAATTCATTCAAGAACCCTAACTTCTAATCGATTAAACGATCGTTTAATCGTCAAATTTGACATGGGGTTAATGTTCTATACTAAAAACCGAACCTAGGGAAGTGTTTAGTTACTTGTTTGGTCGGATTTTGATCGAATTCAAGCTCCACGAATGTAACATCAGTGCTGGAACAGTAGAAAAGGACTGTAGATACTGGTACGGAAAGTATTCGCGTAATATTCTGTAATAATATTATATGAAACAGTTGATTTTAGCAAAATAGAAACTCAATACGGATAAACAACGCACCCAGACACAATACTGGCATGCGTAAACATGTGAAACTATGACATGATACTATGTAGAGATATTAGTCAGGGTCTTATTGTGTATAAACGTATGTGAGGAAATCCAAATTAAAACCAAAACTGATGTCGTTAAATGAATATTAAACATACGGTGTATTCGTGTAGGTGATGATTCGCATGAATATTTGGTAAGTTAAAGTTCTGAACGATGTCTAATAATTAGAAAATCACATTGGAGAGTAACGTTGTCGTCGTGTTCGAACGGGTGGCGATTCGTACGAATACGCGCGAAAACGATACGATCCGGTGAAACAATAAAAATAAATGTTTTTGAAATTTAAAAATAAATAAAATATATTTAGTTAATTTATTAGGAATTACCACTTTAAAAAGTTTAAAAATTTCTATCTTTATAAAGTTATGTAATATTACGAAAACTACGAAAAACGACGCACCACCATATCTCTCTCATTTCTCCACCAAATTCGGAGATCTAGTAGTCAAAACGACCGCGAGAACGAGAGGAACACAGTAGTACAACCGATCGGAGCTGAAACAGACCTAGTTGGTTGAAGATTTAGAGAGAAGTTTCTGATTTTGAGGGTTTTCTCTGCTATTCATGTAAGGTAAGCTTCTACTACTCGTTTTAATCATTTCAAATCAGTTAAGATCAACACTAAAAGACTTTAGAAACGTGTAGTTCATGTTAAGAGAAAGAAATCAAGCTTTGAATCATCAAAAACGGACCAAAAACGAGCTCAAACGAGCTGATTCTTTGGCTTCTACTGTTTCGCTGAGTTCCGTGGAACACCAGCTCATTTCAGCCGATTTTAGAGCTACAAAGCCCCTAGGACTTGCACCAAATTGACTAAGGAATCTAAGGAACATGTTATATTGATGTTTGGGTCAGTTGGAAATCGATTTGGAGCTGAATATTGGAAAAAATCGAAGGGCTAAGAGGGCTGTTGTGATGCTATCACTGTTCAAGAACAACAGTGTTTTCAGTCGGTTTTGGACCCTCTAATGCCTTGGGATTCGCACTAATTTTATCTAGGAACTCAATAAACAACATGGGTTAAACATTGGAAGTGCTGGGAGTGGTTAGAACCTGGGTAAAGGGATGTATTGATGGCCTAAAGGGCTGCCCAAAGTGAAACCGTCGAACCTATAGTATTGGCAGGTTAGAGGCTGTATATTCCTCGATATTACCTAACAAATTCTATCGATATGGGTCAGGTTCTTGTCGATATTAGTAGCCAAATGTAGTCCAAGTATTTCAAGCTTGGAACCAGCTTAATCCGTTGAGAATCGAATTCGTGAGGATGGTTTGAACATGGGTTAGCCGGTTGTGGATTCAATAGGGTTTATGCATGATAAACCGGTTTTCGTAGCCATCAATATTAAAGGTTTTCAGCTTAAAATCTTTTCCAAACTAACCTAGCACCCAAACAAATTTTTTAGTAACCAATTGGGGTTAAAATACCTAAGTTTGATTGATGAAAATCATAAGAGAAGTGGTTAGGATCGGCGATGGTCCAATGTGACCATTGCTTGTGTTAACCGACTTTGTGTTAAAAAGGGAAAAAGATTATGTGTTGCTAACAATAGATTTCCTAAATATTGTAACACCTAAACATACGTTTTAACATGGATTTGATTTTGAAATGTTAAAGTTTTATCAAGAAAAACCATAGAACCCAAGGATATTATCAATGATAAACTTGGGTGGTTAAACAAGTACTAAAAAAAATCAATGGTTCAAGAGTGTTAAGTTAGCAACATTGGGAGTTAATAAACAAATTTCTAAGTATTAGGATACATCAAAGGGTAACATGTGGGATAACTATGGATACAAAGAACTAGTTAAGTGTGGGTTTATGACCTTGTGTTACGAGCATCCAACAATTAGTATATTTCATTCGTGGTGTTAAACTAAGGTTGTTCTAAATAAATAATCTTAGTAATAACCAAATTCAAAGGTGAACAAGATCAAGAATGTTCACAAAGAACTAACGAAGGACTTGAAGTTAATCTAGTTAGATTGACTTAAGTTCTAGCAAGTTAACTTGTATTTTTCATAAAAATAACTTGTGTATTATTAAAATGTAATGATCTTTAATATGTAAGCATAGTTTTATAAAATGCTCATAACTTGTTACTAAATGTTTAATATTGTAACTTAGTATGATTTATAAAATTAAACTTTTAAAACTTAAAAAAGATTTATAAATGACGATTTATTTTAAAGTCGTGTATTCTATTAGTATAAACCTTATATAAATAAGGTTTAGTTGTTATTAAATAAGGGATAGGGTTCATAGATAGTATGTAACATAGAATAATTTGAGAAATCGTAGTAACACATTAGCAAGTATATAGAACACATAGTCGCATGCCGAGACCTAAACCATATATACGTCAAAATATAAATGCTTATAGTATTCGAATCATAAAAATTCAATACAGGTGCTGAAGATACCTAGTTTACAACAAACGAGCGTGCATATTTTCTTGGTTGAATCTTAAGAGCTACAACACAGGTGAGTTCATTTGTCCCTTTTCAAACTCTTATGTTTTACTGCGGGACTGAGAAACATGTTAAATGTTTTACATAACTGTTTTATATAAATGTTTGCCATGTTTAATAAATTGTTTATTGTTTACTGTTTATAAATTGTTTATAAACTGTTGACTGTTAAATCGTTTACAAGTTATGTTTGAAGGGTTATGAATACTTTCATATTTCCTCGGACATATTTTTTCTCAAATGTACATTTCTTATACTCAAATACTCGATACCCATATACAATGTTCATATTTAATACTTTTACACATATTCAATGCTCTGAAACTTAAAATTGTGAGTTTATTGCCCCTTTTCTAAAATTTTTGTTTTATAAACGCGGGACTGATAAGCATGCGTAAATTTTTCCTTAGATTATATTTTACTTAAACGCTTTTAAACCATATATGTTTGTATGTAAAATTGTTTTATTTCAAGTGTACCTGTTCAACGTTCTATTTTTACGATCTGTTTTCAACGATCTATTTCAACAAACTATTTTCAAAGATCTAGTTTCAACGATCTATTTTCGACGATCTATTTTCAGAGGAATATCTAGGAAATATCAAAGATAGCATTTGCCAAAGTACTGAACGGTCAAGAATGATCAAGAACGATCAAATAAAATCCTATATTTCAAAAGATGTCCTTGCTAGACTGATTGATTATAGGTCGCATGTTTGATGATATTTACGGAATCCTCTAACCATCACTAAGTACCATTGATTGCTACACTAATCTACTCGAGTTTGACCAAGGCCTAATCATTAGGACTTAGTTTTAATTAAATGTTTATCTATCCACATTTGCCATGGTGTGTTGTGTGCGTGATGAGCTTAAGGAATCAAAAGGTTTTCCACATTTGATGAAACTAGTGTGATGTGGTTGAGGGTGAAACACTTAATTATCATTAACAACAATATACTATGTGGTCCGGTATGTCGTGGGCTGGTGGCTGGGCTGGCAGTAAGCTTGACCATACGTATGCCCTATATATAAGCATACTTGGCTGGATAGTATAGGTGGTTTGTAGGTAAGGTTAATGTTGTCACTTTGTCGGGTTTGTAAAAATTCATTTTTCGATAACAAAACTATATGAACTCACCAACCATGTGTGAACTTTGTTTTCTTACATGTTTTCTTAGGTGACGTACGGGACTAGGTTAAGATTGCAGGATGTATACTAGGATGCCCAGATAGCAAACCTAGTAACTTTTGGAAGCACATATTTTTCTCGTAGACAGTGAATCAGTTTGATATCTTGTTCGGTCACAAGATAGTAGACTTATGATTCTGTTGGATATGTTTGCTTAGTTAAATTATCAAACATGACAGTAGTAATTTAACTTTGAAACTTCTAGTTAATTATTAGTGTGCTTTAGTTATTCTCAAATGTTGTGCTATGTATACAATCTGACCACTCCGACTATCACACGATATTGCACCTCGAGACCTTTCCGCAGGACGGGACATTCATTTATAATGAGTACTAACCAGTATCTCTTCAGTTAATATCAGAATGCCACCAAGACGACAACGATCACCATCTCATCCTCCTCCACAAGAGTCGGACCCAGCAGCTGTTACACTCGCAACCCTGATCATTGAATAGTTGGTGGCGGTTCTCCCTGGAATCATCACCCAGATCAGAAACAGTGAGGAGTTTGCTAGGAACTTCCCACAAATTTCTACAGGGAAGAAGAAACCGGAGGAAGGGAACCCGACAAGAAATCTAAACGTCGCTTTGCAAAAAGGCTAAAAAGATCTGTGAACTACACTGAAGCTATACCCATCAGTCAAATCCTGCCAGATTTGACTATAGGTGTTAGTTTACACTATGAGGGGAAAGCCCCTCTCTGTTCAGCTTGTCACTGCTATCATCGAGCTGAACTTCCATGCGTGCAATGCACATGCTGTGGGAAGGCGGGTCACTGGATGCAACAGTGCAAGTCACCAGTAGCCCCTATTCCCCGTCAATATGTTGGTAAGTTCCCTTAGTGTGCTAGATGTGGTTTTCACCACAGTGAGGAGAGGACACTGTCTGAATTGTGGGAGATATGGACACTGGATCCAAATGTGTTGGTTTATTCGAAATCAGAAACGGAAACAGAATGAGAGCACCTCTACTTCCTCCCACATAACAACAACTGCCACACATGCAGAATGTTCGAACATTTCGCCAGGGACTGCCACAGGAGAATGCCTTCCGCAGACCCAACACTTACTAAGGAATTACTTACTTTACCAGCTCCAGAAGCACGCTCGGAGTCCGATGACTCCATTGGTATGTAATTTTGTTTTGTGTATTCAACCTATCTATTAGTATGGTAGTTAAAATGTACATTTTGTCTTAGTGTAGGAATAGTAAGATAAGGAAACCTTAGATTAATTTGTTGCCAATTAGATAAAAGAAGTAGAATAATTATTGTTTAATTAGCAACTAGTGAATGTGTATATTTAAAAATGAGTTAGGAAATCCTTAAACAAATTGAGACTATGTTATCTTAAAACACTTAGTCTCAGTTACCCGGAAGATTGCAGATGAAATTCCTCAAGGATTTGTTTGGGAAATTTCCTTTGTACTTCTAAAAGAATTCTGTGGTATGTGTATGTCTGTTATAATATCAGCTTCAGATATTTATACAGATTAACACCCTATGGAGTGTAGGAAATGTCAAATTAAACAGGTAAACCACTATCTCGAACCCAGACACAATTAAACTTGAATTCCTCATTTTAGGAAACTTTGGTTCTAGTAACAATAGGAAAGAATGGATTTTGGAATGATGCTGAGAGTATGATTAGTTAGACAATAGATCGGTAAGAACCAACAGAACCAACATGTACCATTGAGAAATTAGGATTAATGTGAATAGCAATAACTGGGTAGTTAACCACATAGGCTGAACAGGGTGATGACTTAACACCATATTCAGAATCTTGAACAAAGGAGTTCAAGATGATACATAGGATCAAAATTCTAAGCATTTTAAAAAGAGAATGTTTGGTGGTTAAAACAATTGGGTTACTGTAGAACAACTAGAAATTTTAACCCATTAAATTATCTCATATGGTAGAGATAATAAAATTCACATGACATAGACATGATGGGTTAAACTAATGGGTGATCTTAAGTGATAGCTCAACATCCTCTGAACAAGACTAGTAGAGTTGCTAATGTCTTGTGACGAATGACGTAAGGTAAGATAGAGCCGAGTATGTCGGTCGATGTCTAACATGTGCGAAGGTTAAGGCGGAACACCAGAAACCGTAAGGTTTACTGGAATAGGCTGAGATTTTACTCTGGAAGTAGGAACATATAGCTATTGATTTCATTACCAATCTACCCCGCACTTCTAGTGGTCATGATACAATTTGGGTTATCATAGATCGTTTAACAAAATCTGCTCATTTCTTGCCAAATGCATGAAACCTTCACGATGGATAAACTGGAAAGATTGTACATCAAGGAGATAGTGGTGCGTCATGGTGTACCATTATCTATCATCTCAGTTCAAGATAGCATATTCACATCAAGGTTTCGGCAGATGTTGCAGAAATCTTTAGGGACGAACTTAAATTTGAGTACAGCTTACCATCCACAAACGGACGGTCAAAACGAACGTACGATATAGACCCCAGAGGACATGTTGCGAACATATGTTTTGGATTTTGGTGGGGAATTGGGACTCCCATTTGCCACTGATAGAGTTCTCCTATAATAACAGGAGGATCAATTCTTTCAATAAAACTTTACAAGTCAAATGACTTTTAAGTAAATTGAAAGATAACATAAATCATTCGTAGAGATGTGCATAGATTCACCATCAAGGGAAATCTTTACACTTTCCATAGGGTAAACTACCATGCACCTTTGGTAGTTTCCTCAGGCATTAGGAGCATACACTAGAATCTGGAAATAAGTCCAAAGGTGGTCAGTATATATTGGGTTGCAACGACACAACTTAGGATACACCTTATGCGACTTGAAGGTTGAGATTTAACTATCAAAACCTAGAGTTGCGAGAAAAACATGAGATAAATCCATGAGAGTATGGGTAGATAGCTATGGTTAAATTACCGAGCTCCCATCCTATACTTCTAGTGGGCACCAAAGTATATGGGTCAACAATATCCGTATGATCAAACCCTCTCACTATTCTCATTACTAAATTACCAGTTAGGAATCATTTAATCAGACTTCACATAACCAGAATCATTGTATGTGAAGACCTGAAGGGCTTACTATTTTTGAATAAGACATTCAGGTAACCCATAAACCTTGCAGTATAGGCAGAAATTTCCTAGAAATTCATGGGACCTGCAAGGTAGACTAACATTTAAGGAGGAATAGTCAGAAAAAATGAGAAGATAGAAATTTGAAGGAATATACAATAAGCTGATCCAAGCACTCTTAGTGGAAATTGGAAACGATGCATACATCTCGCACCAATAATGTCTTAGCTACCACAGTAGCATAAGGGATATTTAAACACAGTAGGAAACAATATTTAGAATACACGTAAGAAAGAAATGAAACTCTTTCTCTTGGTGTAAAGAAAGTCGTAACCGATATCAATTTTAAATTTCGGGATGAAATTTCTTTAACAAGGGGAGACCGTAACATCAATGCCAGAACAGTAGAAAAGTACTGTAGATACTGGTACGGAAAGTATTCGTGTAATATTCTCTAATAATATTATATGGAACAATTGATGTTAACAAAAAAGAAACTCAATACGGATAAACAACGCACGCAGACAGAATACTGATATGCGTAAGCATGTTAAACTATGACAGGATACAATGTCGAGATATTAGTTAGGGTCTTATTGTGTATAAACGTATGTTGCTAAATGAATATTAAACATACGGTGTATTCGTGTGGGTGACGATTCGCATGAATATATTTGTAAGTTAACGTTCTGAACGATGTCTAATAATTAGAAAACCATATTGGAAAGTAACGTTGTCGTTGTGTTTGAACGGGTGACGATTCGTATGAATACGCGCGAAAACGATACGATCCGGTGAAACAATAAAATAAACGTTTTTGAAATTTTAAAAATAAATAAAAGATATTTAGTTAATTTATTAGGAATTAACACTTTAAAAATTTTAAAAATCTCTATCTTTATAAAGTTACGTAATATTACGAAAACTACGAAAACGACGCACGAAACCGAAACCGAGCGAGACCGAACACACCCGAACATGCCCGGGCTATAAAAGCCCACATTTTCTTCTTCTTCCCCACTTTTGGTTGATCCAACCCCTCCCTCCTCAAGACACCCGGCCACCCCTCTCTCTACCCTTTCACCACTTCAAACCACCATATCTCTCTCATTTCTCTACCAAATTCGACGATCTAGTAGTCAAAACGACCATGAGAACGAGAGGAACACAGTAGTACAACTGATCGGATCTGAAACGGACTAAGTTGGTTGCAGTTTTAGGGAGAAGTTGCTTATTTTGAGGGTTTTCTACTATTCATGTAAGGTAAGCTTCTAACTCGTTTTAATCGCTTCAAATCAGTTAGGATCAACACTAAAAAGACTGTAGAAACGTGTAGTTCGTGTTAACTGGAAGAAATCAAGCTTTGAATCATAAAAAATGGACGAAAAACGAGCTCAAAGGAGCTGATTCTTTGGCTGCTACTGTTCGGTGAGTTCTCTCGAACACCAGCACATTTCAGCCGATTTTAGAGCTGCAAAACCCCTAGGACTTGCACCAAATCGACTTAGGAATCTAAGGAATATGTAAGATTGATGTTTGGGTTAGTTGGGAATCGATTTGGAGCTTGATATTGGCAAAAATCAAAGGGCTAAGAGGGCTGTTATCATGTTGTCACCGTTATGACGAACATCAGTGTTTTCAGTGGGTTTTGGACCCTCTAACGCCTTGGGATTCACACCAATTTTGTCTAGGAACTCAAAAAACATCAGGGGTTAAAGACTGGAAGGGTTAGGAGTGGTTAGAACCTAGGTAAACGGCTGTATTGATGGCCTAAAGGGCTGCCCAAAGTGAAACCGTCGAACCTATAGTATTGGCAGGTTAAAGGCTGTATATTCATCGATATTACCTAGCTAATTCCATCGATATGGGTCAGGTTCTCGTCGATAATAGTTGCCAAATGTAGTCCAAGTATTTCAAGTTTGGAACCAGCTTAATCCGTTGAGAATCGAATTCGTGAGGATGGTTTGAACATGGGTTAGCCGGTTGTCGATTCAATAGGGTTTATGCATGATAAACCGGTTTTGGTTGCCATCAATATTAAAGGTTTCAACTTAAAATCTTTTCTAAAATAACCAAGCACCCAAACAAATGTTTTAGTAACCAATTGGGTTTAAAATACCTAAGTTTGATTGATGGAAATCATAAGAGAAGTGGTTAGGATCGACGATGGTCCAATGTGATCATTGTTTGTGTTACCTGACTTTGTGTTAAAAAGGGAAAAACATTATGTGTTTCTAACAATAGATTTCCTCTAAAATATTGTAACACCTAAACATACATTTTAACATGGATTTGATTTTGAAATGTTAAAGTTATATCAAGGAAAACCATAGAACCCAAGGATATTATGAATGATAAACTTGGGTGGTTAAACAAGTACTGAACAAAAATCTATGGTTCAAGAGTGTTAAGTTAGCAAAATTGGGAGTTAATAAACAAATTTCTAAGCATTAGGATACATCAAAGGGTAACATCAGGGATAACTATAGATACAAAGAACTAGTTAAGTGTGGCTATATGAACTTGTGTTACGAACATCCAACACTTAGTACATATCATTCATGGTGTTAAACTAAGGTTGTTCTAAATAAATAATCTTAGTAATAACCAAATTCAAAGGTGAATAAGATCAAGAATGTTCACAAAGAACTAATGAAGGACTTGAAGTTAATCTAGTAAAATTGACTTAAGTTCTAGCAAGTTAACTTGTATTTTTCATAAAAATAACTTGTGTACTATTAAAATGTAATGATCTTTAATATGTAAACATAGTTTTATAAAAATCCTCATAACTTGTTACTAAATGTTTTTAGGTAACTTTAAATGATTTATAAACTTAAAGTTTTAAAACTTAAATAAGATTTTATAAATGACGATTTATTTAAAAGTCGTGTATTCTATTAGTATAAACCTTATATAAATAAGGTTTAGTTGTTATTAAGTAAGAGATAAGGGTTCATAGCTAGTATGTAACGTGGAATAATTAGAGAAATCTTAGTAACACATTAGCAAGTATATAGGACACATAGTCGCATGCCGAGACCTAAACCCTATATACCTCAAAATATAAATACTTATAGTACTCGAATCATACTAATTCAACACAGGTGTTGAAGATACCTAGTTTACAAAAAACGAGCTCTCATATTTTCTTGGTTGAATCATAAGATCTACCGCACAGGTGACTTCATTTGTCCCTTTTCAAACTCTTATGTTTTACTGTGGGACTGAGAAACATGTTAAATGTTTTACATAACTGTTTTATATAAATGTTTGTCATGTTTAATAAATTGTTTACTGTTTACTGTTTATAAATAGTTTATAAATTGTTGACTGTTAAATCGTTTACAAGTTATGTTTGTAGGGTTATGAATACTTTCATATTTCCTCGGACATATTTTCTCAAAGGTACATTTCTTATACTCAAATACTCGATACCCATATACAATATTCATATTTAATACTTTTACTCAGATTCAATGCTCTGAAACTTAAAATTGTGAGTTCATTGCCCATTTTCTAAAACTTTTTGTTTTATAAACGCGGGGCTGAGAAGCTTGCGTAAATTATTTTCCTTGGATTATATTTTACTTAAACGCTTTTGTAACACCCTGACGGATGGCGGAAACGTCGGGATGCCATGAGGGATGTGTAGATTGTTCATAAGCTCGTGGGCATCTAATTTAATCATCACATATCAATTAATCAACTAAATTAATTACATCAAAAATCATGTTCATCATGAGCTAGTTACATCAATTACACCAAAGATTTAGCTAAACTAACTAAACTCTAGTCCCCAGAATTTCAGTTATTTTAGCTAAGTCCAAGACCCTACGTGATGATGTCCAAAAGATGTAGAGCTATCCTGCTCTACATACTTCTCTTCGTTTCCTGATACATGTAGAAAATCAAGTGTCAACTACGAAGTAGTTGATGAGTAATCATAAGTTTCTATGTTTCAAAAATGTTTACAAAAGGTTTAGAAAAGTTTATAGTTTTCCAAGAAAATCCACATGTGCACCTGCAAGATAATCCAACACACAAACACAAACCCAACAATCACCTAATTCAAATAATCACAAATAATCAACCACATATATTCAACCAATCTCAATCAATCACAATCAAGTCAAAAATCAATAATCACCATAATCATATTAATATAAGTTACCGCGGAGGACCTCAGTCAACTCAACCAACGACGAAATCATCGCGGAGGACCTCAGTCAACGATATTCCTATAAGTGTCAATACATGCACTGCGGAGGACCGCAGTCAACTCAACCAATAGTGGAATTACTGAGGAGGACGTTAGTCTACTCAACTACAGTAACTCAATCATTGCGGAGGACCGAAGTCAACTCAACCAATAATGACTCACGGAATATGTAATCAACCATAACAATCCATAATCAATAATAATTCAATAATATGAATATCATATTGATAATCTAGGTGTCACCCATGTGTTATCAAAATAATATTTTAAATTGGTATACATGTTCCACCTACGAGTTTAAAACAAAATGGTTTAAAAGGAGGTTATGAGAACTCACCTGAGTCCTTAGATTCAGTGTGTTTGCGAAATGCGCGCTCACGTACGTGAAATCAAATGCAACTCAACGATAAGTAATTATCGCGTATTTTGTATTCATAAGTATATGGATTTCGGTTCAACTAAATGTCCATGAGTGTTTACTTTTAATTCGTTAAATTTATCGTTAACTTAGTTTATTAGTCCTAAGTTAAGATGAATCACTCAATATTTTATAAATGTTCATCATCAATATATAATTTAAACTCGTTAGTTTTACTTATATAGTGATGATAATCCAATAGCGAAATCTCGTGTGCACCCTCATTAATATATATGCTAGAATGTGATAACCTTCATCATACACATCCATTCATGCATGCATGACTTATCTAATTAACCACCATAATTTAAGTTATTAAAAACCTAATTTAAGTTTAACGAATTCCTATTTAAATTGTTCTCATCAAACACTCACATTAAGTAAAATCTCATAAATTCCAAACTTATGTTCACGCTCAATTTCAGCCATTCCCTTCTTCGCTGCCTAACCAGAAAACGAGAAAAGTCTAGCTGGCTAACTCTCATGAATGCATGATTTTTCATAATTCTCATGTTCTTTTGTTCATTCCTAATATTCATGCATTCGTATAATCCTCCCCTTAGCCCGCAAACTTTGGTTCGACAGCCCATAGGGCTCACGAGGATCCTAGGTTCGCTGCCCTGGTTCAAGTAAAACCCTAGGCTCGGCTACTTCATGGTTTGGCTATGCTAGGTTCCACCACCCCTTAGGTTCGCTGCATAGAGATGGTATAAACAGCCATGAGGTTTGGCAGTTCGAAGGTTTGCACAACCCCAAGGTTCGGCCTCCCGTCTGGTGCAGCCATGGTTCGCCTAGGGAAGCTAGGTTCGTGAGAGGATCCAGGTTCGTCCCTCATCAGGTTCGCTGCTGAGAGGTTCGGTGGTACAAGGTTCGCCGGCTAGGTTCGTGTATCCCATGTAGATTCGGCCAAAGATAGGCTCGGCTAACCTGGGTTCGGCCATGGTTTCCTGGACAAGGGTTCGGCTCCCTTGTGTCCAGCTCCATGGAGGTTCGGCCACTTACAGCCCTTTCTCACGAACCTGTCAACCACGGCTGATCATCACCATCATCTTCAACTCTCATCTGTTATAGACTCATTGTACACCTTATTTCCAGTTTATACATGTTCGTTAGAACTTGGTTCAATCGATTTACAAACAAGGACATGCACACGATCAATTTAGAGTGAGAAACCGAAAATAATATGCTCTACATACCTTCAAGATCCGATCAAACTCTTGAAATCTTCGTGGATTCTTGATCTACTCGATTATACGAACAATTTGGAACAAGAATCATCAAAAATGGTTGAGAGATGGTGAAGAAATCTTAGTGAGAAGTTTTTAGAGAAAGAGAGTGACGAATTGGTGAATTTAGAGAGAGATTAAGTCTTGAAAAATGAAGGGAGAAGAAGTGTTTTCCACCATTTATGCCCCGTGTCTTTCCCCAGTGTTCGGTCTCGTTTATTTCGCGATAAAGATTATTAAGTGCTCGGTTATCTCGTAAGAATTCATTTAACCCATAAAACATTTAAGTAATTATGATTCGTTTTCATAAAATGATTTTATTTAAATACGGTTGTTTCGTAAATGATTTCGTTAAATTATTTATTTAAATAAATGATTTGTTTGAAATCTGTCTTAGGTTGTGATTCCTAATAAACGTTTTTAAAACCCTTTTTCTTATTTTCTTAAATTAATATCGTTACAATATTATTTCGTTATCTCGTCGAAATGCATTACTCACGTACGTATTCGTAAAGATCGTGACCTTTTCGAATCCGACGCTCGTATCGTATTTCGGTTCGATTTACGATTTATGGAATATCGTTTCAGAATATTATTCCTAATAATTATATTCGTGTGAATCGTCACCCACGCGAATACATTATTAAGTTAATATTTCTAAAATAACATTCACGTTTAATTTATAATAGTATCCTCACCAACGCGTATATATTTCCAATAATGTTTCCGTTATTTTATTATCTTTAATATTATAATTTTCCAATCCAAATCCCACTAAACCATATCACTGACACATCCATGATATACCGAAATAAGCTTATGTATAGGGCATATGTAGGAGTAGGTCGCAACCTATCCAGCCACCGTCCCACCGCCATTTCGATAAACCATGACCATGTGTCCTTGACTATGTTTAGTAACCAAACTATAAATAACACATAACTCGTTGTCATTCCAAACCAAAACCTCGGATTCTCCTCACTAAAGCCTCAACACTGATATAATCATGATAAACCGAAGATGGTTTATGTATAGGGCATACGTAGAGGTCAGTCGCAACTGCCTCAGCCGCCATCCCACCACCTCTTCGATAGACCATCATTATATCCTTGCCTATCTTTGACTATAGAATCCTAAACCACAACTATCCCAAATCAACAACCCATAACATATGTTCAACTGCAATAAACTCTCTGGTTCTTTTTAGTTGTATTTCAACTAAACTCCCCATGGTTTATGCTTATAATAATGTGTTCTCAATATGTATACCAATAATGATAATATTCAATAATCCATAGTAATTATCAATTATCATATCAGGCTTTAATAATACAAACATTTATGTACTTTAAGTGCCTGAAATACAGTGATGTTACAGCTTTTAAATCATATATGTTTGTATGTAAAATTGTTTCATTTCAAGTGTACCTGTTTAACGTTGTATTTCAACGATCTATTTTCAACGATCTATTTCAATGATCTATTTTTAACGATCTATTTTCAACGATCTATTTTCAACGATCTATTTTCAACGATCTATTTTCGACGATCTATCTTTAACGATCTATTTTCAAAGGAATATTTGGGAAATATCAAAGATAGCATGTGCCAAAGAACTTAACGGTCAAGAACGATCAAATAAAATCGTATATTTCAAAAGATGTCCTAGCTAGACTGATTGATTATAGGTCGCATGTTTGATGATATTTACAGAATCCTCTAACCGCTAAGAATCTTTGATTGCTAGACTGGTCTAGTCGAGTTTGACCAAGGCCCAATCATAATGACTTAGTTTTTAATTAAATGTTTATAAATTCATTTATTTAAGCATTTGAATCAATTATTTCCACATTTGCCATGGTGTGGTTGTGTGTGTGATGAGCTTAAGGAACCAAGAGGTTTTCCACATTTTATTAAACTAGTGTGTTGTGGTTGAGGGTGAAACGCTTAATTATCATTAACAACAATATACTATGTGGTTCGATATGTGGTGGGCTGGCGGCTGGGCTGGCAGTGTCACACCCCTAAATTCCCATGTGCGGAGTCAGACCACGCAGGTGTGACGTGTCCAGGAATCATAGCTCTTGGTCATATAGAACGAATCTATATGAGTTACGCAACCATACAATTTTGTAAATAAAACAAGTTTTAATAATACGCAGCGGAATAATATAATGTCAAGTAGCGGAAATATAAACTGTCACAGACACTACATGTTTGTAAATTGTTTTAAATCACACAAATCAAGTACAAGCCTACGACTAGAGTCTATATGCATGAAACTCCTTAACGCGTCCCCATGTACATCCTAGTTTGTGATCCGTCAATTACCTGAGAATACATGCGAAAATGGGTCAACTATAAAGTTGGTGAGTTCACAGGTTTAGACATTAATAAAACAGTGAGACAGACATATACTGGGTATGATAAGTTGTTTGTCGGATCTACGATCCATAAGTGTGTCAGTTCATCTTATCGAAACTCGACTGTTTCCTTTGCCTCCCCGGGTCATCGCTGAACCCATCGTCAACATCGATATTACGCTCGTTATGACCTCTAGTCAAAGTTGTTGCCAAGCGGGGCTAGTCAAACCCAGTAGTACTACGTAATAACGACTCGTTTGTTACACAACTAACGGTAAGGATACGTGAGAACTTGTTGCGATAATAGTTACACTCAAAAATAGTTTTACAACATACCTGTCATATATATCTAAAATAGTGCATAGTATTCTCACCCCAATAGTTTAACAAAAAAGTTGAAAGTAAAAGCGGGGCAGTAAACTCACCTGAGTTTAGTAGTGCGTTCGATATGAGAACGGAGTAGTGCGCCTGCTAGCGGTTACCTATATCACATAGGTGTCATAAGATTGTGTTCACATTCGTGTGGGTCTCACAGGACCGTGCTCGTGTCCAAACAACTCTAAGTTGTTATGTGGGTAGCGTTGACCGTGTTTGACCGTGTTTGACCTAACGACCCGTTGGTGACGTGATTAGTTCAAGTGTTCGTGAAACGTGCGATTTAGTGTCGTGTGATGTGTGTGAGCACCAAAATCGCATCCGTGTGATAACTTACTATTTATAGTAAGTTTCTATTTTAGGAAAGTTTTCATATTAAGCAATCTATACAAGAAATCACTTTCTGTTTATTCTAATATGCATTGTTAACCTATATGAGCATGTTATCACATAGCACATAGTCACACTTAATCGATCAAGCATGTTTCGCGTTTAAAAGTTACTATTTTTAGTAAGTTGTAAAAATATGCATTTGTCACTAAATCTTTCAATCAAACTCTTCACAATATAAATATCCTAGTCTCAAATAACCGTTTGATCATGCTTGTCATAACTAATACATTGTCTTTTACCGATTTCGTAAAATAAAGTTACTATTTATGAAAACTTGTACAAATACTCATATTTCAATCATTCTAAGGAATCAAAATACATAATATCATCATGTTAAGACAAAATAATCTTGTTAAACATACTACAACATCTATTTCATCATTCTATGAACATTCGTAACTTAAAAGTTACTATTTTTAGAAATAATGGTATAAATCATCTCTTTTAACAATTCTATCAACTCAAGTTCATCAATTAATCATCATTTTAAGCATAAACCATAGTTCTAAACACATGCATGTTCTTATTTCATCATTTATCATCATTCTGTAGTAACAAAGTTACAAAAAATAGTATTCGTCACCAAATATCATCTTTTGTCAAAAATAACCATCCTAGATCTTGCAAATCCTCATAAATATCATATATAACAACATTTCAATGTCAACAATCATGTACATTTACCTAGATCATACATGCATGTAATCGATTTTTACTATTTCTTAGTAAAATCATCAAATAACCATCAAATCTTGTTATAATCATCATAAATAGCATTAAATCAACAACATAATTCAAAAATAACAGATTCAGACAAACTAATTTCGTGCATGTGTCATGACTAGTATTGCATGTGAGCATCTGTCACACCTCCAATTTACCACGTGTGGAGTCAATCCACATGGGTGTGACGTGGCAAGAATCACAGCTCATGGTCATATAGAACAACTCTATATGCGTTTCAAATACACTGTTTGTCATAAAAGTTAACAAAATAGTTTGCAGCGGAAATACACATATCAATGCAGCGGAAAATAGTAAGTTTATATATGCAGCGGAAATATCATTGTGAAGCAGTGGTAAATAGAATGTCAAACACTACATAGTTTTAGTACAAAACATAAATAAGATTGTTTGATCAAAATGCCATAAAATGAAATGCATTTGCTCCTATGCTCAACCCTTACGTGCATCCTTATCTAATAACAGCTAGTTACCTGAGAATATATGTTTAAGAAAAAGTGTCATCACAATGGTTGGTGAGTTCACAGGTTTTGATATACATAGATAGTAAGAAAACATGTTTCATGCTGTTTATTAAAATGTTAGTCTCGAGCCCTAGGCTCCAAGTGTCAGTGCGTCACTACCGAACTAGACTTGTTAGTCCTTGCCTCCGCTATTTCTTGTAATAACATAGCAAGATAGGTCGAGATTTCACGTATCCCGACCTCCAGTCAGTATTGTGCCACGTGGGGTTCGTCACACCCAAATAGATCTATCCAAACTCACCTCGTTGTTTGTACATTAACGATAAGACTTTGTGAGGGCTTGTTACGATTACAACACTTAATGTTTGTCTAATAAACCAGCATACACAAATAATGTTTGTACAGTAGTAATGTTTGACACGATTCATCAAGTATTCTCCCCCTATTTGAAAAAGCTTGTAAAAGTGTAAAGAGGGACCGTAAACTCACCTTAGTAGTGATCAAAAATAAATGCATAAGCTCCTGCTGTAAAAGCGTGACGGTCACCAGTTACCTATATCGTATACCATACGTGAGTTCGTGTAAGTGACCGTGTTTCGTGTTCGTGTTTGTGCTCAACAACCCTCGGTTGTTTTGTTTGTCCGTGTCGGTCCACATTGAATGTGTTTGCTCATGTTTGACCGTGTCAAGTCAACGACCTGTTGGTTAACCGTGTCTCGGTTGTGTTTCGTGTAACATTCGTGCTCGTGCTC
The DNA here is from genome assembly GCA_009363875.1 of Mikania micrantha. Lineage (NCBI taxonomy): Eukaryota > Viridiplantae > Streptophyta > Magnoliopsida > Asterales > Asteraceae > Mikania > Mikania micrantha. Next base: position 72,974,600 of record CM018693.1, read on the forward strand.
GTTGTGTGCAAAACGCGCAAGTCGCGTTCATGGACAACTTACTATATATAGTAAGTTTCCATCTATAGAAGTCCGATAACACACATCATTTTTAAGGTTCTAGCATGATCGTTAGTCCTACGTGATCATGTTAACACATAGCACTTTGTCATAAGTAGTCAAATAAGCATACAAGTCGTTTTCGCACATTAAAGTTTCCTAAAAAGGAAGATTTCTAATTCTAGCATGGTTATCATCCGAAACCATCTAACCTATCATGAAATAATCATATCGAGTCATATTACATCATTTAGCAAGCATGCAACATACATAGCATTCATAAATCGATATTTCACAAAATAAAGTTACTAAAAATAGTAACTATGACAATTTTCATTCAAATGATCATCCTAAGCATTCCTATTCCATCTTTATACCACATATCATCATATAACACCATTTAACATCATTTAATCATGTCAATCTAGGCCAAATTATTAACTATCAACATTTAGGCCACACAAGTTACTATAAATAGTAACTAGGCCAAATATGACCAAAATCATATCCTAAATCAATTGTTAAGCATCATAATCATCATAGTAACCAATATACGTACATGCATGTTCATAATCTCATCATCATCATCAAAATGTAACTAAAAAGTTAATAAAATAAGAAGGTTAATGCAAATGCTTATATTTTAACCATCTAGACAACACCAAATCATGTAGCATATCATCAATAACATCAATAGACATTTATGAACATCAAAATTCATCCACAACCATTAGATTATACATGCATGCCAACATTTCATCCTTTCATATGCAAATCATGCATTTTATAATTACACATTATCTTGTATCATCATGATATGTCACCAAATCATTTTAGATCATCATTATACATTGTACAATCAACAAACCCAGATTCATTTATCACAAAATTTGTGCATGCAAAGCTAGAGAGCTTGCATGTGTGTTTTGGTGCTTGCATGTGTGTGTAGAGGTGTTTCTAAGCTACTAGGATCACAATACTACCTTCCAAGGCTTCGAAATCTCTGAGATGATGCTTAATCAGCAGCTTATGGAGCTCGAGAGGGACTGAGTTCGAGCAATACAACTGTTTCAAGCTCTTGACGTGCTCCTTCCTTGTTCCAAGCCTCCAATTCCTTCTTCTCAAGCTTTTCTTGATGTATTAATGGCTTCTAGGGGTTCTAAGGTTGAGTTGCAGGAGAAGATGACGAGCATGGGAGGTCTGGGACTCGAGATAAGAGAAGTAGGGTGGCTACAAATGATTACATCTTGGTTTTATAAGATTTTTGCATGTTGGAGTCGTCTCGTACCGCCGTGAAGGCCAAAAAGATGCTTCGCGTACCGTGATGGATTTCGGGAATTCAAAATCCCCGCCTCAACATCGCGTACCGCCATGGGCCTCTCCGAAGTCCTTAACGTACCGTGACGAGTCCCGGAAGAGCCCAATTGGCCCAATTTCAATAGTTTGATCCGTTCGTCGCCGTTTTCGCGCTTACGGACTATCGTTCAACCTCGTTTGAACTCCCAAGTTCAATGTTTGAGCGTTTCATGAGGTTTCTTGTGTTTGGTTACACGATGTGCTAAACATTAACCAACGTTTGTGTTTTCTTAGACACGTGTGTGCGTGTTGCGATAATTCTCTGAATTATCATGTTTGTGTCAGTGTTCGTACTGCAATGCCACGTGTCACACTAAATTAGACTAATTCTAGTGCCACGTGTACAAATCTCAAATTAAATAATCATTTAATTAAATAGAAGCTGACCTGGAATTTACGGGGTGTCACAGCGTCCATGGTTGCATGTGGGTTTAGAGGGGGTTTTAAGCTAATATGGGCATACAATACCTCACAAAGCTTCAAATCAATGAGATGCAGCCTGGGACAGGTTGAAGGACTTCTGGATATGGTAGAAGAGATGATCTCTGTCACACCCCCAAATTTCAACTAACGGAATCACACCGTTTGGGAGCATGACAAACCAGGATCTCAGATCATTAGACATAGCGAAGACCTCTATATGAATTTCAAAACATACGTTGGTCTTTAAAACATAACATTCAGAGTTTACAAAAAGTTGCGGAAGCGTTTAAAAACCATAAACAGTTGTAAAGTAAACATTACAAACCAAAGTACTTAAATATTCAAATGTTCAAATTCGAATTCAAAGTGTTTATAATGCATGAGACTCTATCTTCCTAGTCCATGCCAGCTTTTACGCGCGCCTTAGCGTCCTGAGAAAACATGTAAATCAAGTCAACACAAAGGTTGGTGCATAACACAGGTTTTAAGTATTTCACAATATTCAAAACAACAAGATTGTAGATAACATAATCACAATTGCACAGTCATGATAGCTAGTCATATAAACTATTTACATACGTGTTCGACACCGAAGCTGACTAATTGCCATGCTATAGCATGTTTTCGCCTTGCCACTATTGTCTATCACAACAATAGTAAAATTGTGTTTGGTCAGTCAAACACCTGCGTAGATCCCATCTACCAGGTGAGGTTTGTCAAACCTAATAGATCTATTTCCAACTACCACGCTTTGCATTACAGCAAACTAAACGGTTCGAGGTGTGTAAGGACTTTCAAGTTGATATGTTTTCACATAATGTAAACAGCTAACTCATGCAAGTGATATGTATCTAAAAACAGTTTGTTGCACATGTTTTCTCCCCCAAAACAGTTTAAAATAAGAAAGGGGCCGTGTACGCACCTTTGATAATAGCAGAATGATCAAATACGTATGAACTTGCGTAGAAATCCTCTACGAATAATCTGTGATTTAAACAATAACCTACAGTTATTCGAAATGTCGTTTTGTACTTGAAATCACATACGTGTCAACACACGTATGTTAAAGTGTGAGAATTATGCATACAAAAGTACGCGTGCCTTTGAAATCGTTTAAATAAAATCCTACACGATTTTATTTAATTAAACGTAATTATACGCGATTTCGTGTTCGGATTAAAATATAAATTTTATTATCCTAACACGTTCGTATTCTAGTTACGGTTCCAACGCAACTTGAACGGATCGAATCGGAGTTCGTATGTGGAAGATATTTCAAAAATACTAAAAATGAGTTAAAACCCAAAAACTGGTGGAACCCGGATTCGAACCCGCGACCCCCCACAACAAACACACAGCATCTACCATCTCAACCCGCTAGGGTTTCGCAATAACCATCCGGAATTAATTCTTTTAAACCTACATGAACTGGTTTCCCTTTGTTCTTCTATAGCCGAAGCTTAAACCTCCAAATTGGTCCTCAATTCGAACCCGATTGACCCATCATCCATGGGCTTCTGTCCCCTGAGTCTAATCGAATCTGTAGATGATCCTAATTTGAAATATCATTAACCAAATACCCAACTAATCGGACATTAACAGTCTCGAACTCAAATTCTCAAATTCCAACTAGAAATCGTTTACTTAGCTACTGTAACATCAAATTGCTTTGATATTAACATCATTCGAAGTCTTCTGGAATTAACCACACCATCCAATTTGATTCTAGAACACATTTAAACCCAATCCCCCAATTCGTTCTTGATTACAAGCCCTAGAAATCGAAAACCATTAATTCGATGTTTAAACCAGAAATTGTTTTAGGTTTAAGCTTAATCGGTCCCTTCTGAAGCTATCTATAACATTTAATTTGATTCTACAATTCGTTTGATACGAAATCCCTAAAGCAGTTTCTTAACATAAACTCTAATATCGAAATCATAGAATTCGATGTTTCTAAATGAAATTGTTATGATAAATTGTTTGATCGGAACCTTATGAAGCTTATCATATCATTTAATTTGATTGTTAACCTCTTTATGATCAATACCCCCAAAATCGTTTTGCTATGAACCCTAGTTACTAGAACTTGATCAATTCGATGATGTTAAACGAATTACAGTTAGGGATAATCTTAGTCGATTGTTTTAGAAGGTTTAGGATGAATCACTAACCTGTTTTGATAACAAATTGAAGGAGATCGACTTTTAGATTGATTTCGGTCACTCCACGATCGGGTTCTTCAATCTGGAACACTTGATATCAAATTGTTGTATGAAATATGCTCTGAGTGTGCCGATTGTGGTGTAGAAGTGTTCAATTGCGAATGTCCTAATCGAATTTATCTAATTTGAGTCATAATTGCTACGGTTACAACCTCTAGTCTTCAATCCATGATTAATTCGAAGTTGTAGGGACTTAAAACGCCTGATTGATGATAATAATCATCAGTACACTTAAATGAGAGGTTTAATCTAATAAATTTCAACCGTTACATGAAGAATTCGAATTTATTTTTGATCATCTCAATCGTATTTTGACTCCTAAAGTCAAAATTGGGCTTTTAACTCAATTACAAATCTAAACTTTGTAATTAAAGTGTATTGAGACTGATTCCTACAATTTCTAATCCCTTAGGTTCTATTTAGTTCAATTGCACAATAATTCGGTTAATAAAATTGAGCCAAAAGTCTCGAATTTTCACTAATTGAGTCCTTTAACTCCTTGTTGGGCTAATTTAATCAAATTGGGCTTCTTAATTACAATTGAGCCTCGTTGGGCCTTCCTTGGCCTCATTGAGCCTTCCCTTTGTTCTTACTGGGCCTCCTTTGGCCTTACTGGGCCACCCTTGGGCTTATTGGGCCTACCTTGATCTCACTAAGGCTTACTGGGCCTTCTTGGGCCTTAATGGCCTACTTATACTTCAGTAGTCTTCCTTGTTTCTATTGGACTTAAAATGATCTTATTGGGCCTACATATCTTATTGGGCCTGTGGTCTAACCACTTTCAGTTAACAAGATTAATGTGAAAAGTCAGATTGTCACATCATCCCCTTGTTGAAGGAATTTTCGTCCCGAAAATTAACAAGTGTTAAGAGTAGTTAGGAAACTACTTACGAGTTTAAATAGTACGTGTTAGTGTGATTTGATCATTCCGTGTGCTTGTGTGTACTCACACACAAAGTCTAATGCTTGCAACATCACAATTCAATGTGATCGTTCAATGCGACTGTTTGAGTGTACACTAGTTAGTTCACCTAACTGTGACTGTTTGTGTTTGATCATACTGTGTTGTGTAACCTCACACATAGTGAGTGTCTATAACTGTTTGTACTATGCAACCCCGCACATAGCAAAGTGTATGTAACTAATCGTGTATGTACTACCATAACATGTAACATATGAAATGTAGCACATAAAATATATAGAATGTAATGTAGGGTAGCACAAATGTTTGTAACAAAATCAATTGAATAAATAAAATGTTTGTGCTTACAGTTTGAAATTTGCAGTGTTGATGTGTGAAAGCATCACGTCATCCCCTTGTTGAAGGAAATTTCGTCCCGAAATTTAACGTGTGCTCTCAGTGTTAGCAGTAGCTGTTTTGAATAGATGAGGATATTTCTTCATCATTTGATCTTCCCGTTCCCATGTGAATTCAGGACCACGTCTTGAATTCCATCGAACTTTGACTATTGGAATCTTGCTTTGCTTCAGTTGTTTGACCTCTCGGTCCATGATTTCAGCTGGTTCTTCAATAAATCTTAACTGTTCATCTACTTGTATTTCTTCCAAAGGTACAATCAATGTCTCATCAGAAAGACATTTCTTTAAGTTCGATACATGAAAGACATCATGAACTCCACTGAGTTCATCCGGTAGTTTGAGTTGATACGCAACCGGACCAATCCTTTTCAGAATCTCAAAAGGTCCTACGTAACGTGGACTAAGCTTTCCACGCTTGCCGAATCGTATCACACCTTTCCAAGGTGATACTTTTAGAAGAACTCGGTCTCCTACTTGAAATTCCAACGGTTTGCGACGTTTGTCTGCATAACTCTTCTGACGATCTCGAGCCGCTGCCATACGGTTCCGAATTTGAACTATCTTCTCTGTCGTCTCGTGCACCAGTTCAGGACCTGTTATCTGACTGTCACCAATTTCAGCCCAGCAAACTGGTGAACGACATTTGCAACCATACAAAGCTTCAAACGGTGCTGCTTGAATGCTTGTATGATAACTATTGTTGTAAGAGAATTCCACCAACGGTAAATGATTCTCCCAGCTATCGCCAAAATCAATGACACAAGCTCGTAACATATCCTCGAGCGTTTGAATCGTTCGTTCACTTTGACCGTCGGTCTGTGGATGATAAGCGGTACACATATCTAAGCGAGTCCCCAATGACTTATGAAGAGATTTCCAAAAGTTAGAAGTAAACCGGGCATCCCGATCTGATATGATAGAGATTGGCACGCCATGTCGTGCTACTACTTCCTTGATGTAAATGCGAGTCAGTTTCTCCATCTTATCAGTTTCCTTAATTGCTAAGAAGTGTGCAGATTTCGTTAATCGATCGACAATTACCCATATCGTATCACAACCACTCGGTGTACGGGGTAACTTAGTAATGAAATCCATCGAAATCTGTTCCCACTTCCACATCGGTATCTCTGGTTGTTGCAGTAAACCAGATGGCTTCTGATATTCAACTTTGACTTTCGAACAAGTCAAACATTTGCTAATGTACTTAGCAATATCAGCTTTCATGTGAGGCCACCAATACAGTGCCTTCAAATCGTGATACATCTTGTCTGATCCTGGATGGACTGAATACCTGGACTTGTGTGCTTCATCCATCACGAGTTCCCTTAAACCTCCATATAAAGGTATCCACATTCGATCAATGAAATAACGAATTCCATCAGGTTTAACATTCAATTGTTCTTCCATTCCTCGTAAAGATTCCGGTACTAAGTTTTCCTTTTTCAAGGCCTCAATCTGAGCACTGTGTACCTTGTCAGGTAAGTCGGTATGTATCGTCATCATAAGTGCACGAACCCGTCTTGTTCCTGTTGTGTCTTTTCTGCTCAGAGCGTCAGCTACTACATTAGCTTTTCCCGGGTGATATTTAATCGCACACTCATAATCATTCAACAACTCAACCCATCGTCGTTGTCTCATATTAAGCTCCTTCTGATCAAAGATATGTTGCAAACTCTTATGATCAGTGTAAATGGTACACTTAGTTCCATACAAATAATGCCTCCAAATTTTCAGAGCAAAAACCACTGCTCCCAACTCCAAGTCATGAGTAGTGTAATTCTTTTCGTGTGTTCGTAGTTGCCTGGAAGCATAAGCGATCACTTTATCACGTTGCATCAACACACATCCCAATCCCTGTGCAGATGCATCACAATACACCACAAAATCTTCCGTCCCTTTCGGTAAGGACAGAATCGGTGCGCTGCAAAGCTTTTGTTTCAATAACTGAAACGCAGTTTCCTGTTTATCCGTCCAGTTATACCTCGTTCCCTTATGCGTAAGAGCTGTAAGTGGTTGAGCGATCTTTGAGAAACCTTCAATGAATCGTCGATAATAACCCGCCAAACCAAGAAATTGTCGTACCTCAGTAGGGGTCTTTGGCGCTTCCCAATTCTTAATCGCTTCAATCTTCGCTGGATCAACATGTATGCCCTTTTCATTAACTATATGACCCAGAAATTGTACTTCTCGCATCCAGAAATCACATTTCGAAAACTTAGCGTACAGTTGTTCCTGTTTCAATAGCTCTAGCAGTAATCGAAGATGTTCAGCGTGTTCCTCCTCAGACTGTGAATAGATGAGAATGTCATCAATGAAAACAATGACAAACTTATCCAGATAAGGTTTACAAACACGATTCATGAGATCCATGAATACAGCTGGAGCGTTTGTCAACCCAAATGGCATGACCAAGAACTCATAATGGCCATAGCGAGTCCTGAATGCTGTCTTCGGGATATCCTCCTCCTGGACTCTTAGTTGATGATAACCAGACCTGAGATCAATCTTCGAGTAGTAACTCGAACCTTGCAATTGATCGAACAGATCATCAATCCTGGGTAACGGATACCGGTTCTTGATAGTAACCTTATTCAATTCCCGGTAATCGATACACATACGGAAAGTCCCGTCTTTCTTCTTTACAAACAATACTGGAGCTCCCCACGGTGAAAAACTAGGTCGTATGAAACCCTTATCCAACAATTCTTGCAATTGTGTAGATAACTCTTGCATCTCTGACGGTGCAAGTCGATAAGGCGCCCTAGCTATCGGTGCTGCATCTGGTGTAAGATCGATTCGGAACTCCACCTGTCTGATAGGCGGTAATCCCGGCAAGTCTTCTGGAAATACCTCCGGATATTCACAAACTATTGGTATATCTTCAAGCTTCTTCTCAGCCACCGGCTTTTCAGTTATAAGTGCTATAACTGCCGTATGACCTTTTCGCAAACATTTGTGTGCTTTCATACAAGATATGAGACGCAGTGGCGTACTACTCTTCTCACCTTGTACATATAATGTCTCTCCCTGCGGAAGAGGTATGCGAACAATCTTTTCATGGCATACTATTTCAGCCTGGTTCTTGGACAACCAGTCCATGCCAATGACTACATCAAAACTGCCTAAGGCAATAGGCATAAGATCAATCTCTAATGTCTGACCCATCAAATCAAGGATACATCTCTTATAAATACTTTCCACTACAATCAACTTACCATCAGCTAATTCCACAGTGTAGGGACTATCTAAGGCAGTGGGACTAACATTTAGCAACTTAGCAAGTGAACTAGATACAAAGCTCCGATCGGCACCAGTGTCAAATAACATAGAGGCATAGTGATTATTTAAGAGGAACGTACCCGTGACAATGTTGGGATCCTCCCGCGCTTGACGTCCTCCAATCACGAACGCCCTGCCTCTAGCACCGTTGTTGTTGTTATTGTTATTATTGTTGTTGGTGCCATTGCCATTACCGTTGCCATTTCCATTACCATTACCATCATTGTCCCCGCCTTTCTTGAGTTGTGGGCAATCTTTCTTAAAATGCCCCATCTTGCCGCACTCGAAACAACCCTTCTGTGCGTTGTTCTGATTGTTATTCTGGTTGTTATTGTTGTTCTGCAGCTCTCCGCGACAATCTTTAGCTGCATGCCCAATCTTGCCACACCTCTGGCACTTAGCTCTGTCACACTGGTTACCCGCATGATGATAACCACACCTGTTGCACTTGGGGTGCTTACCAATATAGCCCCCCGATGATGATGATGCTTGCTGACCACTGTTGGAATTATGATAGGACTTGTTTGAGTCCTGCTTCCTGTTCTGCTGTTGGTTGTTACTTTTGAAGTTGTTACTTTCCCACTTTCTCTTGTGATCTCCTACCTTGGTAGCAGATGTTCGCTTAGGCAGGGTTCCCTGTAACACTGCCTGATCAGTAAGCTGATGCGCTAGACGAACAGCTTGTTGGATGGTGGTGGGATTTGCTGAAGTCACCAATCCTTGGATCTGAGGCACTAGTCCTCCAATGTACCTCTCAATCCACTTGCTAACTGGAGTAGCCATATGTGGTAGCAGTCTGGCCAGTTCATGCGATCTGGTCGTGTATTCCTCAATATTTGACCCCTCCATCTTGAGGTGCCAATACTCCTCCTCCAACTTCTGCATTTCACTACGAGGACAATACTCCTCTTGTAGTAAAGTTTTGAAGTTGTTCCAGGTCAACGCATTTGCTTCTCCCAACCCCAGATTCTGAACATTGGAGTTCCACCAAGTCAGTGCTGGACCCTCCAATGTTCCAGTAGCAAATTTCACCTTGCTGTCATCAGGGCAGTTGCACATTTCGAACACAGACTCTGCCTTCTCAATCCATCGGAGAAGTCCTATGGCCCCCTCCGACCCTTTGAAATTGTGAGGTTTGCAGTCCAAGAACATCTTGAATGTGCAAACTTGTGGGTTAACCAATCCCCCAGCTGGACCCTGTGGTCCCATGTTGTGTGCCTGTGCGTACTGTGCTATTGCCTCTGCAACTCTGTTGTTGATTAGCTCATTGAGCTCAACAACAGTCATATGTACGTTTCCCTCAGCCATTAGTTTCCTATTTATAAGAAGTGTTAGCACGAAATCAAAATCTAATGTAACATGTGTAAGTAAAACAACAAACACATCATGTAATATAAATCAACACAGTTGTTGGAAATAAAAGATAACTCTTTAATAGATAGAAACTTTCTTTGAGTACAATACTTTTGAAATGAAATACAAGTTTCCAAACTACCAATGTAGGAACACAACCCGTTCCTAATAAGTTTAAATAAAACAATGAAAAATAATCAGTCGTCCTCAACGGTGGATTCAGGATCGGACTCAGCAACTGGTGCTGGTTCCTCCTCCTCATCCTCATCCTGTTCCTCATTCTCAACTACCACTAAATCCTCCAAAGCTTCAATCCTGCCCGCCAAAATCTCCTCTCGGTTCTCTGACTCTTCTAGACGACCAATCAAATTGATCATCTCATCCCGCATATCGTGGACAAGATGGGTAAGATCATCCTGCCTCTCAATAGCATCCCATAACTCCTGAGATCTCTGTGCTATCCTATCTTCTGCTACCTCCAGATCCTCGCGCAATTTGGCGATCTCCTCGGCGTCTGTCCTTTGCCTCTTAGGCTCAGGAGCATCTAGTGCTGGTGGTGGATGTGTAGAAGGTCCCTCAGCAGGGATCTGCTGAGTGCCCTCCTCAGGCTCCTCTTCCGGATCCTCATCCGGGTCCTCGTATGGATCCTCGTCTGGATCCTCGTCTGGATCCTCCTCCGGATCCTCCTCCGGATCTGAGTCATCCTGCTCATATGGTGGAGGTGATGGAATAGGTGGTGGTGATGATAATGGTGGTGTCGGAACTATCGGCTCCTCGTCCTCGGAATCATCAATGACAATATAAGGTACCGATGATGATGCCATGCCTGTTACATAATACCATATGTAAGTGCAATGCGTAAGCAAATCAATTACATAATGTCATATGTAATTCTAAACAGTATGTGTAAACATGTGTGTCTAATGTCTAATAGTCATAGTCTAGGCCTACTAATGCAAACCTAGTTCGCTATAACCAATGGCTCTGATACCAATTTGTCACACCCCCAAATTTCAACTAACGGAATCACACCGTTTGGGAGCATGACAAACCAGGATCTCAGATCATTAGACATAGCGAAGACCTCTATATGAATTTCAAAACATACGTTGGTCTTTAAAACATAACATTCAGAGTTTACAAAAAGTTGCGGAAGCGTTTAAAAACCATAAACAGTTGTAAAGTAAACATTACAAACCAAAGTACTTAAATATTCAAATGTTCAAATTCGAATTCAAAGTGTTTATAATGCATGAGACTCTATCTTCCTAGTCAACATGTAAATCAAGTCAACACAAAGGTTGGTGCATAACACAGGTTTTAAGTATTTCACAATATTCAAAACAGCAAGATTGTAGATAACATAATCACAATTGCACAGTCATGATAGCTAGTCATATAAACTATTTACATACGTGTTCGACACCGAAGCTGACTAATTGCCATGCTATAGCATGTTTTCGCCTTGCCACTATTGTCTATCACAACAATAGTAAAATTGTGTTTGGTCAGTCAAACACCTGCGTAGATCCCATCTACCAGGTGAGGTTTGTCAAACCTAATAGATCTATTTCCAACTACCACGCTTTGCATTACAGCAAACTAAACGGTTCGAGGTGTGTAAGGACTTTCAAGTTGATATGTTTTCACATAATGTAAACAGCTAACTCATGCAAGTGATATGTATCTAAAAACAGTTTGTTGCACATGTTTTCTCCCCCAAAACAGTTTAAAATAAGAAAGGGGCCGTGTACGCACCTTTGATAATAGCAGAATGATCAAATACGTATGAACTTGCGTAGAAATCCTCTACGAATAATCTGTGATTTAAACAATAACCTACAGTTATTCGAAATGTCGTTTTGTACTTGAAATCACATACGTGTCAACACACGTATGTTAAAGTGTGAGAATTATGCATACAAAAGTACGCGTGCCTTTGAAATCGTTTAAATAAAATCCTACACGATTTTATTTAATTAAACGTAATTATACGCGATTTCGTGTTCGGATTAAAATATAAATTTTATTATCCTAACACGTTCGTATTCTAGTTACGGTTCCAACGCAACTTGAACGGATCGAATCGGAGTTCGTATGTGGAAGATATTTCAAAAATACTAAAAATGAGTTAAAACCCAAAAACTGGTGGAACCCGGATTCGAACCCGCGACCCCCCACAACAAACACACAGCATCTACCATCTCAACCCGCTAGGGTTTCGCAATAACCATCCGGAATTAATTCTTTTAAACCTACATGAACTGGTTTCCCTTTGTTCTTCTATAGCCGAAGCTTAAACCTCCAAATTGGTCCTCAATTCGAACCCGATTGACCCATCATCCATGGGGCTTCTGTCCCCTGAGTCTAATCGAATCTGTAGATGATCCTAATTTGAAATATCATTAACCAAATACCCAACTAATCGGACATTAACAGTCTCGAACTCAAATTCTCAAATTCCAACTAGAAATCGTTTACTTAGCTACTGTAACATCAAATTGCTTTGATATTAACATCATTCGAAGTCTTCTGGAATTAACCACACCATCCAATTTGATTCTAGAACACATTTAAACCCAATCCCCCAATTCGTTCTTGATTACAAGCCCTAGAAATCGAAAACCATTAATTCGATGTTTAAACCAGAAATTGTTTTAGGTTTAAGCTTAATCGGTCCCTTCTGAAGCTATCTATAACATTTAATTTGATTCTACAATTCGTTTGATACGAAATCCCTAAAGCAGTTTCTTAACATAAACTCTAATATCGAAATCATAGAATTCGATGTTTCTAAATGAAATTGTTATGATAAATTGTTTGATCGGAACCTTATGAAGCTTATCATATCATTTAATTTGATTGTTAACCTCTTTAAGATCAATACCCCCAAAATCGTTTTGCTATGAACCCTAGTTACTAGAACTTGATCAATTCGATGATGTTAAACGAATTACAGTTAGGGATAATCTTAGTCGATTGTTTTAGAAGGTTTAGGATGAATTACTAACCTGTTTTGATAACAAATTGAAGGAGATCGACTTTTAGATTGATTTCGGTCACTCCACGATCGGGTTCTTCAATCTGGAACACTTGATATCAAATTGTTGTATGAAATATGCTCTGAGTGTGCCGATTGTGGTGTAGAAGTGTTCAATTGCGAATGTCCTAATCGAATTTATCTAATTTGAGTCATAATTGCTACGGTTACAACCTCTAGTCTTCAATCCATGATTAATTCGAAGTTGTAGGGACTTAAAACGCCTGATTGATGATAATAATCATCAGTACACTTAAATGAGAGGTTTAATCTAATAAATTTCAACCGTTACATGAAGAATTCGAATTTACTTTTGATCATCTCAATCGTATTTTGACTCCTAAAGTCAAAATTGGGCTTTTAACTCAATTACAAATCTAAACTTTGTAATTAAAGTGTATTGAGACTGATTCCTACAATTTCTAATCCCTTAGGTTCTATTTAGTTCAATTGCACAATATCAATCAATCAATCAACGTACTCAGTATATCCCGCCATTAGCATGCTAAGGCAGGGTCTGAGGAGGGTAGAGAGACTGCTTCCAGTGAGACCCTCGGCTCATGATGCTTGATCAACCGTCCGAAACGATTTTAACGTTATTTTCACTGAATAAGTAAAATAACGTTAAATTAGTGCAATTTTACTTTTGCCCCTCAAGAGCTGTCGACACATATATACATTATATGTGTGCACCGCTAACGGGGCGTTCAATTGCACAATAATTCGGTTAATAAAATTGAGCCAAAAGTCTTGAATTTTCACTAATTGAGTCCTTTAACTCCTTGTTGGGCTAATTTAATCAAATTGGGCTTCTTAATTACAATTGAGCCTCGTTGGGCCTTCCTTGGCCTCATTGAGCCTTCCCTTTGTTCTTACTGGGCCTCCTTTGGCCTTACTGGGCCACCCTTGGGCTTATTGGGCCTACCTTGATCTCACTAAGGCTTACTGGGCCTTCTTGGGCCTTAATGGCCTACTTATACTTCAGTAGTCTTCCTTGTTTCTATTGGACTTAAAATGATCTTATTGGGCCTACATATCTTATTGGGCCTGTGGTCTAACCACTTTCAGTTAACAAGATTAATGTGAAAAGTCAGATTGTCACAATCTCAGCAGCTTGAAGGTGTTGATGAAGATGGTAAGCTCCTTCAATGGCTTCTTTAAGCTCCAAGGCTTCAACTTCTTCAATATCAAGCTTCCAAAGGTGCAACAATGGCTTCCAGGGGTTCAAATGGTGATTTTCATATGGAAATGTCGAACAAGAAAGGTCTGGATCTCGAGAAGAGAGTTATAGGTCGGTTAGAATGATTACATCTTGGTTTTGTAAAGATTTTGCGTCTGATAGTCTTCGCGTACCGCCATGGGGATCTCCGGAGAGTTCGGCGTGCCGTAATGAAATCCAGGATCCGAATTCCTGCCCGTCCTTCGGTTACCGCTAAGCTCCATTCAGGAGGCCTTAGCGTACCGTGATGGGTCCTGGAAGAGCCCAATAACCCCAATTTTGTTGTTTCGAATCGATTTTCGCGTATTTCTCGATTACGATAGGACCTATGTGTTGTGAAATTGATCCACCTATTTCCCGTATTTCCCGATTACACTTTAGCATTGATCCACCTATTTTGGGTTCCATAGGACCTATGTGTTGTGAAATTGGACTGTGGTTTGTTTAATTCACCAACGTTCGTTATTCAAGACACGTGCGAGCGTTTTACGATAATTCCTCGAATTATCTGTGTGTTTGGACTATTGTGCCATGTGTTTGTTGGATATTGGATGTCCGATTAACGATAAGTTCAACGTTACTATAATAGGTATGATCCAAAAAGTTCCACTTTGGAAGGCAACAAATTAATGTTTAATTGTTAAACATAATATACGATCACGAACTATCGGTTTTAAGGATTAGGTGATTTTATTATTTATAAAATAATAATCGGTGGGAATTAATTATTAAGATAATTAATTCAATAGACGAATAAAGTTCTGAACTTTATCAAAGGGTTATTTATTAATTAATTGTTAATTAATAAAAGAAGAATTGATTAAATAAGTAATGTTTAAATCAATTAAACATTAACTATTTAATGGATATTAACTGATTAATTGTTAATTAGTTAAATGGAGATTGTAGTAATTAAATGGTTTAATTACTAAAAGGTGTTTAATCAAATTAAAAGGGTTTTAATTTGAATTAAATAAAAGGGTGGTAAACCAATTTTGAATAGGTAATCCGAGATCCTAAAATTGTGGATCACATTTGACTACTTATAGTTCAAATCACCACAATTGCACACAGACTTGAAAACCCTAATTCTCCTTCTCCCTTTCCCCCTTTGGCCGTCGCACACACCCTTTGGGGCTTCCTATAGCCGTCACACATTACCACCATAATTGGTGGTGTTTTTGGTCAACTACCCACTAGCCGGATCAAGTCGTGGTGAGCCGTGGGTTGCACCGTCGAGCCGAACCGAGCCGTGGGTTGAACCGTCAAGCCGTGAGTGGTGCTATTCGAGCCAAACCGAGCCAAAACCAGTTTTGGTTGTTTCTGGTGATTCGTAGGACGAAATCAGGAATCGGGTGATCGTAGTGATTCAACTAGCGAGACCGTTGCCGATCCATCGTGTGTTTTTGGAACTGCTTCGTAAAGGTCGATTTCTAAAACCCCCTATGGTTGTGTTGTTAGAATTAATGGTTGTTTTAACGATTTGTAACTGGATCCTGATTTGGGAATTATCTCGATTGCGAACCGAAAGGTTATAAAATTTAAAATGCTTCCTTTGTGTCAGGTCAGATCTGATAGTTTAATTCAGTTTTGTGAAAACTGATCTTGTCAATTAATGCGATTAATTGAAACTGATTAAATTAAAAGTAACCTAGAATTCCCAACAGTGTCACACTAAATATTATTAATTCTAGTGCCACGTATGTAATAATAATACACATTATTATTAATATAAAGTAAATGCTGACCTGGAATTTACGAAGTGTCACATCATCCCCCTGTTAATTGGAATTTCGTCCCGAAATTCAGTTCGTGTTGCTGGTGTTAGTCTGGTTTGTGAACATGTGAGGGTATTTCTTTTTCATATGATCCTCTCATTCCCAGGTGTATTCCGGTCCACGCCGTGAGTTCCATCGCACCTTAACTATCGGTATGCGGCTAAGTTTGAGCTTTTTGATTTCTTGGTCCATTATTTCCACCGGTTCCTCAACGAAGTGAAGTTGCTCATCAATTTGGATTTCCTCTAACGGGATTGCGAGCGGTTCATCGAATAAGCACTTCTTGAAGTTTGATACATGGAATACGTTATGTACACTACTCAGCTCTTGCGGTAAATTTAGCTCCTAGGCCACGGGCCTTATACGTTTTGTGATTTCGAATGGTCCGATGTAATGAGGATTTAGTTTCCCTCGTTTCCCGAATCGGATCACTCCCTTGCAGGGCGAGACCTTACGAAGCACTCGATTTCCCACTTGGAATTATAAGGGATTGCGCCTTTTGTCGGCGTAGCTCTTCCGTCGATCCCGGGCTGCTGCCATTCTGTCTTGTATCTGCACGATCATCTCAGTCTTTTCGTGCACAAGTTCGGGACCTGTCAGTTGACTTTCCCCAACTTCTGCCCAACAGAGAGGTGATCTGCACTTTCGTCCATAAAGTGCTTCAAATGGTGCAGCCTTGATGCTTGTATGATAACTGTTGTTGTAGGAGAACTCCACCGAAGGTACGTGAGTCTCCCAGCTACTACCGAAGTCTATCATGCATACTCGAAGCATGTCTTCCAGGGTTTGGATGGTTCGTTCACTTTGCCCATCCGTTTGCGGGTGATAGGCAGTACTCATATCCAATCTTGTCCCTAGTGCCTTATGCAAGGACTTCCAAAAATGTGCCGTGAATCGGCTGTCTCGATCGGATATTATGGAGATTGGGACTCTGTGTCTGGAAACTACTTCTTTCAGATAGATTCGAGTCAATCTGTCCAACTTGTCCGTTTCTTTAATTGGCAGGAAATGCGCAGATTTCGTAAGTCGGTCTACGATCACCCAAATGGTATCGCATCCATTTACCGTTTTTGGCAGTTTTATGATGAAATCCATGGAAATTTGTTCCCATTTCCATACTTGGATTTCGGGTTGTTGTAGTAGTCCTGATGGTTTCTGGTATTCGACCTTTACTTTAGAGCAAGTCAGACATTTGCTCACATATGTCGCGATCTCTGACTTCATGTTTGGCCACCAATAAGTCGTTTTCAGGTCATGGTACATTTTGGCAGAGCCTGGATGTACCGAATACCTACTTGTAGAAAATGAGTGACCTAAGGAGAGGCTGATTCAACCAGGAACAAGAGCTTTGGATACTGAGTCAAAGCCTTTTGTATTAGCTCCCTCTAGGGTTTTGCACTTAAGTTATTTTTAGTGTTTAGTTTTCTTGTTTTAAAGAAAAGAGAGAACAGAAAATAGTAAGGAAACACAAAGAAGATTCAGAAAAGTGTTAAATGTTATACAGTTGATGTTGGGGTATAAAGAGCCCCGACATTTAATGTTTCAGGACAAATACATGAAGAAGACAAATAGATAAGACTGATGACACTATTACAGACACAGTAGCATCAGAATAGTACAAGTAAAAAGTCAACTTAGGATCTTCAAGGATCTTGAAGTCTTCCGAGGTTCAGACATTTGTACTGATGCTAAGGAGTTACTCTTTCGGAAGTTCTTCATAGGAAGCTGATTAAAGGAATCAGCTACCCTATCGGAAGCTGAAGAAGGAAACATTTATTCTTTCATCGGAAGCTGATGTAAATACATAACTCTTCTGAAGTAATGTTTTTCTTCCGAAGCAGATGTCTTCGGAAGTCTTCCGAAGTAATTGTCTTTTATTCTTTTATTCTTCGGAAGCAATTATTCTCTTCCAATAGTGTCTTCTGACTTTTATTCTTCGGAAGCAATTATTCTCTTCCGATAGTGTCTTCTGAAGTTTTGTCTTCGGAAGCAATTGTTCTCTTGTCTAGAATCTTCCGAAGAGTCTTTTAAAGCTTTATTTTTCATGTCTTCGAAAGTTAGTGTCCTGCAACATTTATTCAAATTGATTATTTGAAAGGTGGTTTTGCTTCGTCAATCCTTATTTTCCAACAATCTCCCTCTGGACTGATGAAGCCAAAACCACTTAGCTTTAGAACCCAATTAATTTCTAGAATCAATTTCTAGAACATCAGACTCAGTGGGAAAGTACATGAGAATGGTTCAAATGGGGTCTCAGTACAGCAAAGGAAGTTCAGCAAATGCTTCTTTGTTTATTTAAGTTTCAGCCACTTTTTGAGAATGCTGGTTTATGTATTTATCTCCATCTTTTTGGCTTTATCAGCCAGGACGCAAGTGGAAGGAAGGTGGGGGAAAGTGAAGGTGGTTGAAGAGGTTGGGGGACCTTCAAATGAAGGTGCCTGCATTGGGATGGTTTTGGATTGCAGGACTTTGGATATTCAATATTGGTGTGACTTAACACAATGAATGTGGTCAGACCGATCTGAATATGAAAAGGGAAATCCGTCAATTCCTTATTGTTAAGAACTGATCCGTCCATCATTGTACATATGTCATCCGAATCCCTGACTTGAGAGTCAATTTTATCATGACCTGAGTCCATCTCAGAATTGTCATGAACCCCTTTTTCTTGGTTCTGAGGATTTCCAGCCTTAGTTTTAAAGAAAAACTTCATTGGCTGTTGCCATACCAGGAGTCTTATTGCCTGATCCATTAAGATGAGAATCCGTTGGATATTCATGTAAAGTGGATGCTCCTGATATAGGATCAAGAAGTCTAGATGGACTTGACATCCGGATCTCATCCTCTTTTCATGGGTAAGAGATTTGTTAAGAGAGAGTGGGGGGGCTTTTAGAATGAACAGAGATATCCCTAGGAGAGAGGACGACCATTTGAGTGTCAAATGACATTTCAATGGTTAGTGAGGCTTCCCTTAGGAATACAACATCATCCTTTTGAGAGGATTGATGAGGAGCTGGAAGGGAAGAGATTCTTGATTCATCTGTGAGGATGGAACAGATGTATCCATGTGTTCAGTAAGAACATAGTCATGTTCAGGGATCTCATCTTCCTGAACAGACTTTTTGGGTTTATTAGGCTTAGAAGGTTGTGAGAAAAATTATTTTATGGCCGATACCTGTTATAGGTGTGAAAGAAAGGTGGATGTGGGTTCACTGAAGATGGGTGTTTCTTCCGTGTCATCCATTAGTGTTCAAACTTGTGAACACTAGTTGATCAAATCCTTCATATTATTATGTGTATCAATGGGACAAACTAAAAGCACGGCCAGGACTAGGGACATTTCTGGTAATGTCCCAGATGATCAAGGATATGCTAACATACCGCATGTTATTGAAATGATTTTCTGTAAAGAGCAGAAGAAATGTTTATACATAATCAGGTTTTTCAGGTTAACCTTATAATCACAAAAAAAAATTGAATGAGTCGATAGATTCATGATTATTTTTGAGATTAAAATTACAGAGCTGTTTGAGAAGAAGAGAGAGTTTAACGCTTACATATTTGGACAAGAAGACATGTTCATGCACACCTTGAAGTACAGATGAAGCTTTGTGAGGAATGAAGCCTGGTCCGAAGCCGTTACACCATTATCATAAGCATGGAGCTTTAGACAAGGTTAGCGTAAGTGCTTCATGCCAGGCGACATGCCTGACAAGTAATCATCTGTAACCATGAGCATTACTTAGAACGTTTGAGGGTGAAGAAGAATTTCTTAAAGATCAGAGGATCAAGAAGGTTTAAATTAATGGTGAGAAAGATGAGAAATGAAAAAGATGATTATTGATTTAAATAAGATTATTGGTAATTAAGATGACGGTAAGTATCTTCTCGAGCCGTGGGAGTTAGCATTGAGAATCGAATCTTGCAGAGAAGTTGACAACTGTCACATCAGGTGCAAAGCTCAAGAATTTAATTTGCATATCTGAGGAATCTTATCCTCGGAAGCAAGTTAAATGGTCATGTGATAATTTTCGGAAGCAAGTTAAATTATCATGTGATGATTTTTTGAAGGAAGAGAAATCATCGGAAGGAGAAGAAACCAAAGTGGTTAAAGAATGTAACAATGGAAGGTTTAAACATCGGATAGATATGAAGCAGTGACCATATTACCACTGATCCTATCCATGTGTTGAGATAAACACTAAAAGAAACCAAGATTTCTTTAACAGTGGTTTATCAGATATCCATTGTTAGGACAATTTAAAAATTATCCTTTTATATAAAGGTTAATAAACATAATCTTATCTATGTTTATTAACTCATATTTATCATTCCCAATTTTGCCACAAACTTAGAGAAAGTTGAGGAGTCTAAGGGCTTGGTAAATATGTCAGCTATTTGGTCACTTGTAGAGACATGTTCTGGAACAATTAGTCCTTTTTCAAAACAGCCTCTAATGAAGTGATGCCTTATTTCAATGTGTTTGGTTTTAGAATGACAGAAAGGATTCTTTATTATCTTTTTGGCAGCTTCGCTATCTATTAGGAGAGGTGTCTTTAGTTCAGTTATTCCAAAATCTAGCAGTTGGTATTGTAACCAAAGAATTTGGGCAGTGTAGTGGGCTGCTGCAATGTATTCAGCTTCAGCAGTTGAATTTGACACTGATGTTTGCTTCTTGCTTTGCCATGAGACTAAGCAACCTGCAAAGAACTGACAACCTCCTGAAGTAGACTTTCTAGTGAGCGAGCAGCCAGCATAATCACTATCTGAAAAGCCAATAAGCTTACAAATTTGATTAGCAGGATACCAGATACCTAGCACAGGAGTACCTTTAAGATATCTGAGTATCCTCTTCACAGATGAAAGATGAGATTGTTTGGGAGCAGATTGGTATCTTGCACAGACACATGTTGCATACATAATGTCTGGCCTTGATGCAGTGAGATACATCAGAGAACCAATCATGCACCTGTAGAGAGTTTGATCTACAGGTTCACCATTGTCGTCTGGACGTATGCCAGGACTTGTTGCCATGGGAGTAGAAATTATTTTGCAATCATTCATATCAAATTTATTTAGAAGATCTTTTACATATTTAGATTGATGAATGAAAGTCCCATTTGGGGTTTGTTTGACTTGAAGTCCTAAAATTGTTTTTAGTTCACTTAAAGCACTCATTTCAAACTTAGAAGACATTAATTGAGAGAATTGTTCACACATAGAAGGTTTTGTTGATCCAAAAATAATGTCATCAACATAAATTTGGACAAGCAGAAGTTCCTTATATACCCTTTTGATGAACAAAGTCTTATCAATGGTTCCCCGAGAAAATTTATTAGAAAGGAGAAACTGAGAAAGAGTATCATACCATGCTCTGGGTGCTTGTTTCAGACAATAAAGTGCCTTTTCTAGTCTGTACACCTAATCAGGATGATGAACATCATCGAATCCTGGAGGCTGACACACATAGACTTCCTCTTTTATTGTCCCATACAGGAATGCACTTTTTATGTCCATTTGATATACCTTTATATTATGGGAGATGGCAAATCAGTGACCTAAGGAGAGGCTGATTCAAGCAGGAACAAGAGCTTTTGATACTGAGTCAAAGCCTTTGGTATTAGCTCCCTCTAGGGTTTTGCACTTAAGTTATTTTTAGTGTTTAGTTTTCTTGTTTTAAAGAAAAGAGAGAACATAAAATAGTAAGGCAACACAAAGAAAATTCAGAAAAGTGTTATATCTTATACAGTTGATGTTGGGGTATAAATAGCCCCGACATTTAATGTTTCAGGACAAATACAAGAAGAAGACAAACAGATAAGACTGATGACACTATTACAGACACACTAGCATTAGAATTGTACAAGTAAAAAGTCAACTTAGGATCTTCAAGGATCTTGAAGTCTTCCGAGGTTCAGAAATTTGTACTGATGCTAAGGAGTTATTCTTTCGGAAGTTCTTCATAGGAAGCTGATTAAAGGAATCAGCTACCCTATCGGAAGCTGAAGAAGGAAACATTTATTCTTTCATCGGAAGCTGATGTAAATACATAAGTCTTCTGAAGTAATGTTTTTCTTCCAAAGCAGATGTCTTCGGAAGTCTTCCGAAGTAATTGTCTTTTATTCTTTTATTCTTCGGAAGCAATTATTCTCTTCCGATAGTGTCTTCTGACTTTTATTCTTCGGAAGCAATTATTCTCTTCCGATAGTGTCTTCTGAAGTTTGTCTTTGGATACAGTCTTCTGAAGCATCTTCTGAAGTTTTGTCTTCAGAAGCAATTGTTCTCTTGTTTAGAATCTTCCGAAGAGTCTTTTAAAGCTTTATTCTTCATGTCTTCTGAAGTTAGTGTCCTGCAACATTTATTCAAATTGATTATTTGAAAGGTGGTTTTGCTTCGTCAGTCCTTATTTTCCAACACTTCACTTGTGAGCCTCGTCGATCACTACGTCTCTCAATCCACCGTAGTGTGGTATCCAGATCCGATCCATAAGATAGTAAGCTCCATCAGTCTTTACCTCCAACTGTTTATCCATGCCTCGCAAGGATTCGTGAGTGAGGTTTTCGGTTTTTAGAGCTTCTTGTTGTGCGGTTCGGATCTGATTTGGTAGTTCCGAGTGGATGGTGAGTTGTAGTGCACGGACGGGCTTGGTTGTTTCTTTTCGACTCAACGCGTCGGCTACTACATTGGCCTTTCCAGGGTGATACTTGATAGCACAGTCATAATCGCCTATCAGTTCGACCCATCTGCGTTGTCTCATGGTTAGCTCTTTCTGGTCGAAGATGTGTTGTAGGCTTTTATGGTCCGTGAATATCGTGCACTTGGTGCTGTACAGATAGTGTCGCCAGATTTTAAGCGCGAACTCCATGGCTCCTAACTCCATGTCATGAGTCGTGTAGTTCTTCTCATGCACCTTCAATTGTCGGGACGCATAAGCTATACTTTCTCGCGTTGCATTAGCAAACAACCGAGTCCTTGTTTCGATGTGTCACAATAGACAACTAAATCTTCACATCCCTCCGGTAGGGATAGGATCGGTGCACTGCATAATTTCTGCTTCAGAAGGTTGAAAGCAGACTCTTGTTTTTCTCCCCATTCGAATTTCTTATCTTTATGTGTAAGAGATGTTAATGATTGTGCGATCTTCGAGAATCCCTCGATAAACCGCGTGTAGTACCCAGCCAATCCTAGGAATTGTCGCACCACAGTTAGGGTCTTAGGTGCTTCCCATTTCTTAATGACCTCGATCTTGGCTGGGTCTACATGTATCCCTTTCTCGTTTACTATGTGTCCAAGAAACTGGACTTCGCGAATCCAAAAATCGCATTTGGAAAATTTCGCGTACAATTTCTCCGTCTTTAGCAGTTCCAAAACGAGTCTCTGGTGTTCTACATGTTCTTCCCGAGTCTTGGAGTAGATCAGGATGTCATCTATGAATACAATTACGAACTTGTCGAGATACGGCTTGCACACACAATTCATGAGATCCATGAATACGACTGGTGCGTTGGTCAGTCCGAATGGCATGACCAAGAATTCGTAATGTCCGTACCGTGTCTTGAAGGCAGTCTTCGATATGTCTTCCTCTTGTATCCTGAGTTGATGGTAACCGGATCTTAAATCGATCTTTGAATAGTAGCTTGACCCTTGTAGTTGTTCAAACAGATCGTCTGTTCGCTGTAGAGGGTATCGATTCTTGATTGTCACCTTGTTCAGCTCTCGGTAGTCTATGCACATACGGAACGATCCGTCCTTCTTCTTCAAAAATAAGACTGTCGCTCCCCAAGGTGAGAAGCCCGGTCGGATAAATCCTCTATCTAACAACTCTCGCAGTTGATTAGATAGTTCTTGCATTTCGGTAGGGGCCAATCGATATGGGGCCTTAGCTATCGGCGCGGCTCCCGGTGTTAGATCTATCTGAAATTCCACTTGTCGCTTCGGTGGTAGTCCAGGTAGATTGTCAGGAAAGACTTCTGGAAAATCGCAGACGACAACGATGTTTTCGATTTGTCTTTCCTTCTTAGGTTGTTTGATGACAAGGGCTAAGACGGATGTGTACCCTTTCTGTAGGCACTTGCTTGCTTTCATGCAAGACATGATATTTAACGGTATTCCACGCCGTTCTCCTTGAATCAAGATTTGCCCTCCACTTGGGAACGTAACTCGGACAATCTTCTCTTTGCTCATAATCTCGGCATGGTTAGCAGATAACCAATCCATTCTAACCATCACATCGAAGCTCCCGAGAGTTACAGGAATTTGGTCGATCTCCAGCCGTGATCCGTTAGCATTAAGACGCATCTCTTGAGGATGTGTTGCGTCTCGATCAGCTTGCCGTCTGCTAACTATACGGTATACTTATAGTCTAATGGTGTTGGGGTCATATTAAGCAGCTTACTAAATATGCTAGAGATAAAACTCCTATCGGTATCGATATCAAATAATATGCAAGCATATACATTATTTAAAAGAAACGTACTGGTAACGATGTTGGGGTCATCCTTAGCTTCACCCGATCCGATCACGAATGCCCTGCCCCTTGCCGGATTGCCTCCAGCGTTCTTGTTTTGCGGGCAGTCTCGGTGCATATGCCCTGGCTTTTCGAAGGTGAAACATCCCCTCAGAGTATCATTCTTGATTGTGTTGGGGTTCTGGTTTGATCGGCATTCTTTGGTTATATGCCCATTTCTCCCACAGTTGGTGCACTTGACCCTTTTACACGGGCCGAAGTGATGATAATTACAGTTGTTGCATTTGGGGCTGTTGCCCCGATATCCCCGTTTCCCTTGGGTGTCAGATTGGGTGGCTGTGAACACCTTTGCTGGTGCTGGGCGGTGTTGGGTTGGCTGCTGAGGAGAGAAGGTGCGGTTGTTGCTGGGCTCCCACTTTCGCTTGGGTTCCTGGGGCTTTAAGTGCTCACCCCTTTTTGGCAGTTAGCCCTGGGCTATTACTTGGTAGGTCTGTTTATGTGCCAAGCGGATAGTTGGCTGGATGAGTGTGGGATCAGAAGCAGTAACCATGCTCTGTATATGTTCGGGCAGTCCGCTGATGAACTACTCGATCTTTTTGTATTCCGACGTCATCATTGCCGGACACAGCTTGCACAACTCATGAAATTGAGTGTAGTACTGCTCGATTTCATATCCCACCATTTTGTGCACCCAGAACTCTTCCTCCAGCTTCTTAATCTGGTTTCGAGGACAGTACTCCTCGTGAAGCATCTTGGTGAACTCCTCCCAGGATATAGAGTTTGCAGCTTCCAGTCGTAGGGTTTGAACATAAGAGTTCCACCATGTGAGGGCACGTCCCTCAAATGTCCCGGTGGCATACTTCACTCGATTCTCCCCCGCACAGTCGGACATGGAGAACACTGATTTAACTTTCTCTATCCGTCGAAGTAGTCCTACTTCTCCTTCGGTACCCTTGAAGTTGTGAGGGTGACAACTCAGAAATGCTTTGAATGAAAATCCCTTGGTCGTGCTCCCATGGCTGTTCATATGGGTTCAATGTTATATGTTAGTGATCGTGTTGTCTACACTAAGCTAGTCGTATTCAAGTTAGGTTAGTACCGTGGTTTTTCCCACTTGTTTTGCTATGTCGTCGGTTTGCTTCGTATTCCGCGATAGCCTTGTTGACTCTTCGGTCGACCATCATTTTGAGGGTTGCCGAACCAATTGGTTTCTTGTGTGGCCGGGTATGTGTTCCTTTTCCTGCCATATTTAGTTTCTATACGAAACGGATAACGTGTTAGCTTGTCAGTAGCGTTAGATGGTTGAGTCAAAGTACAACATAAATAAAAGAGCATATATGATAAAACTAACATATCATTTCATTCATAATAGCTTTGAGTACAATGATTTTCAAAAAGAAATGCTACTATCATAGTTCATATAAGCACATCTCGCTCATCTAGGAGTACAGAAAAGTAAAGTGAACTGAAAATAAAATAACCAAAGTAGTCTGAAGGAATGATGGAGTATGAGTCTCCACTGTTTGCGGACCGTCATCCTGGTCCTCCTCAGGATCCTCATCAAAATCCCCCTCTTCGAGGTCCTCTGCCTCAAATTGAGGCTCCTCCTCCTACTCAGGCTCTATGATAAAATGTCCCGCCCATGCATTTAGCAAGGCATCACTAGCCTGGATCATCGCGTCGTTTTCCTCATTAGCGACCTCCGTTGCAGCCAATCATCCATCGTGCTCCTGAATAACCGCGACGACTTCCTCCTGTCGTCCTTCTAATTGCGCCGTCCTGATCCGGATGTCAGCAATCTGATCCTGCAGGAAACCCACCTGCCCTTGGAGGCGTTGGTTCTTCTCACGAAGAACCCTAATCTCCTCGACCAACTCGTGGTTCCTCCACGCCTCGCGTTCCGATCGGGGGACATGGCCTGCAAAGGCCCGCTCCAGTGGCACTCCCAATGCTGGCAGACGGTGATCGCTGGTTGTATGACCAGGTAGTCGGGGTGGAGGTACTCGCTCCCCTACTATCCAGTCCCTAATCATCATAGGGTACCAACCCCATGACCTAGCAATCCTATTCTGTTGCACTCTCTCTGACTCCTCGGCATAAACTTGAGACACTATGTCCCGTATCCTCTGACGGTCCTCATCCGTCAGCTCGTACTCGACGGGGCGTTTCCCTGGGTTCCTTCCTTTGTGTCCTTGTTGTCCATTTCTGCATTCTTGGTTAAATAAGTAACGATATACAATAACAGATAATATTATTGTGCCAAGTTTAGTGTAGTGTCTAGTGTAGAGCAATGGCTATAGTCTAAGTTTACTATGTGCAAACCTAGTTCCCTATAACCAGGGCTCTGATACCAGTCTGTCACACCCCCAAATTCCTACGTGCGGAGTCAGACCGCGCGGGTGTGACGTGTCCAGGAATCATAGCTCTTGGTCATATAGAACGACTCTATATGAGTTACACAACCATACAATTTTGTAAATAAAACAAGTTCTAAGAATACGCAGCGGAATAATATAATGTTAAGCAGCGGAAATATAAACTGCCACAGACACTGCGTGTTTGTAAATTGTTTTAGATCACACAAATCAAGTACAAGCCTAGGACTAGAATCTATATGCATGAGACTCTTTAGCGCGTCCCCATGTGCATCCTAGTTTGTGATCCATCAATTACTTGAGAATACATGTGAAAATGGGTCAACTATAAAGTTGGTGAGTTCACAGGTTTAGACATTAATAAAATAGTAAGACAGACATATACTGGGTATGTTAAGTTGTTTGTTGGATATACGATCCGTGAGTGTGTCAATTCATCTTACCGAAACTCGACTGTTTCCTTTGCCTCCCCGGGTTATCGCTGAACCCAGCGTCAAAATCGATATTACGCTCGTTATGACCTCCTGTCAAAGTTGTTGCCGAGCGGGGCTAGTCAAACCTAGTAGTACTACATAATAACGACTCGTTTGTTACACAACTAACGGTAAGAATACGTGAGAACTTGTTGCGATAATAGTTACACTTAAAAATAGTTTTACAACATACCAGTCATATATCTAAAACAGTGCATAGTATTCTCACCCCAATAGTTTAACAAAATAGTTGAAAGTAAAAGCGGGGCTATAAACTCACATGAGTTTAGTAGTGCGTTCGATATGAGAATGGAGTAGTGCGCCTGCTAGCGGTTACCTATATCACATAGGTGTCATAAGATTGTATTCACATTCATGTGGGTCTCACAGGACCGTTCTCGTGTCCAAACAACTCTAACTTGTTATGTGGGTAGCGTTGACCGTGTTTGACCTGACGACCCGTTGGTGACGTGATTAGTTCAAGTGTTCGTGAAACGTGCGATTTAGTGTCGTGTGATGTGTGTGAGCACCAAAATCGCATCCGTGTGATAACTTACTATTTATAGTAAGTTTCTATTTTAGGAAAGTTTTCATATTAAGCAATCCATACAAGAAATCACTTTCTGTTTATTCTAATATGCATTGTTAACCTATATGAGCATGTTATCACATAGCACATAGTCACACTTAATCGATCAAGCATGTTTCGCGTTTAAAAGTCACTATTTTCAGTAAGTTGTAAAAATAAGCATTTGTCACTAAATCTATCAATCAAACTCTTCACAATATAAATATCCTAGTCTCAAATAACCGTTTGATCATGCTTGTCATAACTAATACATTGTCTTTTACCGATTTCGTAAAATAAAGTTACTATTTATGGAAACTTGTACAAATACTCATATTTCAATCATTCTAAGGAATCAAAATACATAATATCATCATGTTAAGACTGAATATTCTTGTTAAACATACTACGACATCTATTTCATCATTCTATGAACATTCGTAACTTAAAAGTTACTATTTTTAGAAATAATGGTATAAATCACCTCTTTTAACAATTATAACAACTCAAGTTCATCAATTAATCATCATTTTAAGCATAAACCATAGTTCTAAGCACATGCATGTTCTTATTTCATCATTTATCATCATTCTGTAGTAACAAAGTTACAAAATATAGTATCCGTCACCAAATATCATCTTTTCTCAAAAATAACCATCCTAGATCTTGCAAATCCTCATAAATATCATATATAACAACATTTCAGTGTCAACAATCATGTACATTACCTAGATTATACATGCATGAAATCGATTTTTACTATTTCTTAGTAAAATCATCAAATAACCATCAAATCTTGTTATAATCATCATAAATAGCATTAAATCAACAACATAATTCAAAAATAACAGATTCCTACAAGCTAATTTCGTGCATGTGTCATGACTAGTATTGCATGTGAGCATCCATGGTTGCATGTGGGTTTAGAGGGGTTTTTAAGCTAATATGGGCACAGTCACTACCTCACAAAGCTTCAAATCAATGAGATGCAGCCTGGGACAGGTTGTTGGACTTCTGGAAATGGTTGACGAGATGATCTCAGCAGCTTGAAGGTGTTGATGAAGATGGTAAGCTCATTCAATGGCTTTTTTAAGCTCCAAGGCTTCAACTTCTTCAATCTCAAGCTTCCAAAGATGCAACAATGGCTTCCAGTGGTTCAAATGGTGATTTGCAGATGGAAATGTCGAACAAGAAAGGTCTGGAGATCGAGAAGAGAGTGATAGGTCGGTTAGAAATGATTACATCTTGGTTTTGAAGATTTTGCATCTGACAGTCTTCGCGTACCGCCATGGGGATCTCCCGAGAGCTCGGCGTACCGTAATGAAATTCGGGATTCGAATTCCCTGCCCATCGTTCGCGTACCGCTAAGCTCCATTCAGGAGGGCTTAGCGTACCGCGATGGGTCCTAGAAGAGCCCAATAAGCCATATTTTGTTGTTTAGAATCGATTTTCGCGTATTTCTCGATTACGATCATCGTTTCTCAACATTTTAGCATTGATCCACCTATTTTAAGTTCCCTAGGACCTATGTGTTGTGAAATTGGACTGTGGTTTGTTTAATTCACCAACGTTCGTTATTCAAGACACGTGCGAGTGCTTTACGATAATTCCTCTAATTATCTGTGTGTGGACTGTTGTTCCACGTGTCACACTAAATATTATTAATTCTAGTGCCACGTATGTAATAATAATAAACATTATTATTAAAATAAAGTAAATGCTGACCAGGAATTTACGAGGTGCCACAGGCAGTACGCTTGACCATACATACGCCCTATATATAAGCATACTTGGCTGGATATTATAGGTGGTTGTTGGTAAGGTTAAGGTTTTCACTTGGCGGGTTTGTACAAATTCATTTTTCAATAACAAAACTAGGTTAAGATTGCATGATGTATACTAGGATGCCCAGATAGCGAACCTAGTAACTTTTGGAAGCACATATTTTGCTCGTAGACAGTGAATCAGTTTGATATCTTATTCGGTCACAAGATAGTAGACTTATGATTCTATTGGATATGTTTGCTTAGTTAAATTATCAAACATGCCAGTTTTAATTTAACTTTGAAACTTCTAGTTAATTATTAGTGTGCTTTAGTTATTCTCAAATGTTGTGCTACGTATACGATCTGATCACTCCGATTATAATATTATATCGCACCTCGAGGCCTTTTCGCCAAGAAAAACCCTATGGTTTTATGCTTTAATTCATTCGAATAGTTGAGTTTAATTCTTGTGTTATTGCTTCGGTTTAATGGTAATCAAATTTGATTTAAATGTGTTAATTAGTGCCACTTAATGGTCTAGTGTCATACCCCGATCCGGCGGGACAGATCGACTTCCCCACCGGGTGGAAGGTTCTCGGGCGCGATATCGTGAGTGATAATCATGTTGATCAGATTGTTTACATAGCATCAATGTTAAGAACACAATTAAGCATTAATCTAGGATTACAAAGTTAAATTACAATATCAATGTTTAGTAATTTAACCAAGTAAACCTATCAAAATAATCAATGTTTCTATCTTGTATCTGTACAAGATATCAAAAGTGTCTTGTATTAATAACAAAACCTGTGCTTTCCAAAAGTCTACTAGGTCCTCTATCTGGGCAGCCTAGTATGCAAATCATGAAGCCTTAGCTTAAACCTGTTCATCACCTGAGAAAGCATGTAAGAAAACAAAGTCAATAATAATTAAGTTGGTGAGTTCATAAAGTTTATAAGTTTAAAAATAGCTTTAGCAAACCTTTTTCAGTAAAACCTCAACCTCATTAACTCCACATGTAATATACAAATCGGTATGCTTATATATAGGGCATACCCCTAAGTCGAGCCTACAACCCGCCCAGACGCCGTCCCACCACATACTAATCCGCATACGACACTGTTGTTAATAATAATTAAGCCTTTTACCTACCGTCCAACCCCGTTACCATTATAGCGTAAGCATTATGTTTTTAAGTTCCCCATGCATACACAATAGCATCTGTGATTTTAGTTTGAGAGTTTCTGACATAAACAACTGAACACCCGAAGGAGTTCAGTATCAATCCATATCGGAAATAAGTGTAACATTTGTACATTTGGTCATGGTAGTCGGTAACAGTGTTAGAACAATGTGTATTCATATCCAATCAGTCAATGTGATTCATGTGTTCATAATGTGCTTGTGTGTTAGGATATTGATTACATAGGAACAAGTATGTATTATTTATTTACAGTCGATTTCGCTAGGCAAGAACAGTATCGTATTATATCGAAACGGTGGTGGGACTGCGTCAGATAAGGCAGGTAGCTGGACTCTGGGGTATGCCCTATATATATACTGCGTTCCGTGTAATGGGATAGTGTTAGTGCGTAGTGTTTAGACGAATAGTATGACAAGCGAATTAATCAAACAAAAATCGTAATGCGTAAGCGAGACTGAGTATAGTTATGGGTGACGATCCATAATGATATGAATGTTGGACTTATAATTACGAATAAACGACAATAAATAATTAATACGATCGGAAAACATACGAGATTGCGGGTATACACGTAATTGTATCTGTTTAACGATCTGTCAACGAACGAAACATAAAAATAAGTAAAATATATTATTTTACAATTTTGAAACTCATCAAAATGATGAGAATAATAATTCTTTTATTTTAAGCGAGTAAAATTTCCGGAAACGGTTCGAAAACGCAAACCGAGCGACCGAAACGAACCTGATTACCACTTGTGGTATAAAAGCCATGAAGAAGGCTTTTCCTTTCATTAAATGCAGCCCAAACCCTTTCTCTCTTTAGATTTCCATTCTCCAACCTCTCTCTAAGAAAACCAAGCTTCAAACGCGCATATCTCCCTCGTTTCTCCACGGATTTGGGCGTTCTTGGTGCCTACGCGAAGCTCTTGACATCCTCTACACAAAAGTACAAGAGATCTGAGGTTTTATCTGGCCAAAAACGAGGTACGATTGAAAGAAAATTCTGAAAAGGTGGGTTTTTGTTCGTGAGTTTTGTTACACACACACATAGCCGGTTTCCTGCACCATTCTTCTAGTCTCGCACCTATAGCAACCCTTCCTGAAGTTTGAATAACTTAGATCGCAGTCTGGAATTGGGTATTCGATGATGGTGATGATGCAGGTCGACAGGTTCGGGGGTGGTCGTGGGAGCCGAACCCTAATGGAGCAACGAACCTTCATGGTGTTAGGCAGTGGCCGAACCTTATTCAATCCCACGAACCCTGCGATTTGGCAAACCTTCAGTAGGCCCGAACCCTCCTGGCCGAACCTTGTGTGCACCGAACCATCATCAGCTCGGCGAACCCCTGACCAGCCGAACGTATGAGCGTCGAACCTCTCCAGTTAGGCGAACCCATGCACGAGTTACATGGGCGAACCTATGGCCGAATCTATACATTATCACCGGGAGCCGAAACTTGTTAGTTCACGAACCTTCACCAAACCTCATGCAAGCCGAACCTTAGCCTCGGCCGAATCTTCATGTATTGCAGCGAACCCTCATGATGTTAGCCGAACCCTTGTGATCCATTGTTATCGGGAGTCAGCCGAACCCTAGGGCATCACACCATGAACGAACCTGTTCCAGCCATCATGAACGAACCTGTTCTAGCCATCATGAACAAACCTATGCGTGTGGATTCATCACCGAACCTAAGTGAACTTCACCGAACCAGACTCTAGCGAACCTTGAGCCATCGAACTCAAGGGTTCGCTGTTATCCTTGCAAAACCGGTCGACAACCTAGTTTTTTTGTGTTTCGGTCCACATGCAATGATCCGGCCCACAATTATCACTTTCGGCCCAATAGTAAACCCACATTTAGCCTCACTTGAATCTTTGGCCCATATTATCACTTTTGGCCCACATTTAGCCTCACTACATGGCCGTAGGCCCAATGTTTGGCCCACAAATTATACAATTGTGAATTGATCATAATTGGTTTAAGTTGTAACTTAACCTAATTAGGGGATCAAGTCATAAACCCAAAGGCATTAGACAATTCAAACATCTTTTCAAACTTCATGTTAAACAATGGTTATCAAGTTCAACAACATTTGTTATTTTATGCAAACCAAGTTGGTGCACAAAAGAACATGATACATTCGTTTCATTTATCAATTATCAAACAAGCGACTCAATCATGATATTCAAATTCACAACATTTCTAATCATGAGAACAAGTTATTCAAAAGGCTAATCAAGTTCAAGTTAACACAAGTCAATCAATGAATCAAAGTCTATACAATCATAAATCTTATATTTTATGTATGATAACAATGATATAGGAACCAGTTAGAAGTCATGTTTGCTACTTGCTATTTGTTATAGTTCAGAGTCTACTGCAGACAGGTGAGAACATTAGCCACTCTTTTATTGTTTTTCAACTGTTTTGGGGTGGAACACGTGATCAAACGCTCTTATTACAATCATATTTCATTATACAAGATGGATGCTATTTTACAAACATTACAGGTTCACAGTACAAATTCAAAGGATTCATCAACTGTTTTAAAGGATTATATCATCTGTTAAAGATTTTCTACTAAAAAGGTTTTATAAAGGTTCTTTAAACTGTTTATGTCAGTTTTTACTCAAATGGTTTTTATAAATGATAAACATTTTTAAATAATGGAATTTATAAACTCTTTTACTCTAAACTAATGTTTTCAAATGTGATATTTTATAAACCTTGTTGCTATACAAGGACATTATTCTAAGTATTCAATCAAGGGTTTCAAAACAAGGTGCTAAATCAATGGTTTTTCATGATGGTGTCAAACAAAGGATTCAATTCATGGTATTCAAACAAAGTTTTCAAAATCATGTTATCAAATAAGGCATTAAATCAATGGTTTTAAAGCAAACTTCAAAAGCACGGTGTCCACTGTTGTGAACAAACTTATATACACATCAAGTTACATATTCATTAGCGTTAGTACTGGGTGATCACAACAAGGGAAAGCGGACACATCTGGGACATACCAAACGTAGTAGACAGTCTTTTGACTGTTTGCACACGTTTTACAGACTTGGTTTCATTAGGGTTTGGTTTCATTAGGGTTTTATCAAAATTGCTGATACATTTTCTAACTCCAAACGTAGTTTGGGACTTGATTATATGTTGGCTTTTCTAGTAGACAGTCTTTTGACTGTTTGCACACGTTTTACAGACTTGATGTTAGTTTGGGTTGCAACTTATCCATGTAATTCATTTATTGCTTTATTCATATGCCTTACAATGCAAATTCACAGTTACAATTGTTAAACCTATTGTTCTCACCAACTACTTCTGTAGTTGACAGTTACTTTTCACGTGTTTCAGGTACTCTGGTTTAAGACATTCTAAAGGACAACTAAGGAGACCGTTTAAGATAGAACAACATGAAGAAACAAACTAGGATGGATTAGAAACACACTAAATCCTGATTGTTAAATTGTCTTGTTTGAAGTCTTATTTTGTAAACTATATTTTGGGTCTGTAGTTGTCATTCTTTTGGTAGATAGATTGTCTGTAACTAAACAATGGTGTAAACATTATGAAATCTAGTAATGCATTGTGGTTGTTCTTATTCAATACTTGTGCATGATTCAACTCTCGATCGTCACCGCGCCGTGGATTCCGCACGCGGCGCAGGGGGTGTGACAATAAGTGTTATTAGCAACCTCGGAGTTAGATAAAGGATTTCCAAGGTGACACAAAGTCAACTAAAGAAGGCCAGTATCATCCTAGTCACTTATCACATCCGTGAATAGTTAAGGGGAAACACTGCATGGCAAGCACTGAGAGACCATCAGTCAGTTTCCGTTAATCTGGACCGTGAAGGACACCCTATGGCAAGCACTAGAGACCATATTTGGTTCCTTCTAGTCCTGACTATGAAAAACACTCTATGGCAAGCACTGAGAGACCAAATGTATTCTTCAAGTCCTGACTATGTAGAACACCCTATGGCAAGCACTGAGAGACCAAAACGGTATGTTCTACTATAGCCATAAGTTTTATCATACAAAATTATAGCATTCGAATAGCATAGTATTCGAATAGCATAGCATTTACGTAACTTGTACAAGATTATAGCATTCGAATAGCCATAAGTTGTTTTGTTCACAATCCTGTATTGATTTCACGTTGTTTTAAATTGGTAAGTATGAGTTGTATAGATTCGCGTGTGTGCATGTGTTAGCCATAAAGTTTGGCTAACACTCGTAAGTCTCGGTCATCATTCGGCCTTTATTCTCTTATTGTAGGTGATACTAACATTTTACCCACTTGTTCACTTAACAAATCATGTTGTTAAAGTTTTATGTTTAACTTAACATAGACCCGTATTAAGTAGTGAAGTCTTGAAACCCATTATAGTTGGTAATTACACAACTTAGGTTTTTACATGTTTTACTTAACTAATTGGTTACCACCATTGTAGTATGAGATTAGTAATTCCATGCATGTTACCCTTTAATGTTAACTTCTCTTGTCCCTTGGGCCGAATTAATGGTATGTGGCCTAATTAGTAAAATGTGGGCCGAAATAAGCAAGTGGAACAACTAAATATTACTGGGCCGATTAGATGGGCCGAATCAGCCTAAATGGGCCGAAGCAGCCATCCTAGGCCGAATAACATGTTCTGGGCCGACTAAGGATGAAGTGGGCCAGGTTTTGGTTGCTGGGCCGGATGAGTCCTTTGGGCCGAGAAGGGTTTCGGTGCTAATACGGCCCTTTGGGCCAAATCAGTGTAGTTCGACCACATAAATAGACCTGGGCCTCATTGGGCCGGATTTACTGTGTTTGGGCCTGACTAATTGCTGTTGGATCCAGATGGTGTTCATGGCTTATGGTTTTTGGACGAATGAGAATATTGTTGGCCGAATGTGGTTCACAGATGGATGATGATCGAATGGTGTGAGGTGGCCGAGAGAATGAAGGGGTTTGTCGAATGAGTGAGCTTCCGAATGACGTTCATCATATCTGATCAAATGAGAGGTGAAGGATGGGCCGAATGAGCTGGTTCGGTCGGCAGCTAGTTCGGTCGGCCTTTGGCCATTCGGCCAGGCCATTCGACCGACTGGTGAGGCTTGATTCGGCCAGACGCAGCCCATGTGCTTCACAAGTTTCATGGTGTGATGTGTGACGATGTTCCATGGTAGTGTTATGATGAGGTGTGTTTTCGGGGTGTAGAACTCAAAGAAGAAGATGTAGAACCGGTTTTATCTATGGTGTGAACAAGGAGAGTGAAAACCCTAATTTTTCAAGACTTTGATGCTAAATACCTCGATTTTCAGTAGAGTTTGCTCTAGATCGGTTGTACTTTCATGTAGAGGAGATCAATACCTTCGTTTAGGTTCAAGAATCACTCAATTTCATCAAGAAATGAGTGAGTTATGGTAGATTGAAGGTTTGAAATCTAGTGAGAGAGTGTAGCCGGAAATGGGTGTTTTAGAGAGAGAAAGTGAAGAGAGAAATGAGGAAGATGAACTCATTGAGGGTATTTATACCCCGAGTGAGTTCGGGTTTGTTTCGGTTGCTCGGTTCTTGTTTTCGTCGTAATTCCGGCATGTTACGCATGTGTTTTATAATTTATATAAAAGGACTTTATTTTAAATATTTGGAAGGTGGTTATTTCTCGTAATTATTATAATTAAGTTTTCCTTTAATTATTTATCGTTATTTATTATAATACGTGTTTCGTTACAATTTATTATTTTACGCATTCTAATTACAATAGTTTCCTTTTTTATTTATTTCTGATGAGTTTCAAAACTGTAAAACAGGAAATATCATATTTCCTTAAATTTATTATCGTTCGTATCGTATTCCCTTTTCGTTTCGTCAGAACGCGTCACCATCGCGCGTATTCATTCGAATCGTCATTCGAACGAACATGACGATGGTTTAGCTTTCTGATTCTTGTTTTCTACTTTTCAGTCATCATTTCAGAACATTAAACTTTCGAATTTATTCGTATAGATCGTCACCTCCACGAATAATTCGTCGGTTTAGTATTCTGTGACAATAACTGTTATAGTTTTGTTTTGTTTAACCTCGCATACGTTTACACATAATAGAACAATAACAGACATCCGTGTGTCAGTTCAATGTTGTCTGATATGTTTCTGACTGTTAAACCATAAGGTTTAATCAGATTTCAGAAACAATATCATGATAGTTACTGTCAAGCATCACGTAGTTAATAGCATATTAATAGTTTACATAGTTTGTACCTGAATTTCTGTGCATTCACTCTTCCGATTACTGTTCAGGCGACGTTTCCGGCCCAGATGTTACATCTAGCTACGTTATGAATACATTTTGACTCATGGTAGTGTAAAAACCCACTTGAATGGTGCATTAAAACCGGTTTTTAAGGGTAGCCGGCGGTTTCTAGATTTCGGCGATTTGGCTTGTGAAGTTAGCCTGGAAAACGGGCAGGAAAATGGGGGGGCTAGTTTGGTTTAGGTATTTACAATTTGGCCCCTAAGATGTCCTTTTGATCAAATACCATCTAAAATATATAGTTTATGTTTTAAAATTCAATATTGACTCCTATTAATTTAGTTTAACATAATATTTTTATAAGCTAGTTATTTTTATAAAGTTATATATTTTTAATAATTTATTCATTTTGTTAAAATGATATAATGTGTATATATATTATTTATAAATATAAATATATAGATGTTTAAATGATACAAATTTCCACTTAAACAATTTATTAAAGTTTGTCATTATTACAAATTTAATAACCTCAACGTAATAGTGGTCGGTAAATCATGGATATTACAATCTCCCCTACTTTAGGAGATTTCGTCCCGAAATTAGTTATCTGAAGTTGGTAGAAAGACATGGATATTTTCTTGTCATTTGATCCTCACGTTCCCATGTGAGTTCTGGTCCACGCTTAGATTCTCACGGCACAATCAGAATTCGGCTGCGTTTAAGTCTTTTCTCACCACGATCCATAATTTCCACCAGTTTCTCAACAAATCGCATCATTTCATCAATGTGCACTTCATCGAGTGGAATTTGATGATTTTCTTTGGCTAGACACTTCTTCAAATTCGAGAATGTTGGTTAGTTCTTCAGGTAGTTCAAGTTTGTAAGCCACTTTACCGATACGCACAATGATTTCGAAAGGACCCACATAACGAGGAGCTAATTTCCCTTTCTTCCCAAATAGAACCAAGCCTTTACAAGGGGCTACCTTGAGAAGAACTAGATCACCAATTTGAAATTCTAGAGGTTTTTGACGATTGTCGGCATAGCTATTTTGTCGGCTTCTCGCTACGCAAAGATTATCACGAATTTGAATGATCTTATCATAAGTCTCTTGAATTAATTCAGGACCAGTGATTTGTGCTTCACCGATATCGCTCCAACAAATAGGTGATCGGAATTTACGGTCATACAAAGTTTCAAAAGGTGTTGTCACACCCCGAGACGGCAGGACGGATCGTGTGTCCCACCGGGCGGAAGGTTCCCGAGGTGCGATATCGTGAGATGATAATCGTGAATGATCAGATTGTTTACATAGCTTCAACATTGAGAATAACTAAAGCACAAATAGCATTAAACTAGGATTACAAAGTTAAATTACAACTGTCAATGTTTGATAATTTAACTGAGTAAACCTATAAAAGAATCAAATGTTTACTATCTTGTAACTGTACAAGATATCAAAAGTGATTCACAACAAAGAACAAATTATGTGCTTTCCAAAATCTACCAGGTCCTCTAACTGGGCATCCAAGCATGCATTCCTTAGCCTTAGCTTATTCCTATACGTCACATGAGAAAGCATGTAAGAAAATAAAGTCAACACAATAGGCGGTGAGTTCATATAGTTTTAGTATTTGAAAAATAGCTTTTGCAAACCTTTTCAGTAACAACCTTAACCTCATTAACATCACCTGTAATATCCAATTCGGTATGCTTATATATAAGACATACGAAAGGGTCGAGCCTACAACCCGCCCAGACGCCATCCCACCACATACTAAACCACATATGACATTGTTGTTAATGACAGTTAAGCATTTTACCTACCATCCAATCCCATTCCCATCATTTTTTATCAATCTGTTTGTGAGTTTTCAACTTGCACACAATAGCATTTGCAAGTCTAGCTTTAAGAGTTACCATTATGGACAACTGAACACACGAAGGAATCCAGTATCAATCCATATTGTAACTAAATGTGATTAGCAACATCGGTGGTTTGATACAGGATTTCTAAGATGACACAAAGTAAACTAAAGAAAACCAGAATCATCCTAGTCACATATCACAGTCATGGGTGGACACTAAGGAATCGCTGTAGGGCAAGCACTGAGAGACCAACAGTCTGTTCCTCCAAGTCCTGACTATGAAGGACACCCTATGGCACGCACTGAGAGGCCAACGATCTGTTCCTTCAAGTCCCGACTATGAAGAACACCCTATGGCAAGCACTGAGAGGCCAAATCAGTATGTTCTACCATAGCCGATAGCTTTAGCATACAAGTTTATAGCATTCATATAGCATAGCATTTACGTATCATGTGTACAAGTACTAGCTTCACAACTAGTATGGCAAGCACTAAGAGGCCAATCCGTTTGTCTTAGCATTTCAAGCATATAAAGCATAAAAGAGTTTAAAGCATTTTGAGCATTTCAAGCATTTCAAGCATTCAAGCATATCAAGCACATGAGCCTTTTAGAGTTTGAGCATTCAAGCTTTCAAAGTTAGTTTATAAAAGCATTTCATCCTGTTAGTCTTTGCATTCTTTGTATATGAAAAGCATCTAGTGTTTTAAGCAAACTAGTATAAAAGTATGTAGCCTTAGCATGTAGCCTTAGCATGTAGCATTATTATTTTCTATTAGCATGTAGCATTAGCATGTAGCATTAGCATTTCGCGTTAGCATGTAGCATTAGCAGGTAGCATTAGCATTTCGCATTAGTAGGTAGCATTAGCGTGTCGCATTAGCATTTAGGTTAAAGCCTTAGCTTTTAGCTTTTAGAATAAGTGTAATAAGCAAAAGCATTAGTATTAGCATTATGAATAAGTATAAAAGCATTTATGCAACATTTAAAGATTTGTTTAAAAGGTATAACATGCGTGCTCGTTAGTTGTAGCTTAAGTATCTTCAACACTTGAGTTGTTTTAAGAGAATCGAATACTATTAATCTTTGTAATAGACGCAGACTAGGGTTTTGGTCTCGGCGTGCAACTAAGTGTCGTATGTTACTAATAAATTTCTATGTTTCTCCCTAGCAAATCTATTACCTTACCCGTGTATAACCCTTGTCCCGTAGTTAATGGCTGTTAAGCCTTAACTAATTAAGTTAAAATCATTTATTTAATTTAAGAAAGTTCATCATCCATTTCATTTATTAAAACCATAATTTATTTTAAGAAAATCACAGATTAGTTTGTTAGACTTAAGTTAATCCAGTTTGATTAACTCTAAGTCTAAGATTAAGTCTTAGCTTCCTTTGTTTCTTGAATCATTCGCGTGTACAACTTAGCTTAGGAGTCCATTGGGACTATCTAGCTTAGTTGGTTCCTTGCTTCTTTGCATCTCATGTTTTACACTAGGATAGTTAATACCCTTGTTGTTGTTGCATAATTCTTTGTTTACCCTCAACCCCATGTGATAGACAAGCTATATGTTTAGCAGTTGTTTAGCAAGGTATTGATGTCTTAACACTTAGTATGAGAAGCTTACAATTTAATCATCCTTGTTTTAAAACTAAGTTGGTTCCATGTTAGGAAACGCTAAACATTTCCCATGCACAAACACCCATGATACCTCCTCGCATGCAAGTTTGCATGCAATATTCGTGCATTAAACCATACAATTTAAACCCGTGCTCATGACCATCTACCTTAGCCTATGTTCGGTCGATCGTAGTGATTCAGGTGAAAGTTCCCTGTTTGGGCCGAAGATATAAGCGCATGCAAAGGTGGCTGGTCGAACGTGTAAAGCCTGTTGGTTAGAGGTTCGGCCAAAGGTGTGTAGCATCCCGACTAAGTCTTGGTCGAAGGAGTTTAGCCGAATGATCCTGGTCCGAACCAGCCCCACCGAATGGGTGCTGGCCAATTGAATAACTCCCGACCAAATAGGGTTTAGGCGAAAGGGTGTGGGGCGAATGAGCCTAAGCCAAAGGAGAGCTTGGCCATTCGGCCGACAGTGAGCTTGGCCATTCGCTGGTGGCCATTCGGCCGAACTGTTTTCCAGGTGTGCAGCCCTCACCAATCAGGGTTTTAGGCTGGATTGTGACATCCCCTTCGTCCCTACCTTATCCTATGGTGTTGGTGAGTGATTTCCTTAAGGTTTTGAGGTGTATTGAACGGAAATAAGGTGGCCGATCCAAAGGGTTTAAGAACCCTAAAAACTTGAACTTAGAACTCTATTTTACCTTAAATCCGATGGTTTAAAGCCCAGATCTTCTGTACTTTCAAGATCTACGTGACTTGGTGGTCGTTTGGACACCAAAATCTCTTGATTTGGTTGAGAAATGGAGGATATAGAAGGTGGGTTCTAGAGAGAGAAAGTTAGAGAGAGAGAGTGAACGATGGTGGGGATGAAGGCTGGTAGGTGGGAGTGTTTATGGCAATTAAATGTCATTAAATGCTCCCAAACTAACCCGGGTATGTTCGGCTCCGTTCGGTATCGCTCGGTTTCCCATAAAAGCGTCGTTTCGTTCCGTTTTCGTAATGAAATGTTACGGTTTTAAAAGTAAAGTTTATTAAATTAATTTAAATGGTTATTCCTAGTAAATTAACTAAATATCTTTTGTTTATTTTAAATTTTCTGAAAATCTTTAAATGACAGTTTAAATCGAATTGTATAGTCGTCGCGCGTATTCGTTCGAATCATCACCCGTACGAATACAACGATAACTGCACTTTTCAATATGGTTTTCAAATTATTGGACATCATTCAGAATGATAAACTTTCAGATATCTTCCTACAGATCGTCACCTACACGAATAATCCGTCCATTTAGCATTCTTGTAACGACGTCTGTTATTGCTTTGTTCTGTACACCCTCGCATACGTTAATACAAAATAGCATAGTTTAGTGTCAATCATTACATGATAATTGCATACAAATATTTCACATAGTTTGTACCTGAGTTTCTGTGCAAGTTACCGTACAGATCACTGTTCCGGTAACGTTTCTGGCACTGATGTTATAGGTGCCATGTTAATACTCGTATGATAGTTGTTATTGTACGAGAATTCGATCAACGGCAAGTAAGAGTATCAATTGCCACCAAAATCGATGACATAGGCTCCAAGAATATCTTCCGAGGATTGTCCGTTCAGTTTGATCAACCATTTGAGGATGATAACGTTTCCGGCACTGATGTGACAGTCTCCCCTTGTTAGAGAAATTTCGTCCCGAAATTTAAGAATCATTATCTGGTACCGCATCCTCTGTAAACAGTTGGGGATACTTAGACTTCATGTGATCTTCGTGTTCCCAAGTAAACTCGGGTCCACGCTTTGAATTCCAACGAACCTTGATAATAGGGATACGGCTTCGCCTCAGTTGCTTAACTTTACGAGCCATAATCTCCGAAGGTTCTTCGATAAAGTGCAAATGTTCGTCCAATTGAATTTCTTCAACTGGTATAACGAGTGATTCGTCTGCAAGACATTTCTTCAATTTTGAGACGTGAAACACGTCATGCACACCACTAAGTTCATCAGGTAACCTTAGTCTATACGCCACAGGACCAATACGTTCAACAATCTCGAACAGTCCAACGTATCGTGGTGCTAATTTTCCTTTCTTTCCAAAACGGACTATGCCTTTCCACGGGGATACCTTTAACATGACGCGGTCTCCCACTTGGAATTCCAACGGCTTGCGCCGTTTGTCGGCATAGCTCTTTTGTCTGCTTCGGGTTGCTTGTAGCCTTTGTTGAATCTGAGCAATCTTATCAGTAGTTTCTTGAATAAGCTTTGGCCCAGTTATTCGATTATCTCCCACTTCAGTCCAACAGATCGGCGATCGACATTTTCGACCATAAACTTCCTCGAACGGAGCACTTCCGATACTGCTGTGGTAACTGTTGTTGTAGGAGAATTCGATCAGTGGCAAATGAGAGTCCCAATTCCCATCGAAGTCTAAAACACAGGTTCTCAACATGTCGTCCAGGGTCTGAATCGTACGTTCGCTTTGACCGTCCGTTTGTGGATGGCTAGCTGTACTCAGATTTAAGTGCGTCCCTAGAGATTTCTGTAATGATTGCCGTAACCTTGATGTGAATCTGCTATCACGATCTGAAATGATAGATAATGGCACACCATGACGTACCACTATCTCGTTTATGTATAGTCTTGCCAGTTTATCCATCGTGTAGGTCGCATGCATTGGCAAGAAATGAGCAGATTTGGTTAATCGATCAACGATAACCCATATAGTATCATGTCCACTGGAAGTGCGGGGTAGCTTGGTAATAAAGTCCATAGCTATTTGTTTCCACTTCCAGAGTGGAATCTCAGGCTGTTCCAGTAAACCTGACAGTTTCTGGTGTTCTGCCTTCACTTTGGCACACATGAGGCATCGACCAACATACTCTAGTATGTCTTTCTTCATACCCAGCCACCAATAAAATCCCCGTAAATCTTGGTACATTTTATCAGCTCCGGGATGCACGGAGTACTTGGTCTTGTGTGCTTCATCAAAGATAAGCTTTTTCAATTCATCCACTGCAAGAATCCATACACAATCCTTATAGTAGATGAT
The DNA here is from genome assembly GCA_009363875.1 of Mikania micrantha. NCBI lineage: Eukaryota > Viridiplantae > Streptophyta > Magnoliopsida > Asterales > Asteraceae > Mikania > Mikania micrantha. Next base: position 73,018,271 of record CM018693.1, read on the forward strand.
TCCATCAGGCTTTGTTTCAAATTGCTTTTCTGCTTCTCAATCCAGTTCTTTCTTCAGGTTTCCTCGTTCAACTGCCTCTTGTTTTGTTTGAATAATGTTGTCGTGTAAGCTTGTCTGCACAGTCATCCCCATTGCTATGACGGGCAAGGGTTTAACCCGTTCCTTCCGACTCAAGGCATCAGCTACAACGTTTGCCTTGCCCGGATGGTACTTGATTACACAGACGTAATCATTTAGAAGCTCAATCCAACGTCGCTGTCGCATGTTGAGTTCCTTTTGATCGAATATGTGTTGCAGACTTTTGTGATCAGTAAAGATGGTACACTTAGTGCCATATAAGTAATGTCTCCAAATCTTAAGTGCGAATACCACTGCTCCCAAATCCAGATCATGAGTAGTGTAGTTCTTCTCATGAATCTTCAGTTGTCTCGAGGCATACGCAATGACTTTCTCCCGTTGCATTAACACGCAACCAAGTCCCTGATGGGATGCATCACAGTACACGACAAAGTCATCACAACCATCTGAAAGAGATAAGATCGGAGGATCACATAGCTTTTGCTTGAAAGTATGAAAGGCATCTTCTTGCTTATATTCCCAAACAAACGGCTCGCTTTTCTGTGTTAACTTGGTGAGCGGCAGGGCTATCTTAGAAAAGTTTGAGATAAACCTTCTATAATAGCCTGCTAAACCTAGAAAGAAACGTATCTCCGTTGGTGTCTTCGGAGTATCCCAGTCCTTTGTTGCCTCGATCTTGGCAGGGTCTACGTGTATTCCCTCACTGTTGACTACATGACCCAGAAATTGAACCTCTCTTAGCCAAAATTCACATTTAGAGAATTTGGCATAAAGTTTCTCTTCCTTCAACAGCTCCAAGATCATTCTGAGACGTTGCTCGTGCTCTGCTTTGCTTTTGGAATAGATCAGTATGTCATCAATGAATACAATAAAAAAGTGATCCAAGTATGGCTTGCACACTCGGATCATGAGATCCATGAAAACTGCGGGTGCATTCGTCAATCCAAAAGGCATCACCATGAACTCGTAATACCCATATCTAGTACGAAACGCCGTCTTCGGTATGTCTTCGTCTTGAACTCTAAGCTGATGATATCCAGACCGCAAGTCGATCTTCGAGAAATACTGAGCTCCTTGTAGTTGGTCAAACAAATCATAAATCCTCGGCAATGGATACCAATTCTTGATGGTTAGCTTGTTTAGCTCTCGGTAGTCTATGCACATCCGAAAGGATCAATCCTTCGTCTTTACGAACAAAACCGGAGCTCCCCAAGGTGAGTAGCTCGGTCGGATGAAGCCTTTGACAAGTAGCTCCTGTAGTTGGTTTGACAATTCCTGCATCTTTGAAGGTGCTAACCTGTAAGGAGATTTAGCAACAGGAGTTGCACCAGGAATTAAGTCAATGCGAAACTCTATCGGTCGCACTGGTGGCAAACCTGGTAAGTCTTCAGGAAACATATCTGGGTATTCCTTCACTATCAGCATGTCTTGAATCGTTTTCTTGTCTTTCTTTTTCTTCACCACATGAGCCAAGAAAGCTACACACTGCTTCTATAGACACTTACGTACTTTTATGCCAGGTATGATTTGACATTACACTTTGCTTGATCCCCTCGAACTTCCAATACATGATCATTCGCCAATTGAATCCGAAGTAGCTTTTCAGAACAAATGGCTTCCACTCTATTGAGAGATAGCCATTCCATCCCAAAAATTTTGTCAAAACCGCCCAACTCCATCGGTATCAAGTCGATGGTAAATGTATGATCAGTAAGTGTAAGTGGGCAGTTCCTAAGTATAGTGCGAGCCGTGATTTGTTTCCCATTTGCTACTTCGATAATATAAGGGGTGTCTAGAGATTCCTCAGTAAGATTAAGTTGGCGTGCAAAATCAGATGAAATAAAACTCTGATATGCACCAGTGTCAAACAAAATAGATGCATAAGAGTCATGTAAAAGAAATGTACCAGTGACCACATTAGGGTCTTGGCGTGCTGCATTGGCTCCAATCACAAAAGCCCTCCCACGAGGGGCTTGTGCTCCCTGTTGCACTCTCTTTGGGCAGTCTTTGGAGAAATGGCCTAGGTCTCCATAGTTATAGCATCCCCTATTGTTTTTGTTGTGATTTCCCGGGTTTGGTGGTGGAGGAAATGCTATAGCAGCATTGTTTGCAGCTTGTGTTGCTGGAGCACGGCACTATTGAGCCCGGTGACCTAGTCGACCACAACTATTGAATTTCCTGCATTGCACAGTAGCAGGTTGATGAAATGTGCTTTGTGCACACTGAGGATGCATTCCCACATAGTGTTTAGGTACAACATTAGCAGGTGCTGCAGTGACTTGTTGCAAAGGGGTGGTCATCACATAGTTCTTGACGACCTTTTGCTTCTTCTTCTGATGATATTTGGGCTTCTTTGATGGTTCTTCCTTAGCTTTGCCCGAGTCTTTCTTCAGAACTCCTGATTTCACCATTACATCAGTGATTTTAGCTAATAGGGAGATGATTGACTCCAGAGTCGCAATGTTTGCAGCAAGTACAATGCCCTGAATGCAGGATGGTAATCCTCCCACATAACGATCAATCAGCTTTTCCAGAGTCGGCACCATCTCTGGCACCAAAGATACCAGTTCGTGATAGCGAGGAGCATAAGCCATGTGGTCTGTCCCCTTCATCACATGATTGGACAGTTCAGTCTCTAGCTTCTGAAGTTCATGCTTTGAACAGAATTGATTCCTTAAAAGGATTCTGAAATCTGCCCAAGGCATAGCCAGTGCTTCTTCTCAACCTCAAGCTCTTATCTGGGAGTTCCACCATGTTAAGGCCCGCTTGCTAAAAGATCCAGCAGCGTTGCGAACCTTATGGTGTTCTGGACAACCACTGATGTACAGTGTAGTCTCCATCTTTTCTAGCCATTGGATCAGTCCAACAGCTCCTTCAACACCGCTAAAACTTCGCGGCTTGCATGCTACAAATGATTTGTAGGAACAGTCTGAAGTAGTGCCAGTGTTTCCACTAGCTTCCGCCGTTGTATGTACGAAGTTGTTACCGTGGCCTTGAATCCTGTTGATCATCTATGGGATGACATCTTTCAGCTGGTTAGTCAGCTGACTGCTCAGTAATGTTGCCAAAGCAACAGTAGCAGGATCCAGAGCTGGAGTTGCATTCAGAACTGGAGGAATGTGTGGGGGAGGAGGAGGAGGAGGTGGTGGTGAATCAGCTGGTGATGGCGTTGACGAGTGTGGGGCTGAGTTTTGTGGCGGTGGCAGCAGAGGAGGTGGTCTTCTAGGCGGCATTCTGATCATAACCAAAAGAATATTGGTTAGAGCAGTCATCGAATGCAGAAGACACAATGCAAGCATAAATCCTATGTTCTCTACATGAGGGTCCCTAAGTTATAGTCTAGGCAAAACCGTTTTAAATAAATGACCTATTATTCTCTATAACCTTGAGCTCTGATACCAATCTGTGACACCCCGAACCGGCGGGCCGGCTCGTGTGTCCCACCGGGCGGAAGGTTCTCGAGGCGCGATATCGTGAGATGATAATTGTGAATGATCAGATTGTTTACATAGCTTTAACATTGAGAATAACTAAAGCACAAATATCATTAAACTAGGATTACAAAGTTAAATTACAATTGTCAATGTTTGATAATTTAACTGAGTAAACCTATCAAAGAATCAAATGTTTACTATCTTGTAACTGTACAAGATATCAAAAGTGATTCACAACAAAGAACAAAATATGTGCTTTCCAAAATCTACTAGGTCCTCTAACTGGGCATCCTAGCATGCATTCCTTAGCCTTAGCTTATTCCTGTACGTCACCTGAGAAAGCCTGTAAGAAAACAAAGTCAACCCAATGGTTGGTGAGTTCATATAGTTTTAGCATTTGAAAAATAGCTTTTGCGAACCTTTTCTGTAACAACCTTAGCCTCATTAACTTCACCTATATTATCCAATTTGGTATGCTTATATACAGGGCATACGAAAGGGTGGAGCCTACAACCCGCCGAGACGCCATCCCACCACATACTAAACCACATATGACATTGTTGTTAATGACAGTTAAGCATTTCACCTACCATCCAATCCCATTCCCATCATAGCTTTAGCAATCTATTTGTGAGTTTTCAGCATGCACACAATAGCATTTGCAAATCTACCTTTAAGAGTTACCATTATGGACAAGTGAACACCCGAAGGAATCCAGTATCAATCCATATCGTAACTAAATGTGATTAGCAACATCGGTGGTTTGATAAAGGATTTCTAAGATGACACAAAGTCAACTAAAGAAAACCAGAATCATCCTAGTCACATATCACAGTCATGGGTGGACACTGAGGAATCAATTGTATGGCAAGCACTGAGAGACCAACAGTCTGTTCCTCCAAGTCCTGGCTATAAAGGACACCCAATGCCAAGCACTGAGAGGCCAACAGTCGGTTCCTTCAAGTCCCGACTATGAAGAACACCCTATGGCAAGCATTGAGAGGCTAAATCAGTATGTTCTACCATAGGCGATAGCTTTAGCATACAAGTTTATAGCATTCATATAGCATAGCATTTACGTTACCTGTGCACAAGTACTAGATTCACAACCGGTATGGCAAGCACTGAGAGGCCAATCCGTTTGTTTTAGCATTTCAAGCATATAAAGCATAAAAGAGTTTAAAGCATTCTGAGCATTTCAAGCATTTCGAGCATTCAAGCATAGCAAGCATAGCAATCATATCAAGCACATAAGCCTTTTAGAGTTTGAGCATTCACGCTTTCAAAGTTAGTTTATAAAAGCATTTCATCCTGTTAGTCTTTGCATTCTGTGTACATGAAAAGCATCCAGTGTTTTAAGCAAACTAGTATAAAAGTATGTAGCCTTAGCATGTAGTCTTAGCTTGTAGCATTAGCATTTAGTATTAGCATGTAGCATTAGCATTTTGCGTTAGCAGGTAGCATTAGGATGTACCAATAGCAGGTAGCATTAGCATGTAGCATTAGCATTTCGCATTAGCAGGTAGCATTAGCATGTAGCATTAGCATTTAGGTTAAAGCCTTAGCTTTTAGCTTTTAGAATAAGTGTAATAAGCATAAGCATTAGTATTAGCATTATGAAAAAGTATAAAAGCATTTATGCAACATTTAAACATTTGTTTAAGAGGTATAACATGCTTCTCAGTCCCGAAGTAAAATTCAAAATAGTTTGAAAAGGGACAATGAACTCACCTGTGTTGCTAAATATGAATTACCACAGATAATGCGCTCGTTAGTTGTAACTTTAGTATATTCAACACCTGAGTTGCTTTAAGAGAATCGAATACTATTAATCTTTGTAATAGACGCAGACTAGGGTTTTGGTCTCGACGTGCAACTTAGTGTCTTATGTTACTAATAAATTTCTATGTTTCTCCCTAGCAAATCGGATACCTTACCCGTGTATAACCCTTGTCCCGTAGTTAGTGGTTGTTAAGCCTTAACTAATTAAGTTAAAATCATTTATTTAATTTAAGAAAGTTCATCATCCATTTCATTTATTAAAACCATAATTTATTTTAAGAAAATCACAGATTAGTTTGTTAGACTTAAGTTAATCCAATTAACTCTAGGTATAAGATTAAGTCTTAGCTTCCTTCGTTTCTTGAATCATTCGCGTGTACAACTTATCTTAGGAGTCCATTGGGACTATCTAGCTTAGCTGGTTCCTTGCTTCTTTGCATCTCATGTTTTACACTAGGATAGTTAATACCCTTGTTGTTGTTGTATAATTCTTTGTTTACCCTCAATCCCATGTGATAGACAAGCTATATGTTTAGCAGTTGTTTAGCAAGGTATTGATGTATTAACACTTAGTATGAGAAGCTTACAAGTTTATCATCCTTGTTTTAAAACTAAGTTGGTTCCATGTTAGGAAACCCTAAACATTTCCCATGCACACACACCCATGATACCACTTCGTATGCAAGTTTGCATGCAATATTCGTGCATGAAACCATACAATTTAAACACGTGATCATGACCATCAACCTTAGCCTATGTTCAATCGATCATAGTGATTCAGGTGAAAGTTCCCCATTTGGGCCGAAGATATAAGCCCATGCAAAGGAGGTTGGTCGAACGTGTAAAGCCTGTTGGTTAGAGGTTCAGCCAAAGGTGTGTAGCATCCCGACTAAGTCTTGGCCGAAGGAATTTAGCCGAATGATCCTGGGCCGAACCAGCCCCACCGGATGGGTGTTGGCCAATCGAACAACTCCTGACCGAATAGGGTTTAGGCGAAAGGGTGTGGGGCGAATGATCCAAAGCCAAAGGAGAGCTAGGCCATTCGGCCGACAGTGAGCTTGGTCGTTCGCTGGTGGCCATTCAGCCGAACTGTTTCCCAGGTGTGCAGCCATCACCAATCGGGGTTTTAGGCTGGATTATGACATCCCCTTCGTCCCTACCTTATCCTATGGTGTTGGTGAGTGATTTCCCTAAGGTTTTGAGGTGTATTGAACGGTAATAAGGGGGCCGATCCAAAGGGTTTCAGAACCCTAAAAACTCGAACTTAGAACTCGATTTTACCTCAAATCTGATGGTTTAAAGCCCAGATCTTCTGTCCTTTCAAGATCTACGTGACTTGGTGGTCGTTTGGACACCAAAATCTCTTGATTTGGTTGAGAAATGGAGGAGATAGAAGGTGGGTTTCTAGAGAGAGAAAGTTAGACAGAGAGAGTGAACGATGGTGGTGATGAAGGCTGGTAGTTGGGAGTGTTTATGGCAATTAAATGTCATTAAATACTCCCAAAATAACCCGGGTATGTTCGGCTCCGTTCGGTTTCGCTCGGTTTCGCGTAAAAGCGTCGTTTTGTTCCTTTTTTGTAACGAAATGTTATGGTTTTAAATGTAAAGTTTATTAAATCAATTTAGATAGTTATTCCTAGTAAATTAACTAAATATCTTTTGTTTATTTTAAATTTTCTGAAAATCTTTAAATTACAATTTAAATCGAATCGTATAGTCGTCGCGTGTATTCGTTCGAATCGTCACGCGTACGAATACAACGATAACTACACTTTTCAATATGGTTTTCTAATTATTTGACATCATTCAAAACATTAAGCCGATATGTTTAGCATTCGTGTGACAATTCAATGCTGTCTGATATGTTTCTGACTGTTAAGCCGAGAGATTTAATCAGATTGCTGAAACAATTACATAATAGTTTAGTGTCAAGCATTACATGATAATAGCATACAAATAGTTCACATAGTTTGTACCTGAGTTTCTATGCAAGTTACTGTGCAGATCACTGTTCCGGGAACGTTTCTGGCACTAATGTTACAGGTGCCATGTTAATGCTCGTATGATAGTTGTTATTGTACGAGAATTCAATCAACGGCAAGTAAGAGTCCCAATTGCCACCAAAATCGATGGCACAACCTCTAAAAATATCTTCCAAGGATGGTTCGTTCAGTTTGATCAACCGTTTGAGGATGATAAGCAGTACGGAGATTCAATTAATTGCCCAATGCCGATTGTAAAGATGACCAGAAATGAAAGGTAAAACGGCTATCATGATCAGAGATTGTGTTTAATGGAACTCCATGAAGACTAATCACGATATCGATGTAGATTCGAGCTAACTTATTGGTTCGATAATCCTCACGAATTGGAATAAAATGAGCTAGCTTAGTTAGGCGATCAACAATGAACCAAATAATGTCATGCCCACTGGATGTTCGAGGAAGTTGTGACAACCAGTACCAGACCGTCCGTCAAGTCCGTACGGTATGTGTACTTTCACTATTTGCTGTGTGTAAATACAATGTGTAAACAGTTGTATGTGTTTAAGTGAAATCTTGAATATAGTTAATACAACAACTCAAGAGAAACAACAGTGTACAAACAAATGACAAGAACATATCGGTTGCGATCTGATATCCATAGATGACAGGAATCAGATGGCCGACAACTCAGTATCAATGCAATGCGAATCCAATAATAACAATGTGAAAATAGGCAAGTTTAGTTGAGTCCGTTTGTGAGAATGTCCAATGTAAAACAACAATTCGGTATCGTATACGAATAATAAACTGACAGTGTGTTAGCGTGGGTGACGATTCACACAAACATATCTGTGAGTTTAATGTTCTGAACGATAACTGAAAAGTATAGAACCAAATCAGAAAGCGAAATGTACGGTCGTGTTCATATAGTTAGCATTATGTACGAAAACGCGCGTAAGTGACATTTTCTGACGAAATGGCGAAATTAAAAGAGAACTGTAAAAATAAGGGATACACAATAATTTATGTTTTACAATTTTGATACTCATCAAAACAGTTCGAGAAAATTAATTATCAAAAATATGTAAAATACGCGCGTTACGCGCTGAAAACGTAACGAAAACGAAACCGAGTAAACGAAACGAACCCGAACATACGCGGGGTATAAAAACCCATTTTCAAGCATTTATTTCTCATAAATTCAATCACCTACTCACTCTCTCTCTCTACAATCTCGGTTTCTCTCTCTCTTTCTAAGATTTCCTCACAAAATCATCAAGATCTTCATGGTTTCTTGACCAAATCCTTCAAGTAAGGTACCAAAACGAAGCCCTTGATCTCCTCTACACGAAAGTACAACTGATCTGAAGAAAAATCCGTCAAAAAGAGAGGTATTGAGCTGGAAAAGTCACGAAAGTTAGGGTTTTCACCCCTTTGTTCGACCCTTAACCCTAAACCGGTTTGAAACACCTTAACCACCACAAGCTCTACACGAAACACATACCAGGAACCGGGGAGAAACATCTGGTTTGAGATTGGGGACCGTGGATGGGTAGATGGAGCTCGACCCAGCCTAGCCGAATGGGCACCTCCAGCCAGGCCGAACGGTCTAGGGCCCAAGGATGGCCGAATAGTTGGCGACAGAAGGGGAGGGGCGACCGAAGGACTCTTTCTCTCTGCCCTATTACTCATTCTTCGGGCAAGGAAGAGATTTATACGGGCCATGGTCTCATTCGGCCGAATGTCAAGCTCAATCGCTCCAAACCTTATTCGGCCAAGTCAGTGCACGAGCCAGGTCCCATTCGGCCTAAACCCATTCGTTCGGTCCAAGTCCACTGCTTCGGCCAATGCCCCATGCGACCACCCTTATTTGGCTCAGCCCCATCATCATTCGACCTGGTCTTCCATTCACTCGGCCCAACCCCAAAAATCATTCGGCCATGTGTTTTAGTGAGCACAAACATGTGAAACAAATGGTAAAGGGGTAACATGTATGGGATACTAATTACTACAAAGGTGGTAATGGGTGTGGTATAATGAGCTTCATAAAACCTAAAACATTGAGTTTATACAAAGATGGTGACATGGTTATTTATTATCTATGTAACAACCAATTCAAGTTTAACGAGGACAACATGAAAACCCTTACACTATAGATCTAAGTTTCATACTTAGAAAACTATAATGAGCTTCGCATTTTTTCACAACTTATTATGGTGAAAAGTCAAGCTAAACATACAACATAAAGACATGTTATACTAATGACCTAAAGTGGTTAAGTGCTAGTATAACACATTAGAAATGAACCAAGGCCGATTGTTGACCAAGACCGAAAGGTGTTAGCCGACTCTAGGGCTAACACACACACACACACACACACAAACACTTATAACTTATACTTATAAGTTTCAAACAACGTGAAATCAATACATGATCATGAAAACAACATCAAGAACAACAAAGAGCTCATGCATTTCTTGTTTATACTTAGTCAACCACAACAACTACCAGGTGAGTTCATATGCCCCTATTTTCTAATCTTTTGATTTTAACTTCGGGACTGAGAAACATGCTAACACTTTTACATTACTTAAATGCCTTGATACAGTATTTCAATTATCATGGAGTTTATATAATAATGATTTTATCTTTATTATCATACTCATCATACGTTATCATACTATTATCATATCATATCATCATGGGGATGCTTGTGTGTGAAATGATCATTACAACATAATTAGGATGACATTTGAAAATAAAACTTCAAGGTATCATCTAACCAATTGAATAATATAAGTGTATTATGATTCGGACTTATAACACTTTGTTATTCATAATGAGAGAACAGTGAGATGACAATGGGATAACATGAGGCAAATTTCAAGTAGCAACAAGAATGATAATCATGATAACATACTTTCATGATGCCGATATCATTCGCCACAATTACTAGCATTATGTAATAAAAAAACCTATAAAAATCAGGTTACGGGTTATCATATTTACATTCATTCCATTAAACCGCATCCTTGGGATAGGATGATAGGAATTCTATAACGGTGAGCATAGGACACTTGTTTGACCTATGTAAATAACCATAACGCTTACATCATTCCTAATAAACATCATGCCAAAAGGGTTAAAATTTCATTTTAATTGAAATGGAGTTGACTCGATATACTAGGACCATACCAAGCATTGTATGCGTTAACATGTTAATTATTGAAACTCAATAGGTCTTGGGAACCTATTCATAGCATATAGATATTATGGAGAGGATATCTTACACTCTGTACTGGTCAGGAATGACAGTCACTGGGACAATTATGTCTCAATCTAGGTATCATGGAGAGGAAATCTTACAATCCAAACCAGTCAGAAACCACAAACGTAGAGACTCTAAACTTTCATTCTTCTAGATATTATGGAGAGAATATCTTGCATGCCAAAATTTATCAATAGTAACATGCGTAGCGACAATTAAGTCTCACTCAAATAGATATTATAGGAATGATATCTTACAGGCCGAACTGGTCAGTACTGACAGTCACCGGGATTATTAAGTCCTACTCTAGATACCTATGGGGGATATCTTACACTCCGGGCTAATCAGAAATGATTAGCTACAAAGACTATTAAGTCTTAATCTAGATGTCGTTGGGGGATATCTTACATTCCGGGCTAATCCGTAAGGAATAGCTAACATAGACAATTACGCCTCTATTCCAAGTGTTGGGAATAATCAGATTTAGGGATGTATGGGTATCCATAGTTGTATTACAAATAGTGTTGGTTAAGCATGTGGTGGGATGGCGTTTGGGCGAGTTGTAGGCTCGACCCTTTCATATGCCCAATATATAAGCACGCTTGATTGGGTGAAATACTATTTGTAAGCATAACTATGAAGAGGACATTGGGTGAAACGAATGAAACATGAATACATATGGGCTGAATTACAAATAAGGTGAACACACATGAGATAGAAATGGGTATCCAAAGTTGTATTGCAAATGGGGTTGAATACTGCTAAGCATGTGGTGGGATGGCGTCTGGGCGGGTTGTATGCTCGACCCTTTCGTATGCACTATATATAAGCATGCTTGATTGGAGTGAAACACTAATTGTAAGTATAAATATGGAGAGGCCATTGGGGGAGACCAATGAATCAAACATTAATCGGATTGTGTATGGCATTGTGACTGTGCATGTTAACAAATCAATATTTTCAATTATTAAACTTGTGAACTCACCAACCTAGTGTTAACTTTGTTTAAATACATGTTTTCTCAGGTGACGAACATGTTTAGTCACTAGCCTCCAGGGATTAAGCTAGTGGACTTTTAGAAGACCTAGCTTCATTTTGTGTTGTGCATACTTTTGAATGACCAAACAATGAATCATCTTTTGTAAATATTGTGCAGATACAAGATAGAAACTCAATGATTCCTTTGGGTAGATTTACTTAGTTAAATTATGAACACAACAATGTAATTTAACTTTGTATTATATATCATTGTCATGTTAGCATTTCTCATTTATATCTAATGTGCTATGTAAACAATCTGATCATTTTGATTATCAAACAATATCGCGCCCCAAGAACCTTCCGCCCGACAGGAAAGTCGATCCAGCCCGCCGGCTCGGGGTGTGACAGAAGTTTAGTTATAAAGTCCATGGATATACCTTCCCATTTCCACACGGGAATATCTGGTTGTTCAAGTAATCCAAAAGGACGCTGGTGTTCAGCTTTAACTTTGAAACAAGTAAGACATTTTGAGACATAAAGCACAATATCATTTTTCATACCAGGCCACCAATACTGGTTACGGAAATCTTTTTACATTTTATCCACACCTAGATGAACAGAATAACAAGTCTTGTGAGCCTCGTTCAAAAGAAGAGTGGGAAGATTGTCTCGTTGAGGAACCCAAATACGATCCAGATAGTAAAGTAATCCATTGGGTTTAGTTTCAACTTGATGTTCGGCACCACATGCCATTTCTTTAGTGTTGAACTACAAGAACCTCGAGTAGTAGCTGTTTTAACCAGGAACAGTGCTTTAGACACTTAGTCAAAGCTTAGGTTTCAGCTCCCTCTAAAGTTTTGAACAAGTTATTGTCGTTGTTTTAGTTTTCTTGCTTAGAGAAGAGAGAAGATGAGAGATAGAAAGCACAAGGAAATATGAGGAAGTAATCCTTTTATTTCTTCAGAGAATGTTGGGACTTAAATACCCAAACATTATGCAATACAAGACAAGAAATAATAAGACAAACAGCTGACATTATTACAGACATTGATACAATCAGACTAGTACAAATACAAAGTCAACAATAACAAAAACAACAATCTTCAAGTCTTTCGATGTTGATGTAGATGTGCTGAAGTTCAGTGTTTATTCCTTCGGAAGTTTGTTCATCGGAAGCTGATTAAATAATCAGTTAATCTGGAAGAGAAGATTGTCTTTTGAGTCATTTGACTTCTTCCGATGAGTAGGTTGTCTTCCGATAATCATCCTTTCTCTTCTGATGGAAATAATTTAGCGATACTTCTTTTTGGCGAAGCTTCCGCTGAGAGTCTTCCGATGTTGAATCAGTTCTTCAACCGGAAGGGAAGCATCCGCGGCATATCTTTCCGCAATTTTATTCAGGTGTCTGGCTTCAGTGGTTTTGCTCATCAGTCCTTATATTCCAACAATCTCCCTCTGGACTGATGAATCCAGAACCTACTTATTTTGTTTTAAAGCCATACCAATTTTATTTCTGAGAGTTCGAACATAGTTCAGAACCTCATACTCAGTATCAACATTATCCAGAGTTTTGTGCTGCAGTTCCTTCAGATCATTAGTTGGTAGGGTGAGGATCTCATCCCAATTAGAGAAGAGGGTTCTTGAACCATTTAATCTTTCTATGGCTAAACTCTTGGAAACAGAGTCATAGAACGATCTCTTTATTTTTATTCTTGAGTTTATGATCTGAGGAGGCTGAGACTTGGTAGATGGAAGTTTGACAGACCCAGCACCTGGAGTTCCCAAAGGTGCATTAAGCAGGTGATCAATCACTGTGCTTGAGTTAGCTCCTTGAGCTGAGACACTGTGGAAGGATAGGGGATGACATCTTTCCAAAGCTCAGGGTGGTCTTTGTTTTCTCTTTTAAACTTAGACCATTCATCGAACAACACTTCATCTTTCCATCTTCTTATTTTATTCCTTGGTCCTCATTGGTTTTGGATGAGGATGTGCTTTAATATTTTCCTTTGATCAAGGATCTTCTTCTTTCTTACTTCAGCTTTTATTCTTTCGGATAAAACTTTGGCTTCATTTCTAAGGCTAGTGATATCCCAGTTGCTGAAGTTTTCAACCTTGTATTTTCCTTCATCCTGCATGTACTTGATCAGCTGCTCCCTCTCAGCCTGATAGGCTTTATCTTGCTGCTGATCCATTTTGGCTCTTTGTTCTTGATAGGTCCTTATCAGTTCAACTCCTGATAGACCAGAGGCTTCAAGACCAGCCAGAATCATATTTTCTTTCTCCGTTTCTTTATTCTTTATCTTCCGAAGGTCTTCATCGGAAGGAAAGGTCCTAACAGGTGAGTAGGATCCCTTTTCTGGAGAGGTTTGTGATTTCTCAGCATCTGCTGATCTTATTGGAGAGGGAACTTTGGTGGTGTTTGAGGGTTCAGACTCATCAATATCAGCCAATGGCAACCTTCTCTTTCTTGAGACACGAGAGGCAATGGGTTGATCATCATTTAAGTCTGAGGAAGGTTTTTGAGGTGGGTTATTAAGGATTTTGGTTTTTCTAATCACACTCTTTTGTCTTCTGGAGAAAGACTGAGTGATTATTGGGGTTGGTTTTTGGCTAATGTTGGATGCATTAAGGATGACATGAAGAGAAGAAAGTTCAAGAAGGGTTTGAGAAGTAGAGTTTGGAGAGAGAGTGGGTGAACTTTCTTTATTTGGCTGTGTGCAGGAAAATGGGGTAGTGGTTATTGGCTTGGTTTGCTCAATGGGAGCAGAATTGGAAGGTCTGGGTTTTCTGGATACTCCAGATGTCCCAGTGTTTATTTGAGTTTCTGTTTCGTTTTGCTTCTGTTCTGAGCTAGCTTTGGCAGGTTGAGTTTGGAATTGTTGATCCAAAGCTGCTTTGAGAAGTGCCTCTTGGTTCTGCAGCCTTATTTGTTTCATCCTCCTTTGCTCAGTCCTGTCTTCTACCCTTTTAGCACCTTGGGTAGTAGATAGGAGTCTTTCATTCTCCCTATTTTTGGCTTCATCAGCCTGTCCTTTGAACCAAGGAGAAGGAGGAGCAATCCCAGTAAGAGACTCAAGAAATCTGGTGTGGTTAGAGATTTCATTTTGAAAGGAAGAGACTTTGGTATCTACTGAAATTTTCAGCAGATTCAATTGAATCTTTGGATGGTCAGAAATTGGTTGGTGAAGGAATGAAGCAAGGAAGTAAGTTGGGTAGTAAGAAGTGGGTTTAACACTTCTTGAAGAAGCTAAGGGGAGAAGGTGGTGGCAGTGGAAGTAAATAGTGTGGTGGAAGAACCTTCAAGTGAAGGTGCTTGTAGGGGGATGGATTGGAGTTCGTTTTGATTGCTCAACACTGTTGAAACAAGCTCAGTGAGCTTAGTGACAAAAGCCTGAATGTGAGCCATGGAAATCGTCAATTCGTTTATTTTAGAATCTGATTCGTCCAACCGTTTAAGGATATCATCCGAATCCCTGACTAAAGAGTCAGTTTTATCATGACCTGAGTCAATCTCAGGAATTTTATGGACCCCTTTTTCTTGGTTCCGCGGATTTCCAGCCTTAGTTTCAAAAACTTCATGGGCTGTTGCCATATCAGGAGTCTTATTGCCTGATCCAATAAAATGAAAGTCTAGTGGATTCTCATGTGAAGTGGATGCTCCAGATATATGATCAAGATGTCTAGATGGACTGGTCATCCTGATCTCATCCTCTTCTCCATGGGTAGGAGATTGATTTGTTTGAGCAAAGGTTTGATGAGGCAGCTCCTCTGTTGGAGAAGGGGGAGGAGAACCAAGCTGCTCAAACCCAACATCAATCTCATGGAGAACATGGGCAGGAAAGTTAAGGGCAGCATGTGGGGAAGAAACAAAAATGTCCTTGGGAGAGTGGACGGCCAACTGAGTGTCAAATGACACTTCAGGGGCTAGAGAGGGTTCCCTTTGAAGTACAACATCATCCTGTTGAGAGGATTGATGAGGATCTAGGTAGGAGGGAGATCCTTGATGCATCTGTGAGGATGGAACAGATGTATCCAACTGTCCAGTGGGGACAGAGACATGTTCAGGGATCTCATCTTCCTGAACCGCCTTTTTGGGGTTCTTAGGCTTAGAGGCTTTGGTAGAAGCTTTTCTTTTGGTCAGTACCTTTACAGGTGTGGAAGAAGAGGTGGATGTGGGTTCACCAAGGATGGGTGTGTCCTCAGTGTCATCCGACTGTTTTGGATCAGTGTTCAATCGAGTGAACACTTGTTTGTCAATGCTCTTGATAGAGGAAAGAAGAGCAATATGACAAGCATTATTAAGGTTAGCAAAGAGGCAGGCCATTACAAACCTAAGATAGAGCAGAAACTTGGGACTTTTCTGGTTATTTACCAGATGATCAAAGATTATTTTTGAGGGATTAACCTTTTCAGTGGAAAGAGCTGCGTACATGACATATTGCATGTCATATGGCATTTCTCCCCAACTTGTCGACTTTTGCGACAAACACTGAAGAATAGTGTGATACAGGAACTTTTACTTAGGGTAGAGGAAGGCCTTGTACAAAGTCCTGTTTTTCAAGTCACCTTGATAATCACACTGGATGAAAGTATTATGGAGAAGTTTGAGAGAGACAGTGGAAGGAGTGTCAGTGTCATTCAAGTTTAGGGCAACGCTTATTTTTGTGGAAGTGATGGTGACTTGTTGACCAGCGACCGTCGAGACGATGCTTTCAACAGAGTCATCCTTCATTACCAAGGATGATTTTGCCCAAAACTGGTTTAGAGCAACTTCAGAAATAGGAGGGTTTAGCACAAGATCAGTGTGAACGAAAGAGTTTACTAGAGTGTCGATAGCTTCGTTTTAGTGAGCATACTCAGAAGATTTGACAAGGTAGGCTCTGAGGTTATGGATCGGTTTGATCTCCAAGGCCATTATTAGTTCAGTATGATGAACACCGAGCAGTTATGAAGGCAAAGTGTGAGGACAAACTTTGATTTAAAGAAAAAAAGGAGATGAGGAAGACTAACCGTTCACACACAAGAGCAGTTTCAAAAATGAAAAAAAGCCACAACTTATATTACACCAAAAGTTTTACCTTAGGGTTTTTACACATCGGACTAACCTGTGATCATGAGAGAGAAAAAGGAAAACGACAATAAAGTACGTTCATGTACACCTTGAAGTACAGACAATGCTTTGTCAGGGATAAAGCCTGGTCCGATGACGATGCACCACCATCATGAGCATAAAGCTCAGACGGAAGCAATGGAAATGCATCGTGCCAGACGACATACCTGACAAGCGGAAGTCTGTCGCCATGAGTAGCAACCGGAAAATGGAAGGAAAAGTGTTCTTGATCAAGAGAGAGCAAGAAGTGTGATGAAAGAACTGATGGATTAACGGAGACAGAGACTGATATAAATAAGGAAATAAGATCAGTGGCCATTGAGAGTAAGAGGGATAAAAATGGAAAGAAATATAGCATCGAGTCGTGAGAACAATTAATGAGTGTCAATTCTATTAACTGTGAGAGGTCTAATCTTACAGAGAGATTAGTGACGGCCGAATCTAGCGTAATTATCAAGAGATTTGATAACCACTTGGGCAAGAAAGATTTAAATATGAAAGATAATTTAATCTTCGGAAGAGTTTTATTTTCGGAAGAGAATTAACCAGGGATAAATGACCTGGTTAAAGGTCTCGGAAAGAAAGAAAACAGAAGAGATGACGTCGGAAGAAGAAGAAGAGACGTCGGAAGAGAGGGAAACCCTGAAAGTTTTGAATTTGTAACAACGGAAGTAGTAACCGCGGATAGATATGAAGCAGTGGTTATAATAGCCACTGATCCTATCCGAGTTATGGGATAACCACTGACAGAGACCAAGGTCTTCGTCAGTGGTTTATCAAATATCCGTTGTTAGGATAATCAATAAAGATTATCCTTTTATGTATTTATTTAAAGGTTTAAGAAACAGATTCTTAACCACATTTATTAGCTCATATTTATCATACCTAATTTAGCTACAAACTTAGAAAAAGTTGAAGAGTCTAAGGGTTTCGTAAATATGTTTGCAATTTGATCACTCGTATAGACATATTTTGGAACAATTAGTCCCTTTTCAAAACAGTCTCTAATGAAGTGATGCCTTATTTATATATGTTTGGTTTTTGAATGGTAGTCATGATTCTTTATTATATTTTTGGCTGCTTCAGTATCTATTAGGAGAGGTGTTCTTAGTTCAATTATTCCAAAATCCAATAGTTGATATTGCAACCAAAGGATTTGGGCAGTGCAATGAGCTGCTGCAATGTACTCAGCTTCAGCAGTTGAATTTGACACCGATGTTTGCCTTTTGCTTTGCCATGGCACTAAGAAATTTGCAAAGAACTGACATCCTCCCGAAGTAGACTTCATTGTGAGCGAGCATCTGCATAATCACTGTCTGAAAAACCAACAAGCTTACAAGTTTGGTTAGCAGGACACCAAATACCTAGCACAGGAGTGCCTTTCAGATATCTTAGTATCTTTTTCACAAAAGATAAATGGGACTGTTTGGGGGCCGATTGGTATCTTGCACAGACACATGTTGCATACATGATGTCTGGCCCTGATGCAGTAAGATACATCAAAGATACAATCATGCACCTGTAGAGGGTTTGATCTACAGGTTCACCATTTTCATCTGGGCTAATTCCAGGACTTGTAGCCATGGGGGTAGAAATTATTTTTCAATCATTCATATCAAATTTATTTAGAAGATCTTTAACATATTTTGATTGATGAATGAAAGTCCCATTGGGGGTTTGTTTTACTTGGAGTCCTAAAAATATTTTCAGTTCACTTAAAGCACTAATTTTAAACTTTGAAGACATTAATTTAGAAAATTGTTCACACAAGGAAGGTTTTGTTGATCCAAAAATGATGTCATCAACATAAATTTGGACCAGCAAAAGTTCCTTGTCTACCCTCCTGATGAACAAAGTCTTGTCAATGGTTCCCCGGAAAAATTTATTAGAAAGAAGAAATTGAGAGAGAGTATCATACCATGCTCGGGGTGCCTGTTTTAGACCATATAGTGCTTTGTCAAGTCTGTACACCCAATTAGGATGATGAACATCATCGAATCCTGGAGTTTGACACACATAGACTTCCTCCTTTATTGTCCCATACAGGAATGCACTTTTGATATCCATTTGGTATACCTTTATCTTATGGGAGATAGCAAATGCTAGGAAGAGTCTAATGGCTTCCAGTCTGGCCACAGGAGCAAAGGTCTCATCATAATCAATGCCTTCCTCTTGGCAGTAACCTTGTACTACCAATCGGGCTTTATTTTTTATTACAATACCTCTGTTATCTGATTTATTTTTGAATACCCATCTAGTTCCGATAGGGTATTTTCCTACCAGCAAGGGGCAAAGAGTCTAAACGTTTTGCATTTTGAACTGCAACAGTTCATCCTGCATAGCCTCTACCCAATTATTATCTTTGAGAGTTTCCTGATATTTGGAAGGTTTAACTTGGGATAAAAAGGCTGCATGAAGACAAAAGTTCGAAATCTGGCTCCTAGTTTGAACACCTTTTTGTAGATAACCTAAGATTTGTTCTAGAGGATGACTTCTACTGAAGGGAATGATGACCAAACAATTATTAGAAGAGGCAGCATCAGAAGAAGGTGAGTTTTCAGTATGGCCTGGAGAATTTTCTAGAGGGGAAGCATGACCATTTTCAAGAACATCTACATGTGTGTTATTTAAGAATGGAGTAGATATATGTTCACTTCGGTCCTGAGAATTTATTTGAAGAGGAGGAAGAGAAGAGAAGAATTTAGAGATAGAACACTCTTCAAGAGAGGACAGATCTTCAGAAGTTTGACAAGATTCAGAAGAAGAAGAGGAAGAAGGGGTAGAAGAGATGTAGGTGAAGCTTTAAAGATCAAAGAGATCATCAGGAGCAGAGGGGAAGGATGAGGTCGAAGTAGATTCATTGAATTTTACATCAATAGTTTCTTCAACAATTTTATTCCTAAGATTGAAAGCTCGGTAAGCCTTAGAGGTCTAAGAATATCCAGCAAAATATCCGGAATATACTTTAGTAGCAAACTTGGATAAAGAGTCTTTTGTGTTCAAGATGAAACATGGACACCCAAAGACTTTGAAGAAAGAGATGAGAGGCTTTATGTTATGAAGGACTTCATAGGCAGTCTTGTTATATCTTTTCACAATTTGAACTCTGTTCAAGACATAGCAAGCAGTGTTTACTGCCTCAGCCCACAAAGATAAAGGTAATCCTGAATCTGCAAGCATAGTTCTTGCAGCTTCAATAAGTGTCCTGTTTTTCCTTTCCACAGCTCCATTTTGAGCGGGAGTTCTAGGAACACTATATTGTCTAAGGATTCCTTTAGAGATGCAAAACTTATCGACAACCTGGTTCTTGAATTCAGTTCCATTATCACTCCTCATTGTCTTAACGGGAAGACCAAATTGTCTTTCAAGTTGAGTGATAAGTGCAATTATTTTCTCAGAAGTCTCATCTTCATTGAAGAGAAAGAAGGTCCAGCAAAATCTTGAGTAATCATCCACAACAACTAGATAGTATCTCTTTCTGGCCAAGCTGGCTACCTTCACTGGACCAAAAAGATCCATGTGAAGTAGATTGAGACAGTTAGTTGTTTTGGACTCCTCAATAGACTTATGTTATGTTTTATGTTGCTTTCCCTTTAAGCAAGATTCACATTGACCTTCAAAGTAAAATTCTTTGGAAGGTAATCCTCTTACTAATGCAAGGGTAGAAAACTTATGAAGAGATTAGTGATTGAGGTGACTGAATCTTCTGTGCCAAAGAGCGGTTTCAGAAGATGATGCTTTGGCTATCAAACAAGTAGGAGAAGATGTTTGAGAGTCAGTTGTCATGTCTACATCATAGACATTTCCACTTCTTTTAGTCGTAAGCAAGGTGTGTTGATCAATTAAGATCTATATTTTTGAATTTATTTCAGGGGAGAGAATTTACAACTCTCCTTGGTGAAAAATTAATTGAAGTTTTTGTCAGCTAGTTGAGAAACACTCAAGAGATTAAACTTGAGATTTTCATCTAAGCTAACATCTTTAAAGTGAAGATTTTGACCCTGGACAGAACCAGACCCTACTATCCAACCTTTTGCATTATTCCCAAAGGAAACAGATCCTCCATTCTTTGGAATGAAGTTATTCAAAATGGATCTGCATCCTGTCATGTGCCTAGAGCCTACACTGTCCACATACCATAGATGACTTTGGTTTGAAGAAGGTCTCTGTGCATCAGGATTGTCTGCAGCAGGTTGTTCAGATGGAGAAGAATCATCACCAACAGCCATAAGAGCGAAATATATTGGCTCGGAGGCGATGAGGGCATAGCCTACATCTTCAGGCAGGCTGCTCTAGTCGACATACTCTTGGGTAAAGAGAGCTTTTAACCAGAAGAAGAAGATTGAGCAGCAGGGCCTGGTATGTTTATTTGAGAAGAAGATGGTGCAACAATTTGAAGAGGTGCAGGAGTCAGTTGATACATGCTACCATTGGCAACTTGTACATATTGTACATTAGTAGGAGAGGGGGTTTGTACAATATGTGCTGAGTCCTAGGGATTGTTGTGCCTTCTGAAAGAAGTAGAAGTAGAAGAAGAAGAAGAAGAAGAAGAAGAAAAAGGTGTAGAGGAAGTATGTGATTGTGAGTTGGGAAAAGTCACATACGGAGAAGAATTTGAGTGGGGAGCATTTTTGCATTCCCTGGCGAAGTGTCCAGTGCCATGGCATCTGTAGCATTGGACCTTAGCCTTATTTAGGCTGAACCTGGTTTTCCCTTGAATACCAGGGAATTTCTTTCCAGTCCCCTTATAGAACTTGTTCGTTCTAATACTCAAGAAGGCCAGTTGGTGCAGAATATCCATCTCTTCCAAGTCATCGCTTGGAACTTGATGGAGATCATCCATGATGAAACACAGATGATCGGAGATGGGAGACTGGTCATCACAGGAAGAAGAAGAAGTGATGCCAGTAGTTATGTCAATATATTCATCATAACCCTGATCATTTGATTCAGAGTTATGACTCAGAAGAGCTGTGTTTCCCTGCACATACCCTTCCGTTGATTTACCAGACTTAATGAGTTTTCTCTTTTGGTCAATCTCTCGCTCAAATGTCAGCAACTTACCATGAAGTTGAGTGAACGAGAGCTTGCCAAAGTCTGGAGAAGATCTCATGACAATGGAATAGGTCTCCTATTTGTCAGGTAAAGATCTCAGGAATCGGTTCAAGACCGAGATAGAGGAGTACTCTTGACCAGCAAGTTTTAATTCGCTTAAGAGGGAAGTGAACCTTTCAAACTGCTGAGTCAGAGACTCATTATTTAGTTGGGAGAATGTCTCGTATTGCTGAGCTAATATCTCCCTGGTATTAGCTACAACGTCTTCGGTTCCACCGCATTGCTCTTTTAGAGCATCCCACAAGTCTTTAGCAGACTCATGGTGAAGAAGACCAGAGTATATTTCGTTGGGAAGAGCCATCGCCAACTGAGCATGTGCCTTCGCATCAAGCTCCAACTTCTTGTAATCCTCTTCGGTGTAGTTCCGAGGATTTTTCGGGACATTATTTCCAGTCTCCGTATCTAGGACCGTTGGTTTGTGCGGTCCGAACATGACAGACTTCCAACATCCTGTGTGATTATTAGACAGGAAGTGTAACATCCGCCTCTGCCAAATGTTATACTGATTCCTGACCAAGATTGGCGGCTTCGTGGCAGAACCAGTGTTATGGGGATCGATAGAGAATTTCTATGCCATTGGTTCACAAATAATTATGAGCAACTCAACTAGTTATGAGAACTCAAGGTAATTTGTTAGAATGACTTTTGAACCCAAATTAGTTCAAAAATCAAACTCCTACAGATTTAAAGAAAACAAGAAAGAAAGAAGAGATAGAGTGCAGAAAACTAAAACAACAAGATATCAAATAGAGCTTTGAGTTTTAGTCTTGATGGTTAAACCAAGACTAAGGACAAGGCTCTGATACCAATTGTTGAACTACAAGAACCTCGAGTAGTAGCTGTTAGGAACAGTGCTTTAGACACTTAGTCAAAGCTTAGGGTTCAGCTCCTTCTAAAGTTTTGCACAAGTTATTGTCGGTGTTTTAGTTTTCTTGCTTAGAGAAGAAAGAAGATGAGAGATAGAAAGCACAAGGAAATATGGGGAAGTAATCCTTTTATTTCTTCAGAGAATGTTGGGACTTAAATACCCAAACATTCTGCAATACAAGACAAGAAATAATAAGAGAAACAGTTGACATTATTACAGACACTGATACAATCAGACTAGTACAAATACAAAGTCAACAATAACGAAAACAACAATCTTCAAGTCTTTCGATGTTGATGTAGATATGCTGAAGTTCAGTGTTTATTCCTTCGGAAGTTTGTTCATCGGAAGCTGATTAAATAATCAGTTAAGCTGGAAGAGAAGATTGTCTTCTGAGTCATTTGACTTCTTCTGATGAGTAGGTTGTCTTCCAATAATCAGCCTTTGTCTTCTGAGGGAAATGATTCAGCAATACTTCTTTTTGGCTAAGCTTCCGCTGAGAGTCTTTCGATGTTGAATCAGTTCTTCAATCGGAAGAGAAGCATCCGCGGCATATCTTTCCGTGGTTTTATTCAGGTTTCTGGCTTCAGTGGTTTTGCTCATCAGTCCTTATATTCCAACATTTAGACATATGACCCTCGGTAATCGAGACACGTGGAGATTCCAATATACGACTTTGAATGTCACTTTGAATTTGATACTATGGATTATGACAGGTCTTTACGACTTAAAACATCGGCTACAACATTCGCTTTTCCAAGATGGTAGCGAATCTCGCAATCACAACCCATCGCCGTTGTCTCATATTAAGTTCTTTTTGATTGAAAATGTGTTGAAGACATTTAGGGTCGGTGAACACCACACACTTGGTACTACAACGGATAATGCCTCCAAATTTTCAAGGCAAACACAACAGCACCAAGTTCAAGATCGTGTGTCATGTAATTCTTTTCATGGATTTTGAGTTGTCACGACGCGTAAGCTATAACCTTGCCTCATTGCATGAGAGCACAACCAGTGCCTTGGTTAGAAGCGTCACAATAAACAATGAAATCATCGTTCCCATCAACTAGAGTTAAGATAAGAGCGTTGGACAACTTATGTTTAAGAGTTTGAAATGCTTTTTCTTGCCGTGAACTCAAAACATAAGGTTTTTCTTTCTGTGTTAAACTTGTGAGAGGTACAGCAATCTTAGAAAAATTAGCTATGAAACGATGATAATAGCCTGCTAAGCCAAGAAACGAAAGAACTTCTGTAGGAATTTTAAGTGCATTCCAATTTTTCACAGCTTCAATCTTTGTAGGATCCCCATGAATGCCCTTTTCGTTTACTATGTGCCCCAAAAATTGAACTTCTTTAAGCCAAAATTCACATTTAGAGAATTTAGCATACAGTTGTTCTTTCTTTAAGAGTTCCATAACCAAACGTAAGTGCATCTCATGTTTAGCTTTCGTTTTGGAATATATCAGAATGTCATCGATAAAAACGATAACGAATTAATCCAAGTATGATTTGCACACTCGGTACATTAGATCCATGAACACGTCAGGTGCGTTAGTCAAGCCAAAAGGCATAACCATAAACTCATAATGACCATATCTTGTGCAAAACGCGGTTTTTGGAATATCTTTGTCATTGACTCGAAGGTGATGATAACCTGAATGAAGATCTATCTTTGAGAAACAAGTTGATCCTTGTAATTGGTCAAATAAGTCATCAATTATTGGCAACGGATAACGGTTCTTGACGATGAGTTTGTTGAGCTCCCGATAATCGATGCACATTTAGAATGAGCCATCTTTCTTTTTGACAAACAAGACAGGTGCTCCCTAAGGTGAAACACTTGGGCGAATGAATCCCTTATCGGCTAATTCTTGAAGTTGACTCGCGAGTTCTTGCAATTCTGAAGGTGCAAGACAATAAGGTGATTTGGCTACAGGATTTGCACCAGATACTAGATCGATTCTGAATTCAACTTGTCGAGCAAGAGTAAGACCAGGTAAATCTTCAGGAAACACTTCAGGAAAATCCCTAATAATAAGAATAACTTCAATCTTCTTTTCCTCTTCCTTCTTGTTCACAATGTGGGCTAGGTATGCCACATAGTAACATCTACTTTTGGACAGTTGTATACGATATAAGCTTAAGCCCTCGAGTTGGTTTCTCTCCATAAACGAGTAGGGTATCGCCAGAAGGAAGAGGACTGCGAATGTATTTTTCAGCACACACAATTTCAGTACGATTTTAAGTTAACCAGTCCATGCCTACTATGATGTGAAAGCTTCCAAGTTGCAAAGGTATAAGGTCAATCAAGAAAGTATGCTCATTTAAGTTTAACTGAACTTCACAAATAACTGAATCAATCTAAATTGGACTTCCATCCACTACTTCTACAGTGTAGGTGTTTTCTAATATAGTACGATTCTTAGCAAGTAAAGGTTCAAACTCAAGAGATATAAAGCTTTTATCAACACCCGTATCAAAAAGAATAGAAGCATATTGGTTATCAACTAAGAACGTACCATTCACCACATCATTTTTATTTTGGGCTTCATTAGCATTGATGTTGAAATCATGCCCACAAGCTGCTAGCACTCTCGCTTGTTGAGCTGCAAGTCTTGGACAAGTATTGCGAAGGTGGTTTGGGTCACCACAGTTGTAACAAGCCCTTCCTTGGATAACAAATGGGGAATTTTGAACCATGGCTCGATTGTTTTGATGATTTTGGTTTTGTTGGATGGCAGTTCTAATCGATTGGTTCGACAAGTGGTGTGCAAGTGTCCATAACGTCCACAGTTGGTGCATAGGCGACATGGCACATTGGGTGGATGATGTAAACAACATGTATTGCACAAAGGTTGGTTTCCTACATATGGTTTCTTTGCAAGATTGAGCCCTTGCATTGAAACTTGGTTCATAGGAGCAGGTGTAGTTACAGCAAAGTTCCTCACCTTTCATTTCTTGTTCTTGTTTGAAGGTTTAGCAGGGGTAGTTTTGGTTGGTTCAGTAGAGGTGGTTTTGTAATATTCGATAGGAGTATGTTTGGTGGTAGTCTTTTTAGCACCTTTCCTTGTTAGAGTACTCACCTTGACACGATTATCAATCAAGGTTGCAGCTAGTCTGATCACATCCTCAAGGTTTGTTGGATTCCTACCCAAAACAGTGTCTTGGATCTTCATGGGTAACCCACCAATATACTTCCCAATGGCCCTAGATAAAGGAGTGACCATATGAGATACAGTAGGCTAAGTTCATGGAAACGAGTGGTGTAGGCAAGATTTTCACCACTATCCTGGGAAAGTTCCCAAAATTCAGCCTCGAGCTTTTTCATTTTATTTCTTGGGCAAAACTCCTCAGTCATAAGAGTCTTGACTTCATCCCAAGTCAGTGCCAAAGCAACCTCAACTCCACGATTGCATTTTTCTCCGTTCCACCAAGTCAAGGCCCTCTTTTGGAAGACACTTGTCCCATATTGCACACGAAGATCATCGGGACATCCATTGTTACGAAAATTATTCTCGATACTTTCAAACCATTATAACAAACCATTGGCTCCCTTAGTTCCATTGAAAGTGACAGGTTTGCACGAATTGAAGTGTTTGAAGTTGTAGTTATGGTTACCACCATTTTCACCATTCTCATTTTTGTTTGCTGCATTGAGTTGAGTTACAAGGTTTGGTAAAACAATGGACTTCTGTTGAGTTACAAGTTGCGCAAGCTCTTCGTTTCTTTCGCGACGACGAATTTCACGACGAGAAGTCATTCTATGGAAATAAAACATAGAATATGGTAGATGTTTAGTTTTCAATGGGATAATTCATATGAATCACAAGATAGTTTAGATAGGCCATATGGATTGTAACCAAGGTGCGGTTACGTGGACTAATCGAAGTAATTCAAGTTTTATTTAACAATTGCGTGAGACATGCTTTAGCCTATAAGTAACTACTCACCCCGAGGGTTCCCAAGAAAGCGTACCAGGTCCAACGGTTGGTATGGATTTATACGAAACACTTTCCTAGACATAACATCCCAAGATACATGTAATTATCCTTCTAGATTGCATGTGTCTACAATTGTCATTTAAAACTCAAAGACTTTGACAAGATTTTCATTTTGGATTAGACTATAAGTCTAAGAATATCTCCAAAATCATGAAGTTTTGATAGTTGAAAGTTTCCTAATGATAGATGGAGACAAGAATAAGGTTAAAGATAGAAATAGAAATGATGATCACATAAGATCCTAACAAACTTAGGTTACAGTCTAGGTCATGTCTAATAACCTAATTCCCTATAACCATGGCTCTGATACCAATCTGTCACACCCCAACCGACGGTGGAATACGTCAGGGCGCGAACGTGACTGTTCAATAGCTAATGATCAACTATAATGTTTCATAATTAATGCAACCAAATGACATTGTCTTATAACCAAAGTAAGCTAAGTTCAAACAACCAAAGTTCAAATAAACAAAAACTAAAGTTCAAATTTATTTCTAAAGCTTCTAAAGTCCAAGCATCTTGTGTGTCCATCCCAGAAGCTCACTAATTTGCACCTGAAACATGAATAAAGTTTGAAAGGTCAACTACAAAAGTAGTTGGTGAGAATCATAAAGTTGAGTCGATAAATAGTTTAATAGTTCAAAGTTTGTATCATGTATCATAAACATATCAACAGATAAGGCTTAATGTGGAAACATACATTAAATTATTGCGGATCAAACCTTAGTTAACCAAGTTAGGCATAGTAACACATACTACCCTTATAGTTCCAATAGTTCAAATTGTGCACAATAGTTCAAACATACAAAGTTCAATAGTTGGTAACTGAGTGACCACCGGTTGGGTGGAATGATCAGTTCAATAGCTATCAACACAACAGTCAGGCTAATATAGTTAATGATCAATGAAAGTTTCGAGAATAATTCACATGTAGTTTGGGACACAAGCTCAAATCACAAGATAAGTTAATAGATACAGATTGTTCAAATATGCTATAGGTCATGTTTCATCCTTGATGTTTTAGGACAAAAATCAAAATCAAGAAAAGGGGAATTTGAAGCTCGCTTCAATATGTTGAATAGCTAAGTTGTATGCTCATGTAGTTGTAGATCCAAGTTTGCGAGAAATAATTCCTCACAACAAACCTATAGTTTCATGTTCATAATTTTCTAAGCTCAACAAGTTCTAAATAAAGTTCTAAGGTTTTCTATGTTCTAGATCTAGGTTCTAAATGGATTTAGGTAGATCAAAGCTAAGTTAGATGATTAGGTTAATAAAACATGACGATGTTGTATTTTTACTTATTAAAATAAATATTATAAGTTAAGGTAATAATGATCTTAAATTCATAAGTTAATAACTTTAGAAATATTTAAAAGTTAAAGTATTATACAAAACGATTATATAAATTTCAAATTAAATTACTAAATACAAAATCTTATGTTTATGTTTTAATATAAAGTTATTAAATTAAGTTATTGGTTATTTGATTTAAATAAAATAAATTTATAGAAATAGAAATATTTTCGTTTAGAAATAATTATTTGAGAAAATAAATGTATTTTTCTGGAATTTTATATAATAAAAAGTATAGATTTATAGTATTTATAATTCAAGTTAAATAACATTTTTATCCAAATAAAATATTGTTATTCAAAAAAAATATTTATGAGTTGGTTTCAATCCAAATAACTTATGTAAAAATTCTGAGAATTTTTATATATAATTTAGAATTTTTGATAAACTATTTATATAAAGATTTATAGTGCTTTTTAAATTAGATTAAATAGTTTTGCTACATAAACATAGAAATAAGAATTTTAATAGGTTTATAAAAGTTCCAGAAATATTGAGAAATTTTTGTAGAATTTTTATATAAATTTTAATATTTTAAATAAATCATTTACTTAGATTTATCATGTTTTTAAATCAAATTAAATAGTGATTCTGTATAAATAATTTCAATAAAAATATTTTTGTTTCATAAAAGTTCCAGAAATGATATATAGTTTTTATAGAATTTTAAAAATAGTTTTGATATGTTTTTATGATTTATATACGTATTTATACACATCGAATATTAGTTTTTACTATTAAATAAAATTAATTTCTTTTCCAAAATTTTTCTAGGCTTATAATATTTTTTTAGCGATTTTATAAAATTTTTATAAATTTTTCAGATTTTATTAAGAGTTAAGATTTAAGAAAAATAACGGTTTTAAAAGTGCCAGGTGAGAATCGGACCTGTGACCTCAGGGTTATCAAGCAACGCTCAAACCATTAGACCAGTCTCTCATTTCGTTGAAGGACTCCGGATTCAATTGTTTTATCTTTAAACACAGATTTTCCCCAAATTCATTCAAGAACCCTAATTTCTAATCGACTAAACGTTCGTTTAATCGTCAAATTTGATATGGGTTAATGTTCTATGCAAAAAACCAAACCTAGGGATATATTTACTTACTTGTTTGGTCGGATTTTGATCGAATTCAAGCTTCATGAAGGTCACGGCCGATCCACAATTGATTCGTGATTCTAGAGAGCTTTAGTGAGAATTTTGTTGATGGGATTTGATTTGTATAATCAAAATGAAGAAAAACCCTATGGTTTTATGCTTTAATTCATTCGAATGGTGGAGTTTAATTCTTGTGTTATTGCTTCGGTTTAATAGTTATCAAATTTGATTAAAATGTGTCAATTAGTTTCGTTTAATGGTCTAGTTACGTTATGAATACGTTTTGGCTCATGATCGTGTAAAAACCCACTTGAATGGTGCATTTAAACAAGTTTTTAAGGGGTAGCCAGCGGTTCGCCGGATTTTGGTGATTTGGCCCCTAAGGTCTCCTTTTGATCAAATACCATCAAAAATATATAGTTTAAGCTTTAAAATTCAATATTGACTCCTATTAATTTAGTTTAACAAAAGATTTTTATAAACTTGTTATGTTTATAAAGTTATATATTTTTAAATAATTTATTAATCTTGTTAAAATGATATAATGTGTATAGATATTATTTATATATATAAATATATAGATTTTTAAATGATACAAATTTCCACTTAAACAATTTATTAAAGTTCGTCATTATTACAGATTTACTAACCTCAGCGTAATATGTAACACCCCGACTGTAACATTTGTGCATATAGTCATGTAGTTGTAAACAGTGTTAGAACAGTGTCTGTTCAGTTTCAGTTCAATCAATGTGTTTCAGTATGTTCATAATGTGTGCTTGTGTGTTACAGGATCTTTGTAGTCAGAAAACAAGTATGTATTATCTATTTACAGTCGATTACACTAGGCAAGAGCAGTAACTGGTTATATCGAAACAGTGGTGGGCAGCGAGAGTGAGCCCTATATATATACTGCGTTCGGTGTAACATGTTAGTGTTAGTGCGTAGTGTCGAGACGAATATTATGACAATTAATAAATTCAACCAAGATCGTAATCTGTAAGCGAGACTGAGTATAGTTATGGGTGACGATCCATAATAGTACGAATGTTGAACTTATAATTACGATTAAACATCTTTAAACTTTTAATACGATCGGAAAACGTACGCGATTGCGGGTATACACGTAATTGTGAATGTTTAACGATCCGACAACACACGAAGAGTAAAAAAATAATTATATTAATTATTTTATATTTTTACAATTTTGAAACTCATCATTTTAATGAGTTTAACACTTAATTTTAGTTAAAACCGCGTAAATTACGCGTTACGTTCCGGAAACGCGAACCGAGCGACCGAAACGGACCCGAATACCACACGGGCTATAAAAGCCTTGAAGAAGACCATTTTCTTCATTAAATTCAGCCAACAACCCCTTTTCTCTCTCAAACTCGCGAACCCTCTCTCTAACTAGAAAACCGAACTTCAAACGCGCGTATCTTCTTCGTTTCTCAACGGATTTTGGTGTTCTTGGTGTCCACGCGAAGCTCTCGACGAACTCTACACGAAAGTACAAGAATATTGCAGTTTCATCCAGCCAATCTCGAGGTATGATCCTTGGAAGATTTCGGAAATTAGGGTTTTTAACTCGTGGCTTTGTTAAACGCATGTATAACCGATACTAGCACTCCATTTCCATTTTCGCACATATATTAACATCCCTTGATGGCATAATAGTTTAAATCTTGGTATGGATCAAGGAGTTCGATGATGGTAGGGATGCAGAGTTACAGGTTCGTGACAGTTGGAGGGGACGAACCCTCTGTGGCGAATCCATGTTGAAAACGAACCTGGGGTTCGTTGGACACAAGCAGCCGAACCCTAAAGGGGTCTCATGGAACTGCACGAACCTTGGTACTGATTCGCGAACCATCACGAACCCTGGATCTATGGTGAAGCTTCATGCACCTGCATAGTTCGTTGCATGAGTAGACGAACCCTAATGGATTCTTTAGCTTACACGAACCCTGCAATGACGAACCCTACATGGTTCGCTGCTCCATTGCCGAACTATCTTTGGACGAACCAACATTAGCAACGAACCCACAAGAACCGAACCCTCATCAATTCATTGGCCGAACTCTGATGATCTACGAACCTGCATGGCTTCATTTTAACCGAACCACGTGGGATACTTTGGCCGAACCCTTGCACATCTTATCATCACCGAACCCTTGGTTAGGGGCGAACCTTAGGCTAAACCCAAGAGGGTTCGCTGCCCAAAATGGCAGCCTCCCTTCTCTTCGGCCCAACTCCAATTTACTTGGTCCAAACGCGTTAGTACTAGGCCCATAAGTGTGAGGTAAGCCCAAGGGAGTTATGTTGGCCCATTAGACTCTCAATTAGTCCGATAACGCCTTGGATCGTTACATAGATTTAGTTCACACTTGTTGGTCAACTTGAATCCTTAGGCCCCCTCAAATTCCATTGGTCCACTAAGATTTTAGTGGGTTGACATGAGCTTGGAATTGTTACAAGGGTTAACTACATGTTGATTGGACTAACATCACAATTAATTGGCCCAATTGTGAACCTAAGAGGCCCATAGAACTTTGATTAAGCCCACTATGATTTATTGGGCTTAAGGCCCATTATAGGCCACCACTCAAAGTAACTTGTAATTCGATCTTATTGAGTTTAAGTTTATAACTAAACTTAGCTTAATTTTTAAGATCAATTCACAATCACAAGACTTGAAAACAAGTGAATACTTTATCACAACAAATGGTAATCAATGGCTATCGTATTCTTGAACTAATATCAGTTTATGCATATGAATTATGCATCAAAGACCATTTCATAAGTTTCTTGGACCCATGATCAATCAAATGACTCAAATCATAACATTCAAGTTTTCACAACAATCATAATCATGAGAACACAAGTCAATCAATGAATCAAAGTTATACAATTATAAATCCTATATCTTATGTATGATTACAATGTTATTGGAACAAGTTAGAAGTCCTGTTTGCTACTTGCTAACTGTTTTAGTTCAGAGTCTACTGCAGACAGGTGAGAACTTTAGCCCCTCTTTTACTGTTTTATAACTGTTTTGGGGTGGAACACGTGATCAAAACCGCTATTTCAATCTTGTTTCATTGCACAGTTTATGTGCATTCATAAACATTACAGGTTTATCTTATGAATCCAAGTGATTCTTCAACTGTTTAAGGAATATTGTCAACTGTTTTAAAGGAATTATTTACTATTAAACCCTTATTACTAAAAAGGATTTTATAATGTTTTCTTGAAATATTTTATAACAGTTTTACTCAAATGTTCTTTTAAAGGATTTTACAAACCCTTTTGTTATAAACCTTGTTATTACACAAGGTCATCACATCATGGTATTCAAAACAAGTGGATCACAACATAGTATCCAAATTCATTGGTTCAAAACATGGTATTCAAATTCATTGGTTCAAAACATGGTATTCAAATCAAGTGGTTCAAAACATGGTATTCAAATTCATTGGTTCAAAACATGGTATTCAATTCAAGTTGTTCACATCATGGTATTCAAATCAAGAGATTTATTTCATGTTACATAAACAAAGGATTCAACTCGTGGAGTTAAATCCAGGTTTTCAATAAGACATTAACACATCCGGTTAAAGTAAGATTCAGAAAACATGGTGCCCATTGTTGTAAACAAACTTATAAACCCATCAAGTATCACATTCATTAGCGTTAGTACTGGGTGATCACAACAAGGGAAAGCGGACACATACATTGGGGCAGGCCGATTGCTGCAGTTAGTTTTTAAATCTGTTTTATAAACTAACTGCAGATTTCGGTTACATATGGTTTATTCAAAACTGTTGACATATTATCTAACTCCAAACGTGGTTTGGGACTTGATATTATATGTTGACTCATGTGCAAACAGTGATTGGACTGTTTACACTCATTTTCTTACTTGATGTTAGTTTGGGTTGCAGCTCATCCTTGTGAATCTTATGATGCTTTAACTTACCTATGTCTTATATCATATAACTCATGTTTACAAATGTTTAAACCTATAGTTCTCACCAACTACGTCTGTAGTTGACAGTTACTTTTCACGTGTTTCAGGTAATCAGGTTTAAGACATTCTCAGGGACAACTAAGGAGACCATTCTAAGATAGAACAAGATGAAGAAACATGCTAGGATGGAATAGAAACTCACTAAATCCTAAATGTTTAATTGTCTTGTTTGGAGTCTTATTTTGTAAACTATATTTTGGGTCTGTAGTTGTCTCACTTTTGGTAGATAGATTGTCTGTAACTAATCAACTGTCTAAACATTATGAAATGTAGTAATCCATTGTGGTTGTTCTTATTCAATACTTGTGCATGATTCAACTGATCATACGTCACCGCGCCGTGGATTCCGCACGCGGCGCAGGGGTGTGACAGGTTGGTATCTGAGCCAAGGTTGTAGAGAACTAGGAAAAACCCAATGTTTAATGACCTAGACTATAACCTAAGCTACCCAATAGGACTAAGTGCTATAGGCTTGAGGATACTTAGGATCTAAGTAACTTAAGTGAGCATTAAGTCTACAATAAGCTTGAAAGATCTTAGGGACATTTTTCTAAGATTAGATCATGAGTCAAAGAATTTGAATCGGATTTCTATAATTTTAGAAACCGGATTAAATTCTCACACATATGCATTTAAGGATTTCAGAGGCAAGGATCTGTATTCTTAGTATCCTTGATCTGAAATTCTCACACAGAGATCATTATAGAAATTCAGAGGCAAAGATCTGTATTATCAGTATCTTTGATATGAATTTCTTGTCATATTCATTATAGGATTCAAAGGTCAAGATCTATTAACTTAGAACTTGAATTTGAGATCCTTGTCATATTCATTATAGGATTCAAAGGTCAAGATCTATTAACTTAGAACTTGAATTTGAGATCCTTGTCATATTCATTATAGGATTCAAAGGTCAAGATCTATTAACTTAGAACTTGGATTTGAGATCCTTGTCATATCACTATAGGAATTCAAAGGTTGAGGTCTATTAATTTAGAACTTAGATTTGAAATCCTTGTCATTGTTATCATTATCATGGATTCATTATCATAGGAACTTTATAACTTACAATCTGTGTAACAGCATTCTTTAGTTGAAGTTCTCACAGGAAATCATTATGCTCAGTACTGTAGGTATTGGGAAACTAGGTTGATTAACCTAGGACACATATACATAAACCTAAGGTCTTAGTTTCTAGTAAATTAAGAACCATGGTTTACATAATCATAAACAGAATCAAGGAACAATAGAAATCATGAGACAATCATAATCAATCAACAGTTGGAATCTTAGCCCCAAATATAGACGACGGATTAACGCTGACGTGTTGAGGTAAGTGGTGGGTCGGTGAGAGCTTACCCTATATATAAGCTTATTTCAGTATGTTAGGGGGAATCCGGCGTTTGTATTTGGAGTGAGGATTCGGGATCAACTGGACACATGGAACATTAGTCAAAACACATGGGATACAATCATTTGGGAAACAATCATTGGTGAATCAAATCATAATGAAATTCAAACTTGGATGAACCAGACATTATGGTGAATCAACCAAGTTGTGAACATATCATAAATGTAAACCTTAAGTGAAATTCTTAAGTGATTACATCATTAGTACTTACTAGCATAAGTTAACAGGAAAGTGTAGAACACACGTATGACTTAGTTCTACATGTTAACAACTGTTAGTAGGTGCACGCATAACATAATCATAGTTCAATCATGGAATCAATCATAGTTCAAGTTGATCAAAGATCATGGGATTCTTAATCAATGGAACACACTTGGAAATCAGTACAAACGTGTTGCCAAATGCTAGCAAGGGCATGATCGTGGTATACCGAAACGGTGGTGGGCAGCGAGAGTGAGCCCTATATATATACTATTTTCGGTATATCGGGAAAGTGTCAGTGTGTAGGTTTGGTGGAGAGATCATGAGACATCGTACATATTCACATGATAAGTATACAAATAAGTTGATAACTTATACGTGTACTGGATCATATTACAATTGAATGATAATACTAGTAGTATGGATATATTACTGACCTTATCATGAAAATTCAATTGTATCCATTCTCATTACTGACCCGCTTGTGGCTTCTATTCGTAGAATGCCTCCTCGACGTGACCCTAATGCTGGGGACTCGACAAGTGGTAATGATGATGAGATCAACAAGATTGCTCGAGCTATCGCTGTTCACATGAGGGAAGTAATCCCTGGTATGGTCACTGATATTACCCAGAATCTTCGGGGAAGTACCAGTGATTCCGCACATAACTCCAATGCTACAACTACTGGAACTGCTAACTTCACATTCAAGCAGTTCAACGATGCTAAGCCTCCTAAGTACTCCGGTACTGAAGGAGCTACCGGCCTACTGCAATGGCTGGAAAGTATCGAAGACATTCTCGACTTCACTGGATGCCCTGAAAATCTGAAGGTCAAGATGGCCTCAAGTGCTTTTCATAAGGGAGCTCTCACCTGGTGGAACTCTGAGAAGAACACCAGGGGACGTGAGGTTGCTCTAGCCTTACCATGGGATGGATTCAAGAACTTACTTGTGGAAAAGTTTTGTCCACGTCATGAACTGAAGAAACTCGAGGTAGAGATGTGGAATTTGGTGCAAGACAGTGGAGAGAACGCAAAGTATACAACTCGGTTTCATGAGTTGTGCATTCTGGTGCCCCATCTGGTTACTCCTCTATCCCGCAGGATAGAGAAATACATTGAAGGGTTGCCTCTGGTTGTTAGAGGAACTGTCATGGGTAATAACCCTACTACTTTGGAGGCGGCTATTCAACTTGGTGCTACTCTTACTGAAGAGTATGTGAAGTCTGGAGTGCTCACCCGAAAGGGATTCAAGAGAGCACAGATTGAAGAAGGCAAGAAGCCTGAACAGCACCATCCCAAGAAGAAGAAACAGAAGACAATCAAGAACTTTGCAGCGTTGACTGCGGCTGCACCTACTCATGCCACACCTATCAATGCTATGCCACAACCTGCTAACGCCAGAAAGTCTTATACTGGCACATTTCCACTTTGCATCAAATGCCAGTATCATCATCTACCCAACATTCCATGCAGAAAGTGTCTCAAATGTGGGCGTATGGGACACCTGGCGGCTACATGCCGATCTGCTCATCTTGCTGTTACAACAACTGCTACCACTGCTGCTACAGGTGGAAGAGCCTGTTATAATTGTGGAGCAGAGGGACACTTCAGAAACCAGTGTCCAAAACTCAACAACAATACTGCTGCTGCTCGTGCTTTTGTGATTGGAACTGCTGAAGCACGTGAAGAGCCGGCAGTCATCACGGGTACATTTCTTATCAATAATCACTATGTTCCTATCATATTTGATACTGGTGCTGATAAAAGCTTTATCTCTGCTCATACTGCCTCTGTTCTTAATATGCAACTATCCACACTTACTGCTCCCTATACTGTAGAAGTAGCGAATGGTAAAACCATAGTTGTAGATTCCATCATTAATGCTTGTGAGCTAAGATTAAATGACCATCTATTCTCTATCGATCTCATTCCTATGACTCTCGGAAGCTTCGAAGTTGTAGTAGGAATGGATTGGCTATCTAAGAATAATGCTGAAATCGTATGCTCGGAGAAACTTATTCGAATTCCCCTACCGTCCGGCGAAACGATGATAGTTTACGGTGAGAAACCCTGCCGCGAATTGAAGATTGTATCGTGCATCAAGGCGAGGAAGTATCTGAAGAAGAAATATTATGCATTCTTAGCTCACGTGGTGGAAAAGAAACCTGACAAGAAAGCAGTTGGAGACGTACCGGTTATCAAAGACTATCCAGACGTATTTCCAGAAGACTTGCCTGGACTACCACCAGTCCGACAAGTGGAGTTTAGAATTGATCTCGTCCCTGGAGCAAACCCAGTGGCGAAGTCACCGTATCGATTAGCACCGTCTGAGATGCAAGAACTGTCTAGTCAGCTTCAAGGACTTCTAGACAAAGGGTTCATTAGACCGAGTTTCTCTCCATGGGGAGCTCCGGTTCTATTTGTCAAGAAGAAAGACGGTTCATTTCGCATGTGTATAGACTATCGGGAGCTGAACAAGTTAACAATCAAGAATAGATATCCTCTACCTAGGATCGATGATTTGTTTGATCAATTACAGGGAGCAACTTGCTTCTCTA
This sequence comes from Mikania micrantha, assembly GCA_009363875.1. NCBI lineage: Eukaryota > Viridiplantae > Streptophyta > Magnoliopsida > Asterales > Asteraceae > Mikania > Mikania micrantha. The sequence continues at coordinate 73,055,557 of CM018693.1, forward strand.
AGATTGACTTACGATCTGGGTATCATCAGTTAAGAGTAAATGATGAGGATATACCAAAGACGGCATTTAGGACTCGATATGGACACTATGAGTTTGTGGTTATGCCATTTGGGCTGACCAATGCACCCGCAGTGTTCATGGACTTGATGAATCGAGTCTGCAGGCCTTACTTGGATCAGTTTGTTATCGTCTTTATTGATGATATACTGATTTATTCCAAGTCAGAACGAGAACATGAGGATCATTTGAAGAAAGTTTTGGAACTACTAAGAAAGGAACAACTTTATGCTAAATTCTCAAAGTGTGAATTTTGGCTAAAGGAGGTTCACTTCTTAGGACATGTCATAAACAAGGATGGAATTCATGTAGATCCAGCGAAGATTGAGGCGATTAAGAACTGGACTACTCCATCTACTCCAACAGAGATTCGTTCATTTCTGGGGCTGGCAGGTTATTATAGAAGATTCATTGCAAACTTCTCTAAGATAGCCTTGCCACTTACCACATTAACTCAGAAAAGTCAAGCGTTTATATGGGGACAGAAACAGGAAGATGCATTTCAACTTCTTAAACAGAAGTTATGCAACTCCCCTATCCTTAGTCTTCCAGAAGGCAGTGATGATTTCATTGTCTACTGTGATGCTTCAAACCTTGGTCTCGGTTGTGTACTTATGCAACGGGACAAGGTCATTGCTTATGCTTCAAGACAACTTAAGGTTCACGAGAAGAATTACACTACTCATGACCTTGAGTTAGGGGCTGTGGTCTTTGCATTGAAGATTTGGAGACACTACCTGTACGGTACTAAATGTGTCATCTATACAGATCACAAGAGCCTTCAACACATTCTAAATCAGAAAGAACTCAACATGAGGCAACGACGTTGGGTTGAGCTTCTAACTGATTACGACTGTGAGATTCGTTACCATCCGGGTAAAGCCAATGTGGTGGCGGATGCTCTTAGTCGCAAGGAACCAGTCAAACAGATTCGTGTAAGAGCCATGGAGATCAACACACAGCCAAACTTGAAAGACTTGATTCGTATTGCACAACAACAAGTAGTAACAGACAATCAACTCAAAACAGACTTGGATTGTGGCATTGAGAAGAAACTAGAAACTCGATCAGATGGGTTGTTATATCTCAATGGCCGCATTTGGATTCCAAAGTCTGAAGAATTGCGCACACTCATCTGTGATGAGGCTCATAAGTCGCGATACTCAGTTCATCCTGGAGCCGACAAGATGTATCAAGACTTGAGGACATCTTATTGGTGGCCGGGAATGAAGAAAGACATAGCACTGTACGTGGGGAAATGTCTTACTTGTTCAAAGGTCAAAGCAGAACATCAAAAACCTTCGGGACTTCTGCAGCAACCTGAAATTCCTCAATGGAAATGGGAGCAAATTTCCATGGATTTCATAACCAAGTTGCCGAGAACTCCGCGAGGTTTCGATTCGATTTGGGTGATCGTTGATCGACTCACCAAATCTGCTCATTTTCTCCCTATCCGAGAGGATTACAAGATGGAGAAGTTATCCACATAGTATATCAACGAAATCATTGCACGTCATGGTACACCAACATCAATCATATCTGATCGTGATAGTCGCTTCACTTCTCGCTTTTGGCAATCATTGCAAAAGGCTTTGGGAACGCGTGTTAATCTTAGCACGGCGTATCATCCCCAAACCGACGGCCAAAGTGAGAGGACTATCCAAACACTTGAGGACATGCTCCGTTCTTGTGTCATTGATTTCGGTGGAAGTTGGGACACTCATCTCCCACTCATTGAGTTTTCATATAACAATAGCTATCATACGAGCATTCAATGTGCACCATTCGAAGCTCTATATGGTAGAAAGTGCCGATCACCGGTCTGTTGGACCGAGATTGGTGACTCACAGGTCGTAGGACCAGAACTCATTCAGGAAACATCAGACAAGATCACAATCATTCAGTCACGGCTTAAGGCCGCACGAGATCGGCAGAAGAGTTATGCTGATCGACGTCGGAAACCGCTTGAGTTTCAAGTCGGTGACCGAGTCTTACTCAAAGTTTCTCCCTGGAAAGGCGTTGTCCGATTCGGGAAGAAAGGGAAACTTGCACCAAGGTACGTTGGACCTTTTGAGATCCTGGAACGGATTGGTCCCGTAGCCTACAAACTCAAACTTCCAGTGGAGCTAAGCAATGTTCATGATACTTTTCATGTATCAAATCTTAAGAAATGCTTAGCGGATCATGATGTTCAGATTCCACTGGAAGACATACAGATTCAGAACAACATGCAATTCATAGAACGTCCGGTTGAAATCATGGATCATGGGGTCAAGAAACTTAAACGCAGCCGTATTCCGATCGTGAAAGTGCGATGGGAGGGCAAACGCGGTGCTGAGTTCACCTGGGAACGTGAAGACCAGATGAAGCTTAAGTACCCTCATCTTTTTACAGTACCTTCGGCTAGTTAATTTCGGGACGAAATTCCCTTAACTAGGGGAGACTGTAACATTTGTGCATATAGTCATGTAGTTGTAAACAGTGTTAGAACAGTGTCTGTTCAGTTTCAGTTCAATCAATGTGTTTCAGTATGTTCATAATGTGTGCTTGTGTGTTACAGGATCTTTGTAGTCAGAAAACAAGTATGTATTATCTATTTACAGTCGATTACACTAGGCAAGAGCAGTAACTGGTTATATCGAAACAGTGGTGGGCAGCGAGAGTGAGCCCTATATATATACTGCGTTCGGTGTAACAGGTTAGTGTTAGTGCGTAGTGTCGAGACGAATATTATGACAATTAATAAATTCAACCAAGATCGTAATCTGTAAGCGAGACTGAGTATAGTTATGGGTGACGATCCATAATAGTACGAATGTTGAACTTATAATTACGATTAAACATCTTTAAACTTTTAATACGATCGGAAAACGTACGCGATTGCGGGTATACACGTAATTGTGAATGTTTAACGATCCGACAACACACGAAGAGTAAAAAATAATTATATTAATTATTTTATATTTTTACAATTTTGAAACTCATCATTTTAATGAGTTTAACACTTAATTTTAGTTAAAACCGCGTAATTACGCGTTACGTTCCGGAAACGCGAACCGAGCGACCGAAACGGACCCGAATACCACACGGGCTATAAAAGCCTTGAAGAAGACCATTTTCTTTAAATTCAGCCAACAACCCCTTTTCTCTCTCAAACTCGCGAACCCTCTCTCTAACTAGAAAACCGAACTTCAAACGCGCGTATCTTCTTCGTTTCTCAACGGATTTTGGTGTTCTTGGTGTCCACGCGAAGCTCTCGACGAACTCTACACGAAAGTACAAGAATATTGCAGTTTCATCCAGCCAATCTCGAGGTATGATCCTTGGAAGATTTCGGAAATTAGGGTTTTTAACTCGTGGCTTTGTTAAACGCATGTATAACCGATACTAGCACTCCATTTCCATTTTCGCACATATATTAACATCCCTTGATGGCATAATAGTTTAAATCTTGGTATGGATCAAGGAGTTCGATGATGGTAGGGATGCAGAGTTACAGGTTCGTGACAGTTGGAGGGGACGAACCCTCTGTGGCGAATCCATGTTGAAAACGAACCTGGGGTTCGTTGGACACAAGCAGCCGAACCCTAAAGGGGTCTCATGGAACTGCACGAACCTTGGTACTGATTCGCGAACCATCACGAACCCTGGATCTATGGTGAAGCTTCATGCACCTGCATAGTTCGTTGCATGAGTAGACGAACCCTAATGGATTCTTTAGCTTACACGAACCCTGCAATGACGAACCCTACATGGTTCGCTGCTCCATTGCCGAACTATCTTTGGACGAACCAACATTAGCAACGAACCCACAAGAACCGAACCCTCATCAATTCATTGGCCGAACTCTGATGATCTACGAACCTGCATGGCTTCATTTTAACCGAACCACGTGGGATACTTTGGCCGAACCCTTGCACATCTTATCATCACCGAACCCTTGGTTAGGGGCGAACCTTAGGCTAAACCCAAGAGGGTTCGCTGCCCAAAATGGCAGCCTCCCTTCTCTTCGGCCCAACTCCAATTTACTTGGTCCAAACGCGTTAGTACTAGGCCCATAAGTGTGAGGTAAGCCCAAGGGAGTTATGTTGGCCATTAGACTCTCAATTAGTCCGATAACGCCTTGGATCGTTACATAGATTTAGTTCACACTTGTTGGTCAACTTGAATCCTTAGGCCCCCTCAAATTCCATTGGTCCACTAAGATTTTAGTGGGTTGACATGAGCTTGGAATTGTTACAAGGGTTAACTACATGTTGATTGGACTAACATCACAATTAATTGGCCCAATTGTGAACCTAAGAGGCCCATAGAACTTTGATTAAGCCCACTATGATTTATTGGGCTTAAGGCCCATTATAGGCCACCACTCAAAGTAACTTGTAATTCGATCTTATTGAGTTTAAGTTTATAACTAAACTTAGCTTAATTTTTAAGATCAATTCACAATCACAAGACTTGAAAACAAGTGAATACTTTATCACAACAAATGGTAATCAATGGCTATCGTATTCTTGAACTAATATCAGTTTATGCATATGAATTATGCATCAAAGACCATTTCATAAGTTTCTTGGACCCATGATCAATCAAATGACTCAAATCATAACATTCAAGTTTTCACAACAATCATAATCATGAGAACACAAGTCTATCAATGAATCAAAGTTATACAATTATAAATCCTATATCTTATGTATGATTACAATGTTATAGGAACAAGTTAGAAGTCCTGTTTGCTACTTGCTAACTGTTTTAGTTCAGAGTCTACTGCAGACAGGTGAGAACTTTAGCCCCTCTTTTACTGTTTTATAACTGTTTTGGGGTGGAACACGTGATCAAAACCGCTATTTCAATCTTGTTTCATTGCACAGTTTATGTGCATTCATAAACATTACAGGTTTATCTTATGAATCCAAGTGATTCTTCAACTGTTTAAGGAATATTGTCAACTGTTTTAAAGGAATTATTTACTATTAAACCCTTATTACTAAAAAGGATTTTATAATGTTTTCTTGAAATATTTATAACAGTTTTACTCAAATGTTCTTTTAAAGGATTTTACAAACCCTTTTGTTATAAACCTTGTTATTACACAAGGTCATCACATCATGGTATTCAAAACAAGTGGATCACAACATAGTATCCAAATTCATTGGTTCAAAACATGGTATTCAAATTCATTGGTTCAAAACATGGTATTCAAATCAAGTGGTTCAAAACATGGTATTCAAATTCATTGGTTCAAAACATGGTATTCAATTCAAGTTGTTCACATCATGGTATTCAAATCAAGAGATTTATTTCATGTTACATAAACAAAGGATTCAACTCGTGGAGTTAAATCCAGGTTTTCAATAAGACATTAACACATCCGGTTAAAGTAAGATTCAGAAAACATGGTGCCCATTGTTGTAAACAAACTTATAAACCCATCAAGTATCACATTCATTAGCGTTAGTACTGGGTGATCACAACAAGGGAAAGCGGACACATACATTGGGGCAGGCCGATTGCTGCAGTTAGTTTTTAAATCTGTTTTATAAACTAACTGCAGATTTCGGTTACATATGGTTTATTCAAAACTGTTGACATATTATCTAACTCCAAACGTGGTTTGGGACTTGATATTATATGTTGACTCATGTGCAAACAGTGATTGGACTGTTTACACTCATTTTCTTACTTGATGTTAGTTTGGGTTGCAGCTCATCCTTGTGAATCTTATGATGCTTTAACTTACCTATGTCTTATATCATATAACTCATGTTTACAAATGTTTAAACCTATAGTTCTCACCAACTACGTCTGTAGTTGACAGTTACTTTTCACGTGTTTCAGGTAATCAGGTTTAAGACATTCTCAGGGACAACTAAGGAGACCATTCTAAGATAGAACAAGATGAAGAAACATGCTAGGATGGAATAGAAACTCACTAAATCCTAAATGTTTAATTGTCTTGTTTGGAGTCTTATTTTGTAAACTATATTTTGGGTCTGTAGTTGTCTCACTTTTGGTAGATAGATTGTCTGTAACTAATCAACTGTCTAAACATTATGAAATGTAGTAATCCATTGTGGTTGTTCTTATTCAATACTTGTGCATGATTCAACTGATCATACGTCACCGCGCCGTGGATTCCGCACGCGGCGCAGGGGTGTGACACCGACCGATAGCGGAAACATCGGGGTGGCATGAATTGTAGATTGTTCATAGCACAAGGTATAAAGTTTTAAATAGTTCAAACATTAACTCAAACATTTATTACATTGCCTCAAATGATGAAACCCTAACTATTACGTCATCTCAATTCTAATATATTAAATACAAATTAAATGTAAGCTAATCCAAGCTCATTAATATAGCTAACTTGTCATTTTCACCTGAAACATGTTTAAAATCAAGTGTCAACTACGAATAGTTGGTGAGTTTCATAGGTTTGAACACTCACACCAAAATATGTTTACAAAAATGTTATAAATGATGTCATATGTTGTCACACCCCTGCGCCGCGTGCGGAATCCACGGCGCGGTGACGTATGAATAGTTGAATCATGCACAAGTATTGAATAAGAACAACCACAATGGATTACTAAGTTTCATAGTGTTTAGACAATTGTTTAGTTACAGACAATCTATCTACCAAAAGAATGACAACTACAGACCCAAAATATAGTTTACAAAATAAGACTTCAAACAAGACAAATAAACATTCAGGATTTTAGTTTGTTTCTAAATCCATCCTAGCATGTTTCTTCATCTTGTTCTATCTTAAACGGTCTCCTTAGTTGTCCTTAGAATGTCTTACACCTGATTATCTGAAACACGTGAAAAGTAACTGTCAACTACAAAAGTAGTTGGTGAGAACAATAGGTTTAACATTTGTAAACATGAATTTGCATTGTAAGGCATATGTTTAAAGCAATAAATAAATTACATGGATGAGCTGCAACCCAAACTAACATCAAGTATGTCAAACGTGTGCAAACAGTCCAAAGACTATTTACTAATGAAGCCAACATATAATCAATTCCCAAACTACGTTTGGAGTTAGATAATGTATCAGCAGTTTTGATAAAACCATAATGAAACCAAACCTGCAGTTAACTTATAAAACAAATTTAAAAGCTAACTCCATTTTGGTATGTCCCAAATGTGTCCGCTTTCCCTTGTTGTGATCACCCAGTACTAACGCTAATGAATATGAAACTTGATGTGTTTATAAGTTTGTTAACAACAGTGGAAACCATGCTTTTGAACTTTGCTTTAAAACTAATGATTAAATGCCTTATTTGATAACATGATTTGAAAACCTTGTTTGAATACCATGAATTGAATCCTTTGTTTGAACACCATGAAATGAATCCTTTGTTTGAACATCACCATGAAAACTGTTGTTTGAATACCTTGTTTTGAAACCCTTGATTGAGTACATAGGATAGTGTCCTTGTATAGTAACAAGGTTAATAAAAGATTATTTTCGAAAACACGAGTTTATAGTAAAAGAGTTTATAAGTCACATTATTTAAAAGTGTTTGTCATTTATAAAACCATTAGAGTAAAACTGATATAAAACAGTTCAAGGAAACTTTATAAAACCTCTTTAATAGAAAGTGTTTTACAGTTGATAAAATCCTTTGAAACAGTTGAATAATCTGATGAATTTGTACCATGAACCTGTAAGGTTTGAAGAATAGCATACATCTTGTATAATGAAATACAATTGTACATAGTGTATTTGATCACGTGTTCCACCCCAAAACAGTTGAAAAACAGTAAAAGAGGGGCTAATGTTCTCACCTGTCTGCAGTAGACTCTGAACTATAACAATTAGCAAGTAGCAAACAGGACTTCTAACTGGTTCCTATATCATCGTAATCATACATAAGATATAAGATTTATGATTGTATAGACTTTGATTCATTGATTGACTTGTGTTAACTTGAACTTGATTAACCTTTTGAATAACTTGTTCTCATGTTTGGAAATGTTGTATGAACTTGAAAGTCATGATTGAGTTACGAGATTGATATTTGATTCATAAATCGAATGTGTCATATTCTTTTATGCACAAATCTTATGCATAAAATGACAAGTGTTGATGATCTTGATAACCGATGTTTAGCATGAAAATTGAAAAGATGATCAAATTGTTTTAAGTCGTTAGGAATTATGAATTGATCTCATAATTATGTTAGGTTCTAAACTTAACCCGAATGAGATAAATTCACAATTACTTTAAGTTGTGGCCAAGCATTGGGCCTTGAGCCCATTAAACCATGGTGGCTTATACAAAGGCCCATGGGCCTCTTAGGTTAACACTGGGCCTATTGGATGTGGTGTTGGGCCAACCAATATGTATATGAGCCATGTAAGGTTCCAAAGATAAGATAGGGCCAATTAAAGATCATAATGGGCCGATATAACTCAATTGGGCCTTGTTTAATTTATTAAACCGGTTACTAAATGAAGTTGGGTCGTATGGATTTGAGTTGGGCATAATGGAATTGAGTTGGGCCGAATATGATGTGGGCTGCCAAATTTTCCAGCGAACCTATTTGAGGGTTCGGCTAATACTCCCCTAAGGTTCGGCACTAATGGTTGACATGCAGGGTTCGGCTATAGTTCCTGGTCCAAGGGTTCGTTGCATGCTAAGCTCCATGAAGGTTCGCCTAATGGTTCGACTTGCATGGGTTCGCCTAGGTTCGCTACTGCATGAAGGTTCGGCTGAGAAACCTACTTAGGTCCGGCATGTCGGGGTTCGTGGCATGCATGGAAGGTTCGTGCAGGCTCGTGAGACCCATTAGGGTTCGGCTGGCTATGATCAACGAACCATGGGTTCATTTCTAATATTGGTTCGCCAAGAGAGGGTTCGGCAGTCTCCCAAGTGTTCGGCACCCACAACACCCACCGAACCTGTCGACCTGCATCATCCCCATCATCGAATACCCGGTTCTGGACCACGATCTAAGTTAGTCTAACTTCAGGGAGGGTTGTTATAGGTGCAAAACTCAAAGGATGGTGCAAGAACCGGCTGTATGTGCGTGTAACAACAGTCACGAACAAAACCCTATTTTCGTGAATATTCAAGCATCAATACCTCGATCTTGGTCGGACAACAACTCCAATCAGTTGTACCTCTGTGTAGGGAATGTCGAGAGCTTCGCGTGGAAGCTTGGATTTTTAGAGAGAGGTTGGAGAACGAATTTTAGAGAGAGAGAGTTTGGCTGGTAATAAATGAGAGGAATAGCCTTCCTTAAGGCTTTTATAGTCCGAGTGGTATACAGATTCGTTTCGGTTGCTCGGTTCGCGTTTCCGGAACGTAACGCGCATTTTACGCGTTTTAAATAAAAAGTATTATTATTCTCATCATTTTGATGAGTTTCAAAATTGTAAAAATGTAAAATAATATATTTTAATTATTTTTACTCTTCGTGTGTTGACTGATCGTTAAACAGATACAATTACATGTATACCCGCAATCGCATACGTTTTCCGATCGTATTATTTATTTAAAGCCATCTAATCATAATTATAAGTTCAACATTCGTATCATTATGGATCGTCACCCATAACTATACTCAATCTTGCTTACGTATTACGATTTTTGTTTAATTAATTGATTGTCATAATATTCGTCTAAACACTACGCACTAACACTATCCCATTACACCGAACGCAGTATATGTATAGGGCATACCCCAGAGTCCAGCTACCTGCCTTATCTGACGCCGTCCCACCACTGTTTCGTTATAATACAATATTGTTCTTGCATAGCGTAATCAACTGTAAATAAATAATACATACTTGTTCCTAAATAATCAAGATCCTAACACACAAGCATATTATGAACACATGAATCACATTTACTGATGGATACTTGTTTAAGACTACCATGACTAAATGTACAAATGTTACAGTCTCCCCTAGTTAAGGGAATTTCATCCCGAAATTAACTAGCCGAAGGTACTGTAAAAAGATGAGGGTACTTAGGCTTCATCTGGTCTTCACGTTCCTAGTTGAACTCAGCACCACGTTTGCCCTCCCATCGTACCTTTACGATCGGGATGCGACTACGTTTAAGTTTCTTGACTCCATGATCCATGATTTCTACTGGACGTTCTATGAATTGCATGTTGTTTTGTATCTGAATGTCTTCCAGTGGAATCTGAACATCATGATCCGCCAAGCATTTCTTAAGATTCGATACATGAAATGTATCGTGAACATTGCTTAGCTCCACTGGAAGTTTGAGTTTGTAGGCTACGGGACCAATCCTTTCCAGGATCTCAAAAGGTCCAACGTACCTTGGTGCAAGTTTCCCTTTCTTCCCGAATTGGACAACACCTTTCCAGGGAGAAACTTTGAGTAAGACTTGGTCACCGACTTGAAACTCAAGCGGTTTCCGACGTCGATCAGCATAACTCTTCTGCCGATCTCGTCCGGCTTTAACCCGTGATTGAATGATTGTGATCTTGTCTGTTGTTTCTTGAATGAGATCAGGTCCTACGACCTGTGAGTCACCAACCTCGGTCCAGCAGACCGGTGATCGACACTTCCTACCATACAAAGCTTCAAATGGTGCACATTGAATGCTTGTATGATAGCTATTGTTATATGAAAACTCGATAAGTGGAAGATGAGTGTCCCAACTCCCACCAAAATCAATCACACAAGAACGAAGCATGTCCTCGAGTGTTTGGATAGGCCTTTCGCTTTGACCGTCGGTTTGGGGATGATACGCCGTGCTAAGATTAACCCGAGTTCCCAAAGCCTTTTGCAATGACTGCCAAAAGCGAGAAGTGAAACAACTATCACGATCAGAAATGATTGATGTTGGAGTACCATGACGCGCAATGATCTCGTTGATGTACAATGTAGCTAACTTCTCCATTTTGTAATCCTCTCGGATCGGGAGAAAATGAGCAGATTTGGTGAGTCGATCAACAATCACCCAAATCGAATCTAAACCTCGCGGAGTTCTCGGCAACTTGGTTATGAAATCCATGGAAATTTGTTCCCATTTCCATTGAGTAATTTCAGATTGCTGCAGAAGTCCCGAAGGCTTTTGATGTTCTGCTTTGACTTTTGAACACGTTAAACATTTCCCCATGTACAATGCTATGTCTTTCTTCATTCCCGGCCACCAGTAAGATGCCCGCAAGTCTTGGTACATCTTATCTGCTCCAGGATGAACTGAGTATCGCGACTTATGAGCCTCATCACAGATGAGTGTGCGCAATTCTTCTGACTTTGGAATCCAAATGCGGCCGTTGAGATATAACACCCCATCAGATCGAGGTTCTAGTTTCTTCTCAATTCCGCAGTCTAAGTCTGCCTTTAGTTGATTGTATGTTACTACTTGTTGTTGTGCAATACGAATCAGGTCTTTCAAGTTTGGCTGTGTGTTGATCTCCATGGCTCTTACACGAATTGGTTTGACTGGTTCCTTACGACTAAGAGCATCCGACACCACATTGGCTTTACCCGGATGGTAACGAATCTCACAGTCGTAATCAGTTAGAAGCTCAACCCAACGTCGTTGTCTCATGTTGAGTTCTTTCTTATTAAGGATGTGTTGCAGGCTCTTGTGGTCTGTATAGATGACACATTTAGTACCATAAAGGTAGTTCTCCAAATCTTCAATGCAAAGACCACAGCCCCTAACTCAAGGTCATGAGTAGTATAATTCTTCTCGTGAACCTTAAGCTGTCTTGAAGCATATGCAATCACCTTGTCCCGTTGCATAAGTACACAACCGAGGCCAAGGTTTGAAGCATCACAGTAGACAATGAAATCATCACTGCCTTCTAGAAGACTAACGATAGGGGAATTGCATAACTTCTGTTTAAGAAGTTGAAATGCATCTTCTTGTTTATGTCCCCATATAAACGCTTGACTTTTCTGGGTCAAAGTGGTAAGTGGCAAGGCGATCTTAGAAAAATTCGCGATGAATCTCCGGTAATAGCCCGCCAGACCCAGAAACGAACGAATCTCTGTTGGAGTAGATGGGCTAATACTCCCCTAAGGTTCGGCTCTAATGGTTGACATGCAGGGTTCGGCTATAGTTCCTGGTCCAAGGGTTCGTTGCATGCTAAGCTCCATGAAGGTTCGCCTAATGGTTCGGCTTGCATGGGTTCGCCTAGGTTCGCTACTGCATGAAGGTTCGGCTAAGAAACCTACTTAGGTTCGGCATGTCGGGGTTCGTGGCATGCATGGAAGGTTTGTGCAGGCTCGTGAGACCCATTAATGTTCGGCTGGCTGTGATCAACGAACCAAGGGTTCGTTTCTAATATTGGTTTGCCAAGAGAGGGTTCGGCAGTCTCCCAAAGGTTCGGCACCCACAACACCCACCGAACCTGTTTACCTGCATCATCCCCATCATCGAATACCCGATTCTGGACCACGATCTAAGTTAGTCTAACTTCAGGGAGGGTTGTTATAGGTGCGAAACTCAAAGGATGGTGCAAGAACCGGCTGTGTGTGTGTGTAACATCACTCACGAACAAAACCCTATTTTCGTGAATATTCAAGCATCAATACCTCGATCTTGGTCGGACAACAACTCCGATCAGTTGTACTTCTGTGTAGGGAATGTCGAGAGCTTCGCGTGGACGCCAAGAACACCCAAATCCGTGGAGAAACGAAGAAGATATGCGCTATTGAAGCTTGGATTTTTAGAGAGAGGTTGGAGAATGAATTTTAGAGAGAGAGAGAGAGTTTGGCTGGTAATAAATGAGAGGAATAGCCTTCTTTAAGGCTTTTATAGTCCGAGTGGTATACGGGTTCGTTTCGGTTGCTCGGTTCGCGTTTCCGGAACGTAACGCGTATTTTACGCATTTTAAATAAAAAGGATTATTACTCTCATCATTTTGATGAGTTTCAAAATTGTAAAAATGTAAAATAATATATTTTAATTATTTTTACTCTTCGTGTGTTGACTGATCGTTAAACAGATACAATTACGTGTATACCCGCAATCGCGTACGTTTTCCGATCGTATTATTTATTTAAAGCCGTTTAATCATAATTATAAGTTCAACATTCGTATCATTATGGATCGTCACCCATAACTATACTCAGTCTTGCTTACGTATTACGATTTTTGTTTAATTAATTGATTGTCATAATATTCGTCTAAACACTACGCACTAACACTATCCCATTACACCGATTGCAGTATATGTATAGGGCATACCCCAGAGTCCAGCTACCTGCCTTATCTGACGCCGTCCCACCACTATTTCGATATAATACAATATTGTTCTTGCATAGCGTAATCGACTGTAAATAAATAATACATACTTGTTCCTAAATAATCAAGATCCTAACACACAAGCATATTATGAACACATGAATCACACTGACTGATGGAATATAAATACACGTTGTTCTAACACTGTTTAAGACTACCATGACTAAATGTACAAATGTTACATATGTGAACCCAAAGCATAATGAACATAGTTAAAATGAACTAGCAAGTAAAGCAAATCAACTGATGTTAACAAATTGATGTTTGACCAATGTTTAGCATTCATAACAATGTTGAAGTAGTAAACTATCACCGCGAAGGACCGAAGTCAACTCAACCAACAGTGGGATAGCCGGTCCAATAGATCTATCAAAGCCACTAAATGAGGGTGATCAATGCAATGTTCTTAGCTAAAGTTCACAAACTATAATGTCATAAAACTTAGTTCACATGAAATTGTAATTAATAAGTTGCATGTTTCACCCCAAAAGTAAAAATAGTAAAACATGGGCTATGAAAACTCACCTTAATATGTGAGGTAGTCTTTGATAATGTATGTCAAAGTATAGCTTAATGCATATCCAACAAGTTCAAAGTTCACCTAAATAGCTCATTAGGCATATTGTTAAAATAACTATGTTCTTTTATGGATTTATCTAACGTCTAAATGGATCAATATGTTTGATTTGTTTTGAATAATTAAAAGATATATTTCGTTATAATTTGTTAAATGAAAGTAGTAATAACGTTTTAGAATGTTCAGATTTCTTATGTTACATAAAATATAAATTAAAAGTTTTGAAATGAAATCCATTTTATGTTTAACCAAATCTTGCGACACTTGTTTTATCATCTTAAATTTCAATTGATACTTAATAAACTTTCAAAGAAATTTATTAAATAATGTGTTAAAATAAATATTATCATAACATATGTTTTTTATTATAACAACTTAACTGAATTAATAAGTTATAAATATATTAAATATTTAAAACTTATTTGGATGTCGTAAATTGCCAACACATATGTTTACAAAATGTATAATAAAGTTTATCAAAATATTTGTATAACATAAGTTATTAAGAGTAATTAATAAAATTTTTATTTAAATGATATAAAGTTATAACACTTTTAGATTTTAAATGAATTCTAGTTTTTAAGTAGATTTTTATTTCAATTTCATAAAATTATTAATTAAATAATAAATGAGTAATGAACAAAATAAATTGAAATAACATGTTTAAAACTTCTTTGAATGCAACATATATTTTTATAATATAACATAAGCTATTAAAAATAATTTCATATATCATGAATAAACATTTAATATATATATATATATAAATCGAAAATTTTGTATTTTATAAAATATGTAAAATTGTATATGAATTTATAAATTTGTTTATTTATTTATTTTCAACCAAAATTCTAAATTTAATAAAAAATTTTTATCGAATTATTTTATAACTATTTTACCTACAACAATATCGTTTTGATTTATTTATTTATTTATTTATTTATTTATTTATTTCTTTAAATTCTATGATTATAAATAATTTTCATACAAAACTACATACATGTGTATTCATATGTATATTAAATAACATTTAATTTTTTTCCCTCGTGTGTACTTACATATGAATGTGTATACTCTTATAAATGAAATTTTAAGTGACGTTAGAAATCGTTTATATAATTGTTTATTAAAATTTCAGGAATGTTACAGTCTCCCCTACTTTTAGAAATTTCGTCCTGAAATAAAAAAAAACAGGAGGAATAGATAGGGATACTTTGCTTTCATTTGGTTTTCATGTTCCCAAGAGACTCATGCTCATGCTTAGATTCTCAAACGATTTTAACGATTTGAATTCTACTTTAATTAAGTTGCTTGACCATACCGATTCATGATACTTACCGGTCTCTCAATAATGTGCATGAAGGCATCATTGCAAACATCATCGAGTGCCACTTGTAGATTCTCATCGGTCAAGCATTCATTCAATTTCAGAACATGAAAGGTTGGTGAGCGATGCTCAGTTCAAATGGAAGTTCAAGTTTTTGGATCCTTTGTCCGGTTTGGCCCTACGTTTAAGGATAGTAAGTCATGCTGAGATCGAATCAAACGATTCATGAAAAGATTTTCAAAAATCAATGATCCATGAAAAGAAGATCATGATGGGATATTATGTCAAAGGCAATCCAATAGAGGACTCTTGGATCCTTGCATCTTTTATCTGTACTAAGGTGAATAGAATAATGAGGATTTAGTGCTTCGTTCAGAAATGGGAGCCAAAGATCATAAAATCAACCATTAAACTTGATTTTAAAGTTCAACACCACAAGACATGCAAATTTCCATAGGTCAGAGGAATTTGTAAAACCACAATTATGTTGTTTTAAAGATTTGTTTAATTTCATTACAATGAAATTTAATTTAGTTCTTATGACTGGGTGCATCAGCTACAACTTTCGATTCTCGCAATCTAAGTCTTTAAATAGTTCGACCCACGTCATTGGCTCATGTTGAATTCAATTTGGTTAAAAATTTGTTGAAGCCTTTCATGATTTGTGAAGATTGCAAATCTTATACCATATAGACAATTTCTCCAAATCTATAAGACAACATGTAGTTCAAGAGCATGTCTTTAGGAACATGTTTGGTTCTTAGTATGAAGTTTTGTTGTTTGTGATCACTAGATGACGCGTCAAATGATACGATTCAAAGATAATGCATTATAATTTTATTAGTGTTATCGTTAGTTGTATATTGATTGTTGTGTTGTGTAATAAACTATCGTCTCATAATCATTACTACATACGTGTTCAGATCGTTTGAAATGTTAACATCATAAGTTGATGTTCGATGTGGGTTTTGGAATTTGAGAGTTTTCAACTTAGATAAATGGATGCATTCATCTTTTGAGTTTTCATTTTGATTGTTTTAGGTTAATGATAGTTTAGATGTTTTGATATAAGGGCTACCAAGATCTATGATGGAGTTAGTGTAAAAATTTATATACACTAAAACATAAGTATGCATGAATCAATTGATTCCAATAATAGTTGACTAAGATTACCCTTCTTGATGATAACATTCGAATCTATGTTTCCTAACATTGGTCAAACTTTTGGTTCTACTCCCAAAGTACTGTTGGTGCTTATATATAGGGTATACCGCAGCCAATCCACCACACCACCAGCACCTTGAAAGCATACCAATCGCCTACCAACACCACACAACATAAAATATTTCGCTTTGTTTGATGTTTACACGTAGTTCACCATATAGGTATAGTTCACGTAGTTTCAACCAAAACTTGATTGAGTTTAAGTTAATCATCAAAAATTTTCACAATTGTGTCCTTTGTCTCGCATTTGTAGGATCTACATGTACTGCAAATTCTCTTTTCGTGTGCACCCGTAACGAAAATGCCTTGCATACTACCCTATTTGTTGATTAATGTACACATCTAAGTGGATACAAGATCTATTAATGAAATGTTATCTCTAAAGTTCACAATACAACCATATATAATATAGTTACTATCGATATGTTTACTGTGGACCATTACTACAATAAATGGTCTATCTAAGATGGTTTGTACCTACCAAGTAAAAGCTCAATGTTGTAAGTTGCTAAGGTTCTATCGGTACTTAAAGCCAATTAACACATTAGCAACAATCTAAGATCAGGATTGTACCATTCAATACATCCTGCTCATGAAAAATTAGTTGGATAGTTTGAGCGCAAACCGCCCTTTGGTTATCATCCACCAGTCTTGGGCATTGGTTTCTGAAATGGTTAGGATTTTCACATCCATAACATGTCTCATTATTTGTTCCAAGAGTAGCAACCATAGCATTGTAGCCGTTTGTTGTAGCAGAAGTTTTATAGCTTTTGGGTTCGATGAGCCATCCTTCGAGGCTTAGTTTACTTCATGGAAGCATCCCCTTTGTGGTGGCATTGGTATTAAGGATACTTGAGCAATTTCCTGGTATATTCCCTCTTTAATGGGACCTGATTATGGGGAGAGGCTTTATTGACATGAATGGGCGTCTCATATCCTTTTATGGTCTTCTGCTTGTGCTGATTGTGGTGGTAATCAAACTTTCTATCTTGTTATTCCTCGCAGAGAATTCCTTGATCAAAACTCTAGTTCGTGTCAACTCATCAGTCAGAGTGGCAGATAATCGGATGACAGCTTTTAAGAGTAGCCAGAGCAGCAGTGATCATGTGGCCTCTTATTTGGGGAGAAAGACTCTCAATGTTACGATCCCCAAAGTTACCGGTAGTGGGGACCACTAATTTATGTGACCATGCCAAGTATTGCATCGGCTAGTTGTTGCGTGATTAATGTTGCAAGTTCACTCTATCCAATTTTTCACGACGATGGTTCAAGTTATAATGTGTTTAGTTGTTACATATATTAAGTAATAGTTGTTTTGGATCAATCCATACAATGTTCATTGTGTTAAGAATTGAAATAAATAATCTTCTTATTAATAATACTTGAATAGACATTTAAAAAAATTGTAGACACATGTCATATGCATATGTATATACTTGATGTCTAGTACATACTAGAAATAAAAGAAATGAAAACAAAAAAAGATATAAGCAAATACCCTCTACTAATCCTCAGACTCCTCATGAGCTCCCCAATAACACGACCCAATTGTGTGAGAAAACTTCCTAGCATAAACTTGTCTTTCACGTGGTGGATGTAGTCGTGCGCCTTGGCTTAGGCGACATATCTTCGGTGGTGGCTTAGTAGTAATAGGTATTGGTCCAACCCGACTCTCAGAACTACTTGTGGGGCTGGTAGGAGGTTTTGGAGCTTGTGGTTGAGCAATGGTAGGGTTTGTGGAGGGCATCGGGGCCTTCGGTGGGGAATATTAAGAATTGGTAGGAGGCAATGAGGCTTCAGGATGGCAGTATGGACTCTCTACATTAGACTTTAGTTACTCCATTTCGGCTTCCCTCTCATACTTCTTGGTAGACAAGGGCCTGTGCACCGAGGATTTTGGTTATCTCTTGACTATGTATTCGGAAGAGGATGGAAATTGGTAGTCTCGTATAGCTGACCAATGTATGGAAGCAAACGAGTAGGATGAGTTGTGTCTAGAGAAATGTGATGAGCGAAGCTGGGAAAATGGAATGTTAGGTTGGGGTGGTATTGCTTCAGCTTCTGCCCAATATGCCAGTGTTGACTCGGTCTCTATTATTATGAGAGTTCAAATGAAGGTTAAAGTAATACTTGGATTGTATTCTTGAAGGAATAATTTTGACAGATCAAAGTGTCTGAGTTCAATTTAACTTTCAGAAAGACATACTTTAGCCTATAGGTTCATACTCACTCCAAGGGTTCCTAGGAAAGCATAACATGTCCATCGGTTGATTTGGATTTATGCAAAATGCTTTCCTAGACAGAACTCCCCAAAGTACTGGTATTCCCCCTTCCAGATTTTATGTATTTCTTACTCACTAATATGAACCTAAAGACGTTTGACGAGATTCAAAATATTTATTAGTCTAAGATCATTCTTCACAGTGACGATCCTTATGCAAGTCGCAAAAATGGGATCGAGAAGCTTTGAACCATGAAGTCTTGTGTGTGAGGGCATCCTAAAATAGGTTTAAACATTTGACCTATCAATTAACCAGTCAAGTAGCACCAAAGAATTACATAGTCAATTTGACCTATCATGGCAACTATAATGTTCACATAACAGTTCATGGCCTAGTATGGCAACTATAAAGTTCAAACTAAGGCATCCTATGGTTATAGTCTAGGTTACCTAATTATAGTAACCTAATTCTCTATAACTTATGCACTGATACCAATCTGTAAGACCCCGATCGATGGCAGAAACATCGGGGCGGCACGAAGTGTAGATTGTTCATAGTACAAGGTACAAAGTCGTAAATAGTTCAAACATTAACTCAAACATTTATTACATTGCCTCAAATGATCAAACCCTAACTATTACATCATCTCAATTCTAATACATTAAATACAAATTAAATGTAAGCTAATCCAAGCTCGTTAATATAGCTAACTTGTCATTTCAACCTGAAACATGTTTAAAATCACGTGTCAACTACGAATAGTTGGTGAGATTCGTAGGTTTGAACACTCACACCAAAATATGTTTACAAAAATGTTATAAATGATGTCATATGTGAACCCAAAGCATAATGAACATAGTTAAAATGAGCTAGCAAGTAAAGCAAATCAACTGATGTTAACAAAATGATGTTTGACCAATGTTTAGCATTCATAACAAATGCTGAAGTAGTAAACTATCACCGCGAAGGACCGAAGTTGTGACAACTAGTACCAAACCGTCCGGCAAGTCCGTACGGTGTGTGTACTTTCACCATGTACTGTGTGTAAATACAGTGCGTAAACAGTCGTGTGATAACAGAACTCCGAAAACAAACCACAGTTGTAAGTGTTTAAGTGAAAACTTAAATACAGTGATTACAACAACTCAAGAGAAACAATAGTGTTCAAGCGAATTACAATAACAAATCGGTTGCGATCTGATATCCATAGATGACATGAATCAGATGACCGACATTTCAAGGTGAAAACAAGGTGAAAACTGGGTGTTTAGTTGAGTCCGACAATGAGGAAACACAGTTAAAACAACATTACAGTGTCGGTTCAGAATAATAAACTGACAGCGTGTTTGCGTGGGTGACAATTCACATAAACATATCTGTGAGTTTAACGTTCTGAACGATAACTGATAAGTAGAAAACCAAATCAGAAAGTGAAACATACGATCGTGTTCGTACAGTTAGCGCTCTGTACGAAGACGCGCGTAAATGACGCGATCTGATGAAACGGAAACGAAAACTCTACACGAACGACTTTAAATTAATAAAATAAATAACATTTTACAATTTTGAAACTCATTAAATAATTATAATAACGTTCTTTTTATTTATTTCAAATAAACTACGCGTTTAAATTTCGGAAACGCGACGAAAACGAGAAACGAGCAACCGAAACGAACCCGAACACCCGCGGGGTATAAAAACCCAATTACAAGCATTTATTCTCATTTTTATTTCATCACCTACCTCTTTCTCTCTCTAAATTTTCGGATCTTCTCTCTCACACTACAATTTCAATCTAAAACCTTCAAGATCTCCTCCTAATCTTGATGAAATTGTGCAAATAGCATACCAAATCGAAGTTCTTATCATTCCCTACCTGAAAGTAAAAGGGATCGGCCACAGAAATCACTTAAGCATAGGTAAATCGGATGTCAAAGATGGCGATTTTAGGGTTTTGAAACCCTTAGTCGCGCCCCCTTCTAAACCGGTCTAAACCCTCTTGAAAACCAACTCATCTTGCACGAACACCTCTTAGGAGAAGTAGGAATGGGTCCATCTGGTTATATGGTTGTGGAACTCAAGCTGAAAAATGGCTAGGGTTGGTCGGCCGAATGGCCACATACAGCTAGGCCGAAGGGGACTCATTCGCCGGAGGAGTATGGGTGGCCGAAGGGAGCCATTCGTCGGTTCTCTTTCTGTCGACAGACCTCTCATTCGCCACCTTCACTCACTCGGCCATCCCTTGGCTATTCGCTGCTATCCATTCGACACTCTACATTCGGACTAACCACCTTTTCTTTCGGCTGAATCCTTCGACCCAGACCCCATTCGACCACCTACTGCATCGGCCCACTGTTTGGCCCACATACCATTGATCTGGCCCACTATGGCTGATCCAACTCATGGGATTTTTGCGGCCCAAGCCCAATACATTCAGCCCAACAACATATAGTTTGGCCATGGCCACTATACCGGCCACAATAGCATCATTCGGCCAAGAGTTTCAAGCCCAATAACCTAAATTGGCCCAGGCGGTAGTTTCGGCCCAACATGGCCCAATTGGCCCATGAGGCTGTTTCAGGCCCGATTACATCCCTTTGGCCCAGCAGCACTCTCTTGGTCCACAGATTAGCCCACCCAATTATTCGACCCATCATTTAGTGGCCCATGGGATGGAATTTCGCCTACATGAAACACAAAATCAATATATGGAATAATAGGTCATGGGATAAAATGCAAGTAATCATATATTAATCATGTTACCACAAAGGTGATGTAGTCGGTTAATGCGGTTCACAAAAATATAAAACATTAAGTTTTACAAGGGTATTTCATGATTATTTATTAATCATGTAACAATTGTTTCAAGGGTGACAAGAACAACACGTGGAGACGTAAACCGTAAATCTAAACTTGTTCTTGGGTTTATTTGCTAAAGTCTCCTGTCAACATGGTTAAATAACACTTTATGGCAAGGTCTTGGAATAACAAGGATGGGTTTAAGGCAAACAAGAGTCGAAACATATTAAACCTAAAACACATAATGAGTCATACTAAACTCAATCCAATTTTAGTAAGGGTTAGTATGATCTATGACCAAAGATCAAGGGCCGAATGATGACCAAGACCGGGACTTGCGAGTGTTAGCCAAATTTGATGGCTAACACATACACACACACACGAACTTATACTTACGCCTTACAAGTACATACACCGTGGAATCAATACAGGAACGTGAAAACACAACAAATACAATCAAGGAGCGCGTGCATTCTTTCTCTTAAGCTAAGTCAACCCTACAACTACAAGATGAGTTCATATGCCCCTTTTCCTAAATTTTACTGTTTTCAAAGCTCGGGGCTGAGAAACATGCTAAACTTTTATTTATTTAAAAGTGCTTATTGACATGTTACTTATATTATGATTTAGATAATAATTGGTTATTATTATTATTATCATTAATCATTACATGATTGATTGTTTGACTTATCATACCTGAATTAGCTAGGATGCTACATGTTAACCTAGCATCATGACACATTAAAACCATAGAATAATGTAAGTTGCTAAGAATATATCTTACAACTGTGCATAATTCTTACACGATAGAACAATGGGGAAAAACCATGGGATAATATGCCAATAACAATTACTAATGACAAGAATGATCATCATGATAAGGTAATTTCATGATAACAAGATCATTCACACATCACTAACATCGTGTATAAGACATGTTCTTATGACACTTTGTTCAAGATCGCTAGAACACGCAACCTAGAGATAACAGTTGGGACATTTACTTGTGATATTGAGGATGATATTGCATGCACACGCTTTTGGGATGGCATTTCCCACAAATACTATCATTACTTACTAACACTCGATTTAGAGCACATCTTATAACCCTCAGAGGATGTCGGTTACACCACCATAGATCAGTCGGGTAATCACTAACATTATTCATTAGAACTTGAGGGCAGTCAAATTAAATCATACCGGACAAGATAGGTGCTATCAATCTAATTGATAACATACCTAAAACTTAGAGAACACATTTATTACAATAGATATCGTGGGAGGATATCTTACACACCGGGCTGATCAAAAATGACAGCTACTGAGACTATTACGTCTCTAACTAGGAACCATGAGCAGGACACTTTACATACCGGGCTGGATATGGGTGACAGCTACTGGGACTATAATGCCCCTACCTAGGTATCGAGTATGATATCTTACACACCGGAGTGGTTAGTACTGACAGTCACAGAAACTATTAAGTTTCGCTCTTATGATATCTTACATGCCGGGCTAATCCGTAAGGAGTAGCTAACAGAGACTATTATGTTTCTTTATTCAATTGTTTGGGTATTCTACACGCTGGACTAATCAATAATGATTAGTTACAGAAACTATTAAGTTTCGCTCTAGATATCGAGTATGATATCTTACATGCCGGGCTAATCCGTAAGGAATAGCTAACAGGAACGATTTCGTTTCTTACTTGTTCATTTGGGTTATATTACATGCCGGGCTAATCCGTAAGGAATAGCTAACAGAGATATTATGTCTCTTTATTCAATTATTGGTTTGTTTTACATGCCGGCTAATCCGTAAGGATTAGTTAACAGAGATGTTTACATCTCTTACTCTATTCATTGGGTCACTTTGCATGCCGGCCATTCCATCAAGAATGGTTAACAGAGATAATTGTGTCTCTCTCTTTTCATTATTCGGATAAACATACCGGGAAATCATGGGTGAAAGGAAATGGGTATCCATCGTTGTATTACAGGTAGTGTCGAATGCAATTAAGCATGTGGTGGGGTGGCGTCTGGGCTTGACCCTTTCGTATGCCCCTATATATAAGCATGCTTGACTGGATGAGACATTATCTGTGCATCCAGCCATGGAGAGGACATTGTGTGGACATGGGAACCAATTTGCAAATACAATTTGTGTGAAACATTGTGAACATGACTGAGAAGAATTCAATGGTTTTCAATTACTAAACTTATGAACTCACCAACTTAGTGTTGACTTTGTTTAAATGCATGTTTTCTCAGGTGACGGACAGGTCTAGTTAACAAGCATCAGTGTTTAAGCTAGAGGACTTTTAGAAGACCTAGCTTACTTTTGGATGCATACATTTTGATGGCATTGTGAATCTATTTTGCATATCTTGTACAGCTACAAGATAGAAACTACACGATTCTTTTGGTTTAGATTTACTTAGTTAAATTATGAACACGCACTGTGTAATTTAACTTTGTAATTCTATGTTATATGTCATGATGACAGGTCTAGTTAACAAGCATCAGTGTTTAAGCTAGAGGACTTTTAGAAGACCTAGCTTACTTTTGGATGCATACATTTTGATGGCATTGTGAATCTATTTTGCATATCTTGTACAGCTACAAGATAGAAACTACACGATTCTTTTGGTTTAGATTTACTTAGTTAAATTATGAACACGCACTGTGTAATTTAACTTTGTAATTCTATGTTATATGTCATGATTAGCGTTTCTTAGTATACATCATGTGCCATGCAAACAATCTGATCATTTCGATTATCATTCAAGATATCGCGCCCCGGGAACCTTCCGCCCGACGGGAAAACCCGATCCGTTCCCGCCGGCCCGGGGTGTGACAGATTGGTATCAGAGCCATGGTTATAAAGAAGTATAGGTCATATTACTTAAACGGTTTGGCCTAGACTATAACCTAGGGACCCTCATATAGAGATCATGTGACTTAGGATTCTATTTGCATATGTCTTCTGCTTCTGATCACTGCACTAACCGATTTTCTTTCGGTTATGATCAGAATGCCGCCGAGAAGACAACCACCGCTATTACCGCTGACTCAAGGTTCAGCTCTGCACTCTTCGACACCGACACCACCTGATTCTCCTCCACATCTACCACCTCCACCTCCACCTCCTCCTCCTCCGCCACCACCTGCTTATCAGTTGGATCCTGCTACCGTGGCACTGGCCACCCTTTTGACTAGTCAACTGAGGGATGTGATCCCGGAGATGATGAACAGAATCAACACTAACAACTGCAACAATGTCGTCAACTCATCTGGAGAAGGCAGCGGGAACACCCGACAACAACAGGATTACTCCTACAAGAACTTTGTAGGATGCAAGCCACCAGTATTCAGTGGCGCTGAGGGAGCAGTCGGTTTGATCCAATGGATCGAAAAGATGGAAACAACTCTCGATATTAGCGGGTGTCCTGAGCAACACCGCGTGAGGTATGCTGCAGGATCATTTGAGAAACGAGCACTAACCTGGTGGAATGCCCAGGTTCACACCAGAGGAAGAGAGGAGGCATTGGCAATGTCTTGGGAGGATTTCAAGACATTGTTGAGGGCAAGTTTTGCCCGAGAAACGAATTGAAGAAAGTAGAGACAGAGCTACTGAACCATGTAATGGTGGGAGCTGAACATCTGGCATTCACCACCAGATTTCATGAACTAGCAACACTGGCACCGGATATAGTGCCAACACTCGAGAAAAGGATTGAACGGTATGTAGGCGGACTGCCGCCATGTATTCGAGGTCATGTGATGGCCGCACACCCAACCACACTAGAGATGGCTGTTACGCTATCAGCTTCACTGACTGATGTAATGGTTGCTTCTGGTGCACTCAAAAGGGAATCTGGAACTACCGAGGGACTGGAGCAACCCTCCACCAAGAAACGAAAGGTCGTTAAGAATTTCGCAACGACCACCACTACCAAATAAGCTGTGCTCACTCAACCACCGCAGAACCGCGGATCTTATTCTGGCACGGCTCCCTTCTGCAATAAGTGCAACTATCATCATCAACCTGACACCGGGTGCAGGCAATGTACTTATTGTGGGAAAATGGGGCATTGGGTCAAATTCTGCAAGGAGCGGACAACACAACGTAGGGCAAACCAAGCAGTGGCACAGACCGCTTCACATCTCGATCGCATTTCCTGTTACACCTGCGGGGAACCAGGACATTATGCGAAAGAGTGTCCAAAGAGGGTGCTACCGAGAGGACAAGCACCGAGGGGACGTGCATTTCAAATTGGAGCCGCTGCTGCACGTCAGGACACTGACACCAACGCTGGTACGCTTTCATTCCAAATCTTTACAGTTGTATATTTAATACTAGCATAGATTATCATTGCCTCTTCTGAGTTAGTTTAGAATCTACTCACAATTTGAGGCAACACTCGTATATCTCTCTCACTAAATGACATGAATTACTGTTCACTCATCGATAGTGAACAAATACATATCATAGAATTCAAAGTGATGGACACAAGTGGTGTCAACACCATCATCAGAATGGATGCTTTAGTTCTGATAGGGATGAAATAATCTAATTCGATAAAATCATTTTCATGTCATTATAGTGAACAACAGAGATGCCTGCATAAATTCCATTTCTTGGGAACGAAAACTCACTAATGGGTCCGTCAATGTTGTCCTATCAGACAATATACGAATCCATTCTAACAAGGGGAGAAACGAGAGGTTTCTCCTGACAGAGAATAGTACAGGAGCCTAAGAATCATAGTGAACATGATAGAGCCTGAAGTTGTTAACAACTTGAGATACCATCATGGAAGTGTATACAAACAGCTATGGAATGTGATGCCAAGCTACCTTACACTTCCAGTAGACTTGATGTTCTTGAATTGATAGGAACAATGAAATCAAGTCTACTCATTATATAACTATACACAAAATCCTAGGCTCCCTACGGAGGACTAGGTCACATACAAACGATGTTCTTGTAAGAAACATAAACATTTCGGATCATACGGTCGAGAGACTGAAAACGAATCCGTATCACATCGAACAGACTTGATGAAACTCAAACACAACTCCGCTTAAACCGGAGAGTATGATAAATACATGATATCAAAACATCACCACATATACCAAGAAAAAGTAGTACCCGACAATGATGCTTAAATTTCGGGACGAAATTTCTTTAACAAGGGGAGACTGTGACAACTAGTACCAAACCGTCCGGCAAGTCCGTACGGTGTGTGTACTTTCACCATGTACTATGTGTAAATACAGTGCGTAAACAGTCGTGTGATAACAGAACTCCTAAAACAAACCACAGTTGTATGTGTTTAAGTGAAAACTTAAATACAGTGATTACAACAACTCAAGAGAAACAACAGTGTTCAAGCGAATTACAATAACAAATCGGTTGCGATCTGATATCCATAGATGACATGAATCAGATGACCGACATTTCAAGGTGAAAACAAGGTGAAAACAGGGTGTTTAGTTGAGTCCGACAGTGAGGAAACACAGTTAAAACAACATTACAGTGTCGGTTCAGAATAATAAACTGACAGCGTGTTTGCGTGGGTGACGATTCACACAAACATATCTGTGAGTTTAACGTTCTGAACGATAATTGATAAGTAGAAAACCAAATCAGAAAGTGAAACATACGATCGTGTTCGTACAGTTAGCGCTCTGTACGAAGACGCACGTAAATGACGCGATCTGATGAAACGGAAACGAAAACTCGACACGAACGACTTTAAATTAATAAAATAAATAACATTTTACAATTTTGAAACTCATTAAATAATTATAATAACGTTCTTTTTATTTATTTCAAATAAACTACGCGTTTAAATTTCGGAAACGCGACGAAAACGAGAAACGAGCAACCGAAACGAACCCGAACACCCGCGGGGTATAAAAACCCAATTACAAGCATTTATTCTCATTTTTATTTCATCACCTACCTCTTTCTCTCTCTAAATTTTCGGATCTTCTCTCTCACACTACAATTTCAATCTAAAACCTTCAAGATCTCCTCTTAATCTTGATGAAATTGTGCAAATAGCATACCAAATCGAAGTTCTTATCATCCCTACCTGAAAGTACAAGGGATCGGCCACAGAAATCACTTAAGCAAAGGTAAATCGGAGGTCAAAGATGGCGATTTTAGGGTTTTGTAACCCTTAGTCACGCCCCCTTCTAAACCGGTCTAAACCCTCTTGAAAACCAACTCATCTTGCACGAACACCTCTTAGGAGAAGTAGGAATGGGTCCATCTTGTTATATGGTTGTGGAACTCAAGCTGAAAAATGGCTAGGGTTGGTCGGCCGAATGGCCACACACAGCTAGGCCGAAGGGGACTCATTCGCCGGAGGAGTATGGGTGGCCGAAGGGAGCCATTCGCCGGTTCTCTTTCTGTCGACAGACCTCTCATTCGCCACCTTCACTCACTCGGCCATCCCTTGGCTATTCGCTGCTATCCATTCGACACTCTACATTCGGACTAACCACCTTTTCTTTCGGCTGAATCCTTCGACCCAGACCCCATTCGACCACCTACTGCATCGGCCCACTGTTTGGCCCACATACCATTGATCTGGCCCACTGTGGCTGATCCAACTCATGGGATTTTTGCGGCCCAAGCCCAATACATTCAGCCCAACAACATATAGTTTGGCCATGGCCACTATACCGGCCACAATAGCATCATTCGGCCAAGAGTTTCATGCCCAATAACCTAAATTGGCCCAGGAGGTAATTTCGGCCCAACATGGCCCAATTGGCCCATGAGGCTGTTTCAGGCCCGATTACATCCCTTTGGCCCAGCAGCACTCTCTTGGTCCACAGATTAGCCCACCCAATTATTCGACCCATCATTTAGTGGCCCATGGGATGGAATTTCGCCTACATGAAACACAAAATCAATATATGGAATAATAGGTCATGGGATAAAATGCAAGTAATCATATATTAATCATGTTACCACAAAGGTGATGTAGTCGGTTAATGCGGTTCACAAAAATATAAAACATTAAGTTTTACAAGGGTATTTCATGATCATTTATTAATCATGTAACAATTGTTTCAAGGGTGACAAGAACAACACGTGGAGACGTAAACCGTAAATCTAAACTTGTTCTTGGGTTTATTTGCTAAAGTCTCCTGTCAACATGGTTAAATAACACTTTATGGCAAGGTCTTGGAATAACAAGGATGGGTTTAAGGCAAACAAGAGTCGAAACATATTAAACCTAAAACACATAATGAGTCATACTAAACTCAATCCAATTTTAGTAAGGGTTAGTATGATCTATGACCAAAGATCAAGGGCCGAATGATGACCAAGACCGGGACTTGCGAGTGTTAGCCAAATTTGATGGCTAACACATACACACACACGAACTTATACTTACGACTTACAAGTACATACACCGTGGAATCAATACAGGAACGTGAAAACACAACAAATACAATCAAGGAGCGCGTGCATTCTTTCTCTTAAGCTAAGTCAACCCTACAACTACAAGGTGAGTTCATATGCCCCTTTTCCTAAATTTTACTGTTTTCAAAGCTCGGGGCTGAGCAACATGCTAAACTTTTATTTATGTAAAAGTGCTTATTGACATGTTACTTATATTATGATTTAGATAATAATTGGTTATTATTATTATTATCATTAATCATTACATGATTGATTGTTTGACTTATCATACCTGAATTAGCTAGGATGCTACATGTTAACCTAGCATCATGACACATTAAAACCATAGAATAATGTAAGTTGCTAAGAATATATCTTACAACTGTGCATAATTCTTACACGATAGAACAATGGGGAAAAACCATGGGATAATATGCCAATAACAATTACTAATGACAAGAATGATCATCATGATAAGGTAATCTCATGATAACAAGATCATTCACACATCACTAACATCGTGTATAAGACATGTTCTTATGACACTTTGTTCAAGATCGCTAGAACACGCAACCTTGAGATAACAGTTGGGACATTTACTTGTGATATTGAGGATGATATCGCATGCACACGCTTTTGGGATGGCATTTCCCACAAATACTATCATTCTTACTAACACTCGATTTAGAGCACATCTTATAACCCTCAGAGGATGTCGGTTACACCACCATAGATCAGTCGGGTAATCACTAACATTATTCATTAGAACTTGAGGGCAGTCAAATTAAATCATACCGGACAAGAGAGGTGCTATCAATCTAATTGATAACATACCTAAAACTTAGAGAACACATTTATTACAATAAATATCGTGGGAGGATATCTTACACACCGGGCTGATCAGAAATGACAGCTACTGAGACTATTACGTCTCTAACTAGGAACCATGAGCAGGACACTTTACATACCGGGCTGGATATGGGTGACAGCTACTGGGACTATAATGCCCCTACCTAGGTATCGAGTATGATATCTTACACACCGGACTGGTTAGTACTGACAGTCACAGAAACTATTAAGTTTCGCTCTAGATATCGAGTATGATATCTTACATGCCGGGCTAATCCGTAAGGAGTAGCTAACAGAGACTATTATGTTTCTTTATTCAATTGTTTGGGTATTCTACACGCTGGACTAATCAATAATGATTAGTTACAGAAACTATTAAGTTTCGCTCTAGATATCGAGTATGATATCTTACATGCCGGGCTAATCCGTAAGGAATAGCTAACAGGAACGATTTCGTTTCTTACTTGTTCATTTGGGTTATATTACATGCCGGGCTAATCCGTAAGGAATAGCTAACAGAGATATTATGTCTCTTTATTCAATTATTGGTTTGTTTTACATGCCGGCTAATCCGTAAGGATTAGTTAACAGAGATGTTTACATCTCTTACTCTATTCATTGGGTCACTTTGCATGCCGGCTATTCCATCAAGAATGGTTAACAGAGATAATTGTGTCTCTCTCTTTTCATTATTGGGATAAACATACCGGGAAATCATGGGTGAAAGGAAATGGGTATCCATCGTTGTATTACAGGTAGTGTCGAATGCAGTTAAGCATGTGGTGGGCTGGCGTCTGGGCTTGACCCTTTCGTATGCCCCTATATATAAGCATACTTGACTGGATGAGACATTATCTGTGCATCCAGCCATGGAGAGGACATTGTGTGGACATGGGAACCAATTTGTAAATACAATTTGTGTGAAACATTGTGAACATGACTGACAAGAATTCAATGGTTTTCAATTACTAAACTTATGAACTCACCAACCTAGTGTTGACTTTGTTTAAATGCATGTTTTCTCAGGTGACGGACAGGTCTAGTTAACAAGCATCAGTGTTTAAGCTAGAGGACTTTTAGAAGACCTAGCTTACTTTTGGATGCATACATTTTGATGGCATTGTGAATCTATTTTGCATATCTTGTACAGCTACAAGATAGAAACTACACGATTCTTTTGGTTTAGATTTACTTAGTTAAATTATGAACACGCACTGTGTAATTTAACTTTGTAATTCTATGTTATATGTCATGATTAGCATTTCTTAGTATACATCATGTGCCATGCAAACAATCTGATCATTTCGATTATCATTCAAGATATCGCGCCCCGGGAACCTTCCGCCCGACGGGAAAACCCGATCCGTTCCCGCCGGCCCGGGGTGTGACAGAAGTCAACTCAACCAAATGAGGGTGATCAATGCAATGTTCTTAGCTAAAGTTCACAAACTATAATGTCATTAAACAAACTTCACATGAAAATATAATAGATAAGTTGCATGTTTCACCCCAAAAGTAAAAATAGTAAAACAGTGGCTATGAAGAGTCACCTTAATATGTGAGGCAGTCTTTGATAATGTATGTCAAAGTATAACTTAATGTATATCCAACTAGTTCAAAGTTCACCTAAACAGTCTATTAGACATATTGTTAACATAACTATGTTCTTTTATGGATTTATCTAAGGTCTAAATGGATCAATAGGTTCGATTTGTTTTGAATAATTAAAACTTAAATTTCGTTATGATTTGTTAAATCAAAGTAGTAATAACGTTTTAGAATGTTCAGATTTCTTAAGTTACATATAATATAAATTAAAAGTTTTGAAATGAAATCCATTTTATGTTTAACCAAATATTGCGACACTTGTTTTATCATTTTAAATTTCAATTGACACTTAATAAACTTTCACAGAAATTTATTAAATAATGTCTCAAAATAAAATTTGTCATAACATATTATTTTTATTATAACAACTTAATTGAATTAATATTTGGATATTATAAATTGCCAACACATATGTTTTCAAAATGTATAATAAAGTTTATCAAAATATTTGTATAATATAAGTTATTAAATGTAATTAATAAAATATTTGCTTAAATGATATAAAGTTATAACACTTTTAGATTTTAAATGAATTCTAGTTTTTAGGTACATTTTTATTTTAGTTTCATAAATTTTAAATTAAATAATAAATGAGTAATGAACAAAATAAATTGAAATAACATGTTTAAAACTTCTTCGAATGCAACATATATTTTTATAATATAACTTAAGTTATTAAAAATAATTTCATATATTATCAATAAACATTTAATATATATATAAATCGAAAATGTTGTATTTTATAAATTATGTAAAATTGTATATGAATTTATAAATTTGTTTATTTATTTATTTGCAACAAAAATTCTAAATTTTATAAAATCTTTTTATCGAATTATTTTATAACTATTTTACCTACAACAATTGCGTTTTGATTTATTTATTTATTTAAATTCTATGATTATAAATAATTTTTATATAAAACTACATACATATGTATTTATATGTATAATACATAACATTTAATTTGTTTTTCTCTTGTGTACTTACATATGAATGTGTATACTCTTATGAATGAAATTTCAAGTGACGTTATAAATCGTTTATATAATTGTTTATTAAAATTTCAGGAATGTTACATAATAGTGGTTATAAAATCTCGGATATTACAAGCAACGCGGTTAAAACCCCAAAAGAAAGCCGCATCCATTCAAAAATATCCCAAACACCTTGCAACTCTATGATCCTAAACACCATGATCATAGGCTGCTCAACTTCCCTATAATGACCTCCTAATATCCTAAATATGTCAACCTTATAGGGGGAGTTGACTAGAGTTAAAACTAAATCAAATGAAAATCCAAATCTTTCCCTCAAACTACTCTAATATCCCTCAGGTGGTAAATACATACAATTTACCCATAGAGACTTCTTACGAGTAATAAGGTTCCAGGTATGTTTCAACATAAGAGCATTATTCCTTATTAAAAGAGACACTGGTCAAACAAAGCCTTCTTAAAAAATGACTCAAATAATACAAAACAACATAAGAAACATTGAGTATGTATATGCACAAACATAAATAGAACATAATATACCTATTTGAGCTTTTAAGACATTTTTACTAAAATTTGATAATTTTATGATTTTATGCCCAACACATATATACATTATTTTTTCCTACAAAACATATGGTAAATTATATGTTACTTTAAAACAAATAGTCAAAAGTCTAATATTAGGTAAAAAGAAAAAAATAGAGAACTACACAATTATTTTTATACCTTTACAACTCAATTATCATCATCTTTACCCTTATGCATCCAATCCGATATTGTATCATTATAATGAAAATCATCACTATTCTCGCCTCAACCATATATCATCAATTACATCTATAACAGCTAATTTTATACTTGCCTCATCCATAAGTGGAGGGATATCTTCTCCTAACAAACAAGTCTCTTGCTCATTAGCTTGTGCAAGATAACTTAATCAATCTTCATTAGAATTTCACCAATAACAGCCATCACCTGCTTTTATTTTCTTCATAAAAGTCATATACATCCCTTGGAATCATATTAACAACATAGTGCAAATCATATACTATACGATCCGGTACATGAAACACCTGCTTGAATTAGGAAGGGATGACAAAAGGATCATCTGAATATCAAAGCTTCTTCATGTTAACACATGTTAAACCATACTCATCTTTCTTAACTTGGTACCACTCACAATGAAACAATTGTTGGAATATGTTAAAGTTTTGATGTTTCAAATTGTTATGTTTTTAGGTTCTCGAAGTCTTTGGGGTTCTATAATTGGTTTGGTCTTAGTCTTGGTGGGTCGAGTGGCCTAAGTCATGTATGGGTAATATATAAACCTTTTTCTAAGTCATTATTAGGGTTAGAGCTTATGTGATAAAAAATTTTCTTTGTTTGTTCTTGGTGATATTCGTATTTTGTAACAGTCGGCTCCATTGAAGCCGAGTGTGTTGGTGTACGAAATGTCCCTAGTTCAATTTTGTATGATCTTTTGATATATAAAGTTTATGTCATTAATGAAATCAGTATTTCTATATTGTTCTTAATGTTTATTTTAGTTTATATGTGTTTGATTATGTTTTACTTTGAATTTATATGTCTAATAGACCCATTCGGGCGAATGACCCAAGAATGAGGTCCTTCGGCCAAATGAACGCCTACAGAATGACTAGTGCGATCGAATGAGTCACCTGAATGACTCATTCGGTGGACCAAGCTCATTCGGCTGAGCCATTCGCCCAATGAGTTGCTTCGGCCACTCACTCGGCCGAATGAGTACAGTCTATATATACTAGTTCAGACAGATTCAAACCCAACTTTCCCGAGCCCTCATTCTTCCTAGAGCACTCTAGTGTCAAACCCAAGAAGTTTTGAGCGGTTCTTGCCTGTCCAAGTTCGATTTTAATCCCGTGGTGTTCTTTCTTGCATCAAACGTTCATCCTTCACCTTAGGATCACCAAAGGTGCATTTAGTTTCGATTGGAAAACCCTGGAATAGGATTCAGCACTATTCCAGAAGATGTCGAGCAGATCTCCATTGGAACCGGGTTATTTACGGGCTCCTAGTTGGTCCAACAAAGTGGTATCAGAGCCTTGGCTCTTGATTCTGCTTGATTTCCATTCCAAATCATCATATCTTCGATTGTTCGTTCGAAATCTGCAAAAACCCTAAGTGCCTTGCCCTTCAAGTTACTGTTTCATTGCAAATTTGTGGGTTTTTGTGGTTGTTTTGTCAAATAGTTCATCTTAGTTGGTTGATAATCATGTCTTGATGTTTTGTACCAAATTTGGTGCTTAGATTTGATCTAAATCAAAAGTTATCAGGATTTTTATAGCTGAAAACCCCAGATGGTCCGAATAGCTCCATTCGCCGAATAGGTCGCTCGAATCACCCTCTTTCGGCCGAATAAGCCTCATTCGCCGAATAGCTCTAGTCGGTCACCGTCTCATTCGCCAGATTCATTCGTTCGGCCTTGTCTAATTCTGAGATTTTCACTCGGCGAACCAGGTCATTCGCCAAGTTCACTCTCTTTCGGCCCCGATATTCGGCCCAAGTTGATTCATTCGGCCAACCAGTTTTCAGTTTTTCTAAGTGTTGGACACTTTTATTCTTGATATTATGAAGGACTTAGCTTTGATGGCGAACCAGAATCATCGGATTCAGACTTTGTTACTCACTGAAACAGAGACAGGGAATTCTAACAAAGCACCTAAGTTTCTTTCTTTAGATGATTACCCTCACTGGAAATATATATTCAAGATGCATATCAATGGAGTTGATACTAACTTGTGGATGGTGATAGAGAGTGAATATCTGAGACCTCTAAATGAAGATGGAACTCCTATGTTAGTCACACGGATGACTGAACCGCAAAGAAAGTTATATGATTTTGAGAAGAAAGCCTATGCTATACTGTCTCAATCTATTGCTACTGATATTTTTCATCAGTTCAGACAGCTTACTATGTCAAACTTACTTTGGGATGCACTACAGCAGAGATACGAAGGAAATGATGCTTTGAAGAATATAAAGTCTAAAACTTTAAGGAATGAGTTTAACAGCTTCATGTATGTGGGAAACGAGTCACTGGATGATCTGATTGCAAGATTCTATCATCTTCTGAGAGAGCTGTTTAATCATCAGGTCAAGACTACAACTTAGGAGAAGATTCAGTGCTTAGCAGATGCTCTACCTCCAAAGTGGGAGTCTTTTCTTATGGTTCTAAAGTAGAATGAGATGATGGCAACTATGGACATCAATGATTTCATCCAGAAGTTGAAAGAGCAGGAAATTGAGAACAAGAGGAAGGCTAAGAGACTTGCTCAAGTTCAAGACCCTTCACTGTATTATTCTACTCCTACTGTAGAGAGAACCTCTTCTCATGCTCCACTGAAGACTGCTTTTGTCTCTCAGACTAATGAAGCTCCGTCTTCCAATCAGATTCATTTTAGTCACTCATCTTCATCATCCAGCTCTCAGAAAGAAAGTAGTCAACAAGTCACCAGTCTGAAGACAGACAACTTTGATAAAGTGACTGTAGAGGTTGCTAAGGAGCATATGGGTCTTCTGTCTACTCTTGTTAGCTCCTATGATGGATTAGTAGCAGGACAAATTGGCAATCTTTATCTAACTAATGATGACTATTCTCAGATAGACCCAGATGACATGGAGAGGATAGACATCTTGTGGGCTCTAGCTAGTGTTGTGAGAAGAGCAAAGGATTTTGTGAAAAGGACTGGCAAAGACATCAACCTGAATAAGGATTCTAAATTTAGTTTTGACATGGCATCTATCACTTGCTACAATTGTGGGGAGAAGGGACACTTTGCAAGACAGTGCAAACAACCAAAGAAGTCAGGAAACAAGAATCCTTTTTCAGTATCAGAGATCTTCTGCATCAAATCCAGAGAGAAGACTTGTACCCATTGATTCTCCTGCTCAGGATGGTTCTTCAAATGCAAGCAAAGCATTGATGGTGCAACAGGATGAAGGTTAGAATTGGGATTTCAGATTCAATCCTGATTAGGGAGGACAGGATAAAGCTTGTATTGCTGAGATTCAGAAGACTGATGAGTCAAGTGAAGAAAGCACTTCTGCAGAAGCAAAGATTAGTCTAGAAGAAACATCTGGATCAGAGTCAGAAAGCATTTCAGACTCAGACACTCAAGCAGATTATGATGTTGATCTTGAAGAACCAGTTACCCAGTTTGCTTTGATGGTGAACACATCTGCTACTTCTGCTGCTATTTCACAGTCAGATCAGGTATTTGATGAATGTTCTTCTTCTCATTCAAGATGTTTTAATTGTGTTGATCTTGACAGCAAGGTCCTGGCTTATCAGAAGCACAATGCTGACTTGATCAGCGATCCCAACCAGTGTATTGAGGCAAACAAAGTTTTAAAATCTAATGAAAAAGATTTTCAGGCTAAAATTGATCTTTTAAACAGACAACTGCATGAGGCTGAGATTGATGTGCTGAATAAGCAAGATGCTATCACTTCTAATCTCAATACCATCAATTAGATAAAGAAGAAGTTAGCCATAGTCGAGTGTGACTATGAGACCTTAGGTCAAAAGCTCAAGAGCTATGAAAGCTCCTCATATCATTGAGCACATGATCAGTAGGGGTACTGATCTGAAGGATAAGGGAAAGGTGAATTATCAACAATGTCCTCCACCAATTTTAAACACTTTTGTTAATTCACCTAATGAAAAAGATGTTAAACATTTCCAAGTTAAAACTCCATTAGTAATTGATCCTATTGGAATGATTACTGATGAGGGTTCCTCGTTGTATGAGGAATCTTTTGTGGAGGGAATTGTTGAACATTGGGTCTCAGAATCAGACATCTGCAGTCATGAAGAGTGACCCAATTTCATCTTCAAAAATCTATCAAGAATTTGGTTTTGAGAACGCTTCAAAACAGAATGAAGCATGCGTGTCTAACAAGATTGTCAATTTTGTTTCTAATGGGAAAAAGGGTTTGGGTTTTAATTAGAACAAGACCAAAACAAATGTTTTTAAACAAAACAATCAATCTTTTTCTAAACCCAAACATTTTCATTAAAAAGATAACATAGTTTGCTTTGAGTGTGGTGCTCCTAGATATGTTGTCAGATTTTGTCCTCAGTTGATCAGACCTAAGGTAGCACCACCAAGACAACAAAATCAGCATGTTGTCAAACAAGTTAAGTCTGGAAAACCCACACAACCAAATTATGGTAAACCTTTGGATAAGGGTAAAGGGAAAGTGGTGAACTTGGATGTTCCCAAGGTGGTTAATGTTAATCAATCAAAGCCACCATCCATTTACTTGAAAAAATCTTTTAGTAAAAACAATGTCTGGAAAGTTAAGTCTTTTAAGACTTCAGTGTTACACACTCCAGAAAAATTTACCCCCGATGGTAAATGGATTGATGTTTGGATCCGAGACTCACTGGGTCAACCCAATACTGTAAAGGCTTGGGTTCCCAGGTTGAACTAATTGTTTGTGTTTTTGCAGGTTGGCCCAACAGCTGCTCTTAACAGCTCTTGGATAGTTGATAGTAGGGCTTCAAGGCACATGACTGGAGATATATCGCTGCTCACCAATGTTAATTCTATTCGAGGTGGTTATGTTGCATTTGCTGGTGATAAAGGCAGTTTCATTACGGGAGAGGGTATTCTTTCAAATGGCCAAGTTTCTTTTGACAAAGTCAGATATGTCAAGCAGTTGGAGAATAATCTTCTTTCAGTGTCACAGATTTGTGACAAGCAGTTGAAAGTTCTCTTTGATGACTCCAACTGCTACATACTCAAGCAAGGAATCACTATTCCTGAAGATTGAATTTTGATGTCAGCACCCCGTAAGCAGGACTTGTATGTACTCAACATGGCCACAGCTTCAACAACATCCTCCACAGCTTCATGTTTTATGTCAAAGGCAACTGAGAAAGATTCTATTCTTCGGCATAAGAGGATGGGCCATTTGAGTATAAGCAAGATGAACCATTTGGTACACAATGACTTGGTTGAGGGGGTCAGTCTAAAGAATTTTAAGCTTTATGATATCTGTGTCTCGTACAAGAAAGGAAAGCAGACCAAGCAGTCTCACAAGTTGAAAAAGTTTCATTCCATCACTGTTCCTCTTGAGCTTCTCCACATGGATTTATTTGGTCCAGTAAACCGTAAGAATATAGCTGGAGATCAGTACTGTCTAGTCATCACTGATGAGTATTCCAGATACTCCTAGGTTTTCTTTCTAAAGGAGAAATCTGAAACATTTGAGTGCATTCAAGTGTTGGTGACCAAACTTGAATCTCTTTATAAGCTCAAGATTCGTATGCTCAGAACAGACAACGGGACAGAGTTCAAGAATCACAATATGGAGAAATTCTGTAATGCATGTGGCATTTTCCAACAATTTAGTGCACCATATGTCCCGCAAATGAATGGAGTTGCTGAACGAAAGAACAGAACCTTGATTGAGGCTGCTAGAACGATGCTTGCTAATTCATCTCTTCTAGCTCAGTTCTGGAATGAAGCTGTGGCAAATGCTTGTTACACACTAAACAGGGTATTGATAGTCAAGAGACATGGGAAGACTTGCTTTGAGCTGCTCCACAACAGAAAGCCTAATCTTAAGTATCTTGAACCCTTTAGTGCTCCGTGCACGATGCTTAAGAAACACGAGCATGGCAAGTTCAATGAGAAGGTGGAAGAAGGGTATTTTCTTGGGTACAGCACTCCTAATAAAAGAGTTTACAACAGATCAACTCAGAATGTGGAGGAGTGGTACCACGTTGATGTTCAGAGACACTCTATGCCCCCACCTGGAAAAGGTCCAGACTTGATGTTTGACTATTCAGACCTTTTTGACTCATTCAATATGCCTCCCATGTACTCAGATGAAGATGTTGTTGTTCAAATGATGTATGATGCACAGAATGCACCTGATGAACCTGTGCAACCTTCATCAGCTTCAATTCCCACAGTACAGATAAATGATGAAAGCTTAGACTCAGATGACAACCCAGTTCAGCCAGCTGCCCCAGAACCAAATGTTGACAATCTTGTACCTGGACTTGAGGACTTGAATCTGAACAACCTTGATCCACAGGTTGAAGTTCCAGCTCATTCTGTTGGAAGAATTAATCCCATTCATCCTCAGGAGAACATTATTGGAAGTCCACTTGATGGGGTTAAAACAAGAAATCAGCTATCTTCAGGAGGCCTTGCTATATTCTTGACTTTGCTGATGTGAACTACTGTGCCCATTCTTGCTTCATCTCTCAAGTTGAACCGCGTACCATCACCGAAGCATTGAGAGAAGAATCATTGGTTGACGCCATGCAAGAAGAACTCCTGCAATTCAAGAAATTAGGTGTTTGGCAACTTGTTGACAAACCGAAAGGTGCAAAGGTAATAGGCACCAGATGGGTTCTTCGTTGCAAAAGAGATGATCACGGGATCATTGTGCGAAACAAAGCACATCTGGTGGTTCAAGGATTCAGACAGATTGAAGGACTTGACTATAATGAAGTGTTTGCACCGGTTGCTCGTCTCGAAGCAATCTGTATCTTCTTGGCATATGCATCCTTCAAGAAATTCAAAGTTTATCAAATGGATGTCAAGAGTGCATTCCTTCACGGTGTGATAAGTGACACTGGGTATGTCAATCAACCTCCCGGGTTTGAGGATCCATTGCATCATGACCAAGTCTACAAGCTAGACTAGGCTTTATATGGATTGCATCAAGCTCCGCGAGCGTGGTATGAGACACTGTCTACTCACCTTCTGAACAACGGGTTTAGAATAGGTGTCATTGACTACA
The DNA here is from genome assembly GCA_009363875.1 of Mikania micrantha. Classification (NCBI taxonomy): domain Eukaryota; kingdom Viridiplantae; phylum Streptophyta; class Magnoliopsida; order Asterales; family Asteraceae; genus Mikania; species Mikania micrantha. Next base: position 73,095,704 of record CM018693.1, read on the forward strand.
CACTGTTTATTCGAGAGAAAGATGGTGACTTACTCTTTGTGCAAGTTTATGTGGACGACATCATCTTCGGTTCTACAAATGATAGTATGTGCAAGGAATTCGAGAAGGTCATGAAAGATAAGTTTGAAATGAGCTCAATGGGGGAGATGAATTTTTTTCTCGGGTTGCAGGTGGATCAATCTGAGGCAGGGATCTTCATTCATCAAACCAAATACATTGGTGACATTCTGAGCCGGTTCAGCATGTCGGATGCAAAACCTGCTGGTACCCCACTGGCTGTTAATCACGGGATTATACCAGACGAAAAGGGGGAGTTAACTGATGCCACTCTGTACCGAGGAATGATTGGGTCTCTCTTGTATCTTACTGCTTCTCGGCCAGATATCATGTTCGCCACATGGTTGTGTGCTCGCTATCAGTCCAAACCAAGAGTATCACATCTGATTGCTGTGAAGAGGATTATGCGTTATTTTAATGGTACTCCTGATCATGGCTTATGGTACCCTAATGATGATAACTTCGAGCTTCCCGCATACAGTGATTCAGACTATGGCGGATGCAAAAGAGATTTCAAGTCAACCTCTGCAGCATGTCAGTTCTTTGGGACCCGTTTAGTTACCTGGCAGTGCAAGAAGCAGACGTCGGTGTCTACTTCAACTTGTGAAGCTGAATACATTGCTGCTGCTAGTTGTTGTTCACAAAACATCTGGATACAACAGCAACTCAGGGACTATGGGTTACATTTTTCTAACACTCCTATCTATGTTGATAATACTGCTGCCATAGCTGTCACTAAGAACCCAGTCCAACACTCGAAAACCAAACACATCGACATCAAATATCATTTTATACGTGATTGTTTTGAAAAGAAATTAATCGATGTTGTTAAAATACACATCGATCACCAGAAAGCTGATCTTTATACAAAAGCTTTTGATAAGTCCAGATTTTTATATCTGTTATCGGCTAATGGTGTCTAATAAAAGGATGATGTCATTTCTTCATCTGAAACAAACAAATGGTCATCACTTTCATTACTTATATTTATTGCTTTAGTTTTATTGTTTTAGGTTTTTTGGGAGAGACAAAGTACTTTAATTTGAAAAACCAAAAACATTTGAAAATTTTCAAAAACCAAAAACATTTAAAAAATTTAAAAATCCAAAAACGTTTGAAAAAGTGTAAAAATGAGAAAGTCTTAATTGAGAAATTGATGTGTTAACCTATCATGTCTTAAAAGCTAATGTGAATGCATAAACTGAAAACACATGAGAATTGTGAATTGATAAACTGATAGGCTGACTTTACAAAATTTATAGACTATTTGTGATAGCTTAGAAAGTCTGATTTGTGGGATCCGTTTGAGAAAACTAGTTAAGTGATAAATAGTTTTTGACTCAAATCAGGCATATACCTGTCATCATAGGATCTAATAAGGTTTCCAATGAATCATGAATTCAAGTCTGTACACGTGCCATACTGCTTTGTAAAAACCTAGCTGAAGCTATCCATTCAGATGAGAATGATTGAATCACAATAATATAAAATTAAATCCAGCTGGTATTAAGCTTGAAAAATACAAAAATAAAATAAGTTCAATTCCATACACGTGCCATATTGCTTTGTAAAGCTCTAGCTAAAGCCGTCCATTTGGATAGAACAAGTTAATCGTGTCAACACAATTCTGTATATGTGCCATATTGCTTTGTAAAGACCTAGCTGAAGCCATCCATGAGAATGTGTTGAACATGAGAGACAAATCAAAAAGGAAAATACAAAAAGATAATAAAATTGGAACCTTATGGAATTTATGATTTTAGGCACTAAGTTATGCAGAGATGAGTTACAAACTGATTTTGATCTTTGTTGGTTAAATAATATGGGTAACTCAGTCAGAAGATATGAGTGATCATCAAATTGGTTTAGAAGTGATGTATTGTCAGGTTTAAAGTGGACGAGTATATCAGTAATCATATCACAAGACAAATGTGTTTGAAGTGAAACATTCAGTAATGCTGATTTGATATGATTAGGTGTATGTGTTAGTTTCTTGATAGACTTCTCACAAAAATATGTGTTTCTTTGTTGATTAGTTGTTAAGTTGTACAATTGCATTTTGATTCAGAAAATTACAAAAAGATTTTATATTTTCAAATTTGTTTTGGTTGATCATTTGTGTGTTCGGATGTTCAATCATCTCTGAATCCATCACTTACCAGACTATCCTTCATAATTGCACTCATTTAACTGATCAAAATGATAAAGTTTGAAACTAAATTGTGTTTGGTTAGTGCCAAGTTTTCATTCGTGTGAATGAAAAGGAGAATAGGTCATTCGACCGAATGATTTCATTCCAGCGAACGAGTCTTTCGGCCGAATCAACCTGGGCAGAAGTAATTCAGTCGGTTGTTTCATTCGCCGAATGAAATTTTATTAAAGGGCTCTTTCGGTCGAATGAAAGTGGAGCGAATCAATTCATTCAATTGAGTCATTCGCCGAATGAAGATTCCTATTTATATGTATCTTTCAGTATAACCAATTCATTCTCCCAAACTCGTTCTCTCACCCAACTGTGTGTTCCTTTCGGCCGAAACACACCTTTTCTGCTGTTCATAGATTTTTCTTGGATCAAACCACTTCTTTTGCTGATATTTCATCTTGTGATTGTCACATGTAAAATTGGGACTGATATCAGCAACTTTCATCAATGGATTCAATGTGAACAACATATAGATTAGGGATTTAGGGCTCATAATTGTCGCCACTTATTTAAGGGCCAAATAAAATGACATAAGACCTTTTCTAAAAACCTTAATCGGTCGTTTCTGAATGTTTTGGTATAGTTTTTGTGGTATGTGGTGGTGATTCGTGAATTTGGAATTTTCAAATCTGTCGGCCGAACGAATGAAGCCCATTCGGAAGTTAAGGGCCGACCGAATGAGTGCTGCGACAGAAGGAGGTCATACGGCCGAATGAGACTCTTTCGATCTTAAGTCTCATTTGTCAGTCTTATGGTTGACCAAAATCTTTCGGTCAATGGCCAAACCAAATGAGTTCTTTCGGTTGACTGAGCTTATTCGGTCACCATACTCATTCGTCCAAAGGTCATTTGGTCAGAATAATCTCATTAGTACAAGTGTTTTACTTGTAAAATTTTCTGATTTGATTCAACTGTTTAACTGATTTGTACTGACACGTTTAATCTTTTGTTTTTCAGTATGGACGGATATAAGGCTGTGCCCAAGAACAACATCTGCGCTCATGTGGATCTTACCACGGCGAATGCCCGGCACTTTATAGAGATTATCACTTTCTTGAGGCGTTCCAGGATATTTCCAGCCATATCTACTGTCCATGTGCCATATCAGTCACATCAGTAAGATTTCTGGAGATCTGCCTATATCGATTGTGAGGTTGAGCCACCAGTGATCAGGGGAAAGGTGCAGGGACATGATGTTGTGGTTTCTGCTGAACATATCAGGAGGATATGTGGATTCCATGATGCACCAGACCAGCCTATCTTACTTGATCACTATCTGGTTCGTGGATGCTTTATGCGATGCAAGTATGACGGTGATCTGGGAGTTGGGATCCTCAACAAAGCATTTCTGTCTCCACAGTTCAAGTACCATGCTCAAGTACTTATCCACTGCTTGGGTTCGAGGAGAGGTGGATTTGATGATTTACGGGAGACCATTCAATGTCCCTTTTTCGCCCAGGTGCTCAATCTGCCCTTCAATTTTTCTGAGATGATCTTTACCCACATGAAGGAGAATGTGGTGCTCAAGGGTGACAAGAAGTTTCTTATGTACCCTCGATTTCTACAGCAGATCTTTGATGCTCAAGTGCCTAACCTGCCGAAGACTAGCACTGATATCCTCCAATTAAAGCACATGAACAACATCACTCTCGACAGAGTGCTATCTTACAGAGGAAAGGAGAGGAAGCCTCCAGTTCGTTCTTTATTCGGTCATCTTCAGAGACCTGATTATGTTGCTCCTGGTGATAGGAAGTGGAGGCATGATGACTCGAATTCAGATGTAAAGGACATTGTTGTGCCAGGAGATGATCGTTATGATGATGGAGATGATGGTGCAGGTGATGTAGGTGGTGGTGATGCTGGAGTAAGTGTTGGTGAGACAGGTGTTAGTGAGGCTGGTATGAGTGCAGGTGGTGTTAGTTCTGGTGCTGATGCAGGTGTGGGAGGTTCTGGTGGTGGTGAAGAAGAAGTTGATGTTGATGTTTTTCTTGATTTAGATTTCATGGCTACTACTCAGGCCACTGCTTCTACAACACTAGAGATGCCAGGAACCACTTCTGTAGAAGATAAAGATGATTCAGAGGAATCGGGTGATGCTGGTGGTAAGGGTGAAGGTGAAGAAGGCTCTGACAGCTCAGACTCGGATGATACTCCTGATGAGTTTGAGAATGTCATGGTGGGTACTAGGCTAGTAAAGAAGAGGAGGAGACCTACTGAGACTTATCTTGAGGAGATCAGGGATCCTTCATTTATTCCTGAGTTTGCTCCTCCTCCTCCTCCACGTACTTCTAATGCTACATCCACTGCAGCTGTGACTGTTGCTGCTTCTACTGATCAGGCCACATCATCTCCCTCCAGCAAGAGAAGAAGGACAAAGTTTGTCCTGCAGAGGAGGTCAGAACTTTCAACTGTTGCAGCAACCACTATTACATCAGCTGCAACAGTTACAGTTTCTTCACTGACCAGGTCACGGGTTGTTCCTACACGTACTACTGTTGCCCCTCTGACATCCTCTGGTGTTCGTGCTCCTGTTTATACTACTGCTTCTACTGGTCCCTCCGTCACACGAGCCGATACGATTATATCTACTGTTTCAGTGACTGAGCAGCTCAGTACACTGAACAGTTTGTTACTTGATGGAGAAGAACCATCAACAAGAGGAGGCTATTGCCCAGATCACGCTGAGGGTCAGTGAGCAAGACGCTCTATTACTTCAGGCTGCTGACCAACGTGCAGATTTGTGTGCTAGATCTGCTCAACAGGAGGAGCATCTGCTCAAAACATTAATGAGCATAACCAGCTGGCCTTGAGTGCAGCTGGTTTCAGTGACCGGATCCTGACTCTTGAAGCTGAGAATGCCAGACTTACCGAGCAGGTAGAGAGTCTTAAGGAAGGTACTCGCAGGATAGAGGGCACTAAAGCTCACTCTGATGATTCAGACGAAGACAAAGATGAAGAAGATGATGAAGAAGAAGAAGAGGAGTCTGATGAGGAGAAAGTAGATTATGAAGATTCAGAGAAAGATGATGATTCTAGTGATTCTGATGATGGTTCTGGGAGTGGGTCTGCTAGTTCATCAGGTGCAGCAGCTAAACAGTCCCCTCCCACGGAAATCTGAACCAAGACAAGGCACGACAAGGGTGCTAAGGCTCCTCCTCCACCTTCTCCTACTCAGACAGATGATTGAAAAGCTACTGAGGAAGTCGAAGATGTGCCTTTAAGACGTCGTCTAGATGAGACGTTGACTATGATCTTAGACACTCAAGGTATTATACAGCACTCAGTCAACTACAATAAGGAGGAGGGATAGATTATTCACTGATTAACCAAGGAGCAGATTGCGGAGTTGTTTTGGTTGAATCCTGATGAGGTTGTGATTGATGACACATCAGCTCCTGTTTCTGATGTGCCTTCTCCTCAGATTTTTGATGACATTGATGAGGTTATTTTGGAAGACATCACTGAGGAAGAGACTACAAAGTATACTTCAGCTGAGGATGAGCTACCTACATTTACTGACCTTTTTGCACAAGCCACTGAAGAGGAACTGAACAGAAATTTTGAAGAAAAGGTCAGTGGTGGTGAGTCTTCAGCAGAGGTCATTGAACTGAGAGAGGAAGAATGGAAGGTATATTGGGAGATACTGAAGAAAGAAAGCACTGTGAAGATGCCAGCTACTGACACTAAAGTCTATTGGACCAAAGGCTATAAGGCTGGAGGTCAGATTCTTAGCTGGGCATACTTTTATGATCTACAGTGTTATGTTGTCAAAAGAGAACGAGGAATTCAGTATTTCAAGCACCCCCATGATTTCAAGACGTTGCCAGGCTTTGAAGTTAATCAGCTCGCACGTTTGAAGATGCTCTGCAATTCTGATTCAGGGATGTCTGCTTGGTTCTCTCGACAAATTCCATATGAGTATAGGAAGAGATGGGTTAACTTCAAACCCCAGGAACCAGAGAGATACTACTTGCCAGAGATCAATGCTGATACCCGCAGACATAAAGTCATCCTGAAGTGGCTACCTCCAAAACTCATGAAGAAGATTCCTTTGAGGAATATGCGTCAAGACTTTTTGGAAGGCTTCCGATAGTGGTATTATGATGGGCGTACTGGAGAGGCTGTGATAGTGCTGTTCAAAGACAAAAAGTGGGATACTGAACGTATCTTTGACCAGATGTGGTTGTCGAATCTGTCACACAGCGATGTCAAAGCTCTTTACAGACACCAGATTTTCATTGATGTGGAAGATATGGAACAGGCATTACAATTTATGAGGGTGATCCGGATCTGTATTGTTTTCAGGATTCATGCTGGAATAGACTAGAAAGCCATTTTAGATAAACATTTCAAGAAGGATACTGCAAAATGAAGAACTATTTCCAAGGGGGAGTATGTTGGTGCACGAAATGTCCCTAGTTCAGTTTTGTATGATATTTTGATGTATAAAGTTTATGTCATTAATGAAATCAGTATTTCTATACTGTTCTTAATGTATATTTTAGTTTATATGTGTTTGATTATGTTTTACTTTGAATTTATATGTCTTATAGACCTATTCGGGCGAATGACCCTAAGAATGAGGTCATTCGGCCGAATGAACGCCTATAGAATTACTAGGGCGATCGAATGAGTCACACGCATGACTCATTCGGTGGACCAAGCTCATTCGGCTGAGCCATTCGCCAAATGAGCTGCTTCGGCCACTTATTCTACCGAATGAGTACAGTCTATATGTACTAGTTCAAACAGATTCAAACCCAACTTTCCCGAGCCCTCATTCTTCCCGGAGCACTCTAGTGTCAAACCCTAGAAGTTCTGAGCGGTTCTTGCCTATCCAAGTTCGATTCTAATCCCGTGGAATTCTTTCTTCCATCAAACGTTCATCCTTCACCTTAGGATCACCACGAGTGCATTTGGTTTTGATTGGAAAACCCTGGAATAAGATTCTGCACTATTCCAGAGGCTGTCGAGCAGATCTCCATTGGAACCAGGTTGTTTCTAGGCTCCTAGTTGGTCCTACAGAGTGCAAATTCAATTGGATATTCTTCATTGTTCTTCATCGTGATCTTTATTATTGTCTCTCTTGCACACATGTGATACCATTCCGCACTCTCACGTGTGATGTTTCAATCGTTATCGGTTTTAGATCTTTCACTGCGACTAACAATTGGTAATAGAGCCTCAAGAACCAGTTTTGTGGCTCATTGTGGTATCGATATTACAAGAGAAAGAATTTTTGCTTGGTGGTGTTCATACTGTTCTTGAAATATTTTGTTAAAAGAGGGTGCTTTAATATGTGGAAGAGTCTTTCTCGACTTCACTTTAGTGTTAATCAGATATGTTTAAACTTCTTCGAGACTGACAAGATCAGTATTTAATTTTTAAATCCTCGATATTTTGGGAAGTGATAATTTTCGAGTTGGGTCATAGAGTTCGAGATTACATTATTTAAAACTCGAGTTGTGTATTTTTAATTTTACTTTTTCGAATTGATGCTCTCGAATATGTTCCTCTCGAGTTGGGTTCTTCGAAAAATTAGAGATTCTCGAGTTTGAATAGCTTCCAGAATCAGTTTGCCATTCTTGAATTCGAGTGTTGTTCTCGAATTCTTCTGTTGTTTTATCTTGTTTCTCGAACTCAGTTAGCTTTCTCGATTTTTCTTCTGTTTCATCTTGTTTCTCGAATTCTCAGTTGTTGCGGCTTGGTTCTCGAGTTGAACTATTGGTTCTCGACTTATTATCATTTGTCTTATTAATCAGTTATATTTTGCTCTCTAATGGATTCTTCTAGTATACTGGCTGCTGCCTTGTCGAGTAAGCAAAATGAGCTTCATGCCATCAAGGGAACCACTACTAGTATCCCTAGATTCTCGTCCGCTGCTGGTTTTCCTGAATGGAAATTTCGATTTGAAAATCACATAAGGACTAAAGAACCAAGACTATGGAGGGTGATTTTAAGAGGAAAATGAAAGATAACTTACTAAGATGTTGAAGGAAATGAGTTGATCAAATATCTTGAGCACTATACTGAAGAGGACTTTCAGATAATAGAGGAGGATGAGCAGGCACTCGGATACATTACTCAAGGTCCTACTCCTAAGAACTCACAGTGTTTCAGGGAGATAACTGATGCAAGAGAACTTTGGATGGCACTCATTGATATGTATGAAGGTAATACTGAGATGAAAGAATCTCGGAAAGAAATGTTAAACAATAAATTTAACACCTTCGACTACATAGTCGGAGAAAGTCTGGATGATAAGATTCATATATTTGCCACGTTGATCACAGAGATGCGCACTGAAAAATTGGATAATCAAGCAGGTGTGATAAACAAAAAGCTTCTAAATGCTTTACCAAGAAACTGGGACATGAATATTGGTATCATCAAATCAACCAAGAATCTAGACAATTTGTCGTTAACTGAGATGGTGTCAGTTATCAAGTCCTATGAAATGAATGATCAGGAGAGAGGCATGAATCATACAAACAGTTACAACGCTACATGCATTAGCAATGTCAACAATGCTTTTATCTCTCAGCCATCATCTGCATACCGTGTTCATAAAGTTGCTTTGCCCTCTATTTCCTCGGTTTCCTCTGGCAAGTCTGTTTTGTCATCTGTTGTTGGATCATCTGCTCCTGTTCTTCAAGCTTCTGGAGCCAATTCAGGAAGTTCATCTAGATCAATTGCAGTACAACCTGCCACACTCACTAAGGAAGTTTTTGATAACATTGCCTTAGTTGCAGGATTTCGTAAATGCTCAACTGCTTTGAGATCTGGTGATCTGTTGCCACCATTTGTTATGGTGGGCTCTAAACTTGAACAAATTCATCCTGAAGATATGGAACTTGCTAATGCTGTTTTCAGAGCAAAGAACTTCACAAAAGCAATGGGAAGAAATCCCTAGGGTCAGTCTGACATAAGCAAAGTGAAATTTACTAAAGACAAGCTTAGATGCTTCAACTGTCATGAGCCCGGACATTATGCTCGAGAATGTACTAATCCAAAGCAAAATCTTGATAATTCTGAGTGTAATCTAATTCTAGCAAATGGGGCTACAAGTGGTGATAACAAGGGTGTTGATTCTAAAGCACTAGTGGTGATGCAAGACAATGCTTTTGGATGGGATGATCAGATCAAAGCTCTAAACATTTCTGAGGAATCTACAGTTGCATTGATGGTCGGTTCTGCTCGTAATCAAAAGGAGGATCCTTTCATGGCACACCTTCCTGCTGATGCTGATGTAAGTACATTTTTATGCACTCAAACATGCATTGATAAAGTGACTATGTACCGAGTTCACAACACTAATCTCTTACTTGATATGTCACGACTTGAGCAAGAAAACCTAAAATTAAAAATGGAAAATAAAAGTTTAACTGAAAAGGATGAAGCTCAAAAAAATTAAGCAATGCAAAGTATGCCATTAAATCTTCTAAAACCATACTTGAAAAGGCAAAATCTGAAGCAAAACGATACAAAAACAAATTTGAAAAATCTGAATTGAATTTTAAAAAATTTGGTGTATCATCTGTAGTGGTGGAAGATATGATTCAAAAACAAATGAAATGGCAAGAAACTAAGGGAGTGGGGTATGTGAATCGTGTACATGAGGGGTTGGTCAAACCAACAGTTTGGGTAAATGCTTTTGGTCAGGAATTTGGGTTAAATTCTAATAAAGAGACTCCTTTGACTGTAATCAGTGCAAAGGGCAATGTTTTTGTAAACAACCCTCCACCATTGAGTAAAACTTTTGTTTACACTCCCATAACAGAAGAAGAGCTTGATAGATCTGCCGCTTTGATATTTGGTAGACAGGAAAACATGTCTGTTTCGACTTCACGTTCATTGAAAACACCTGATCCTAAAGTCCAAGTAATATCTTCTAACATGTCTGATTCTTGCGCAGATCAAGCAATAGTGGAAGATTGGGTTGAAGAGGATAATGAACCAGTTGCTGCTATAAATTTTAACAATCCATCTTCAAAAATAATTTCTGATGACAATTTTGTTTCAAAACCTTTAGATTTTTCTGTTTTCAAAAACTCGGTTCCTTTTTTTCTTTTGCTTTAGGTACTGATAATGCTTGTTTGAATGCTGTTAATGTTGATTGCACTCGTTCAAATATGTCTGATTGGGATTTTATTAATACGTTGAATGCTTCTAGTTCAAGTTCTAGCAGTAGAACTAGTACAAATGTTGTCTCAAATTATGGTGATGATTTTCAAAGTGACATTAAACTTCATAAAACTGATACATTTATTGAAAATCCTAAGGTTGCTAGATATGTGCCACCCAAACCTAAAACAGAAATTCAAGCTCCATCCTCGAGCTCTTTTCAAAATCATAACAAAAGGGGTGTCAATCATAAGGCTGCTATGAAGCAACGGGATCATCATTGTGCAAACCAATTAGTAAAACGTCAAACATGCTTTCACTGTGGAGTTCCCGGACACATTGCACGAAATTGCAAACATGACTTGTATGCTTCTTTCGCAAGAACCAATCAGAAGGCTAAGTCACGAAATTAAGAACAGTCTAAGTCAATGAAGATGCATAAATCTAAGACTATAACTAGATCTCATTTTAAACCAAGGCCCTCTGATGGTAATTGGCGAAAAGTGAATCATCAGACCAAACCAAAGGTTGCTTGGGAAAAATTTCATATTTCAAAACCCCAAAAATTTCAAAAATTCAAAACCCCAAAAATTTCAAAAATTCACATCTTCACCCCAATCATCCATTAAACATGCTAAGTTCAAATTACTTTCGCTTGATTTTGCTACATCCACATATTTTTTTGGACAACCCAGAAGCAAGATGGTCTGAGTTCCAAAAACTAATTAACCTTGTAATGTGTGCAGGAACGACTATGGAGGAATATCCTCAAACTTTGGTATGTGGATAGTGGCTGTTCCAGGCACAAGACAGGAGACATCTCCCAGCTTACAAATCTTGAGCATTATGATGGGGGGGATGTAATTTTTGCTGGAGGTAGTAAAGGAAAGATCATTCAACAGGGAATGGTCTCAAACGGAGCTTTAAATCTCAAAAATGTCAACTATGTTCCTTAACTCAAGCACAGTTTGCTAAGTGTGTCACAAATGTGTGACAGAGGATACTTCAGTCATTTTACAAGCAAAGAGTGTCTCATTCTCCAACCTGGCATCATCGTTCCAAAAGACTGGATTTTGGTCAAAGCTCAACGAAGACAAGATGCGTATTTCCTGGACATGAATCAACAACCATCTGAGGAAGTTATGTGTCTATTCTCGAAATTATCTGAACAAAATGCTATGATTTGGCATCGTCGTCTAGCGCATGCAAATCTCAAGAATCGGAATCGAATTGCAAAGGGGAACATTGTTCGAAATCTTCCTATCAAAGACTTCATAATGTTTGAGAGGTGTGTTGCATGTGCCAAAGGGAAGCATTACCAAAAGCCTCACAAGGCAAAAATTTTCAATTCCATCGACTCTCTTCTGCAGCTTCTTCATATGGATTTATTTGTTCCAGTTAACGTGCTCAATATCAATCGTGCATCATACTGCTTGGTCATTATGTCAAATAAAAGCAAAACAGCAGACTTACTGAAGAAATTCATCATTCTCATTGAAAATCAGACTAATAATAGAGTCAAGGGCATTCAATGCGACAATGGCCTAGAGTTTAAGAGTGCTGAACTAAATGTTTTCTGTGCAGAAAAGGGAATTTCTAGGCAGTATAGTGCAGCCAGAACACCACAACAAAATGGTGTTGCTGAACGGAGAAACAAAACATTGATAGAAGTTGCATGTACTATGCTGATTGATTCAATTTGCCTACATTCTTCTGGGCAGAAGCCATTAATATTTCATGCTATGTTCAAAATCGAGTTTTGCTACAAACGACATATGATGACTCCATATGAGAGTCTCTACACGCACAAACCATCCGTTGAGCATTTCAAAATCTTTGGATGTCCTTGTACATTGATGCACCTGGACGCAATCCCAAAGTTCAATGCTAGAGCAGATGACTGCTATTTTGTAGGCTATCATAGTAAAACAGCATATCGTGTCTACAACAAAATCACCAAGCAAATTGTGGAGTCCTGTGACGTTCGTTGGCTTGAGGAGAATGAAACTTACGCATGAGTTGGGCTGGAATGGTTGTTTGACTGCTCGACTTTGTTCAAATCCTTCAATATTCCATCTAATGTTCCTTTCATTGATCCAAAGATTTCAAGTGTTACACTGGACACTGATGAGTCAGATTTTGTACGTCACACATCCTGGACAGCTGACCCTCCTTCTCAACAACCCACAATGCCTCAGCTCGATAAAGGGAAAGCGATTCAGTCTGACACATCTACTATCTCCAATCCTGATCAACATCAGTCAGTGCTTGAACCCACCCACGTCTTTTCTGAACCAATTGATGCTCAAGATACTGCTAGTTCTTTTAATTCTGAATTCAATGCTGAACCAGAAAATTTAGTTGCTCCATCCGCAAATGCATCAGATCCACCAACTGCTATCGATCCTTCTCAAAATGGTGTTCCCTCTCGCATTCAAAGAGGTCATCCCATTGAAAATGTTATTGGATCTTTTGACACCGGAGTTCAGAAACGAAGTCAGTCTGGTGCTATTAATAACTGCTTGTATTCATGTTTTATCTCTCAGATAGAACCCAATAATATCTATATGGCTCTTGAAGAACCTAGTTGGGTTGAAGCCATGCATGATGAGCTGAATTAGTTTGATCGATTAAAGGTGTGGGAACTTGTTCCTCTACCAGATGGCAAAAAGGCTCTCGGTACACGTTGGGTTTTTCGTAACAAGCAATATGATAGTGGTGTAATTGTCAGAAATAAAGCTCGGCTAGTTGTTCAAGGTTTTCGTCACGTTGAATGACTTGATTACGATGAAGTCTATGCTCCTGTTTCTCAATTGGAAGCCATTCTTTTGTTCTTGGCATATGCCTCATACATGGGATTTACTGTGTATCAAATGGATGTCAAAACTGTTTTTCTCTATGGTAAGGTGAAGGAAGAGATATATGTTAGTCAACCTCCTGGTTTTGTTGACTCATACCATCCAGAGCATGTTTACAAGCTTGATAAAGCTTTATATGGGCTTCATCAGGTTCCAAGGGCTTGGTATGCAACATTGACAAAACATTTGCTGAGTCATGGATACACACATGGGGAACAATTAATCAGACATTGTTTCGCAAAAGAGTTGACGATGACATGAGTTTGGTCCAAATTTATGTTGATATTATCTTCGGATCAACCAGTGATAAGTTGTGCAAGGAATTTGAGAGCGTAATGAAAAAGAAATTTGAAATGAGCTCCTTGGGAGAAATGACCACTTTCTTGGGGTTACAAGTTCGTCAAAATTCTGAGGGAATTCTCATTCCTCAAAGCAAGTATGTGATTGATATGCTAGTGAAATTTGGCATGCAAGATTGCAACTCTGAGGTAACTCCCATCAAAGAACGTCCGGTTCTCGCTTCTGATGAACATGGCTCTAAGGTCGATCAAACTCATTATCGTTTAATGATCGGGTCCCTGATGTATCTTACCGCGAGCAGACCAGATATCATGTTTGTAGTTTGTCAATGTGCACGTTATCAGTCTTCACCAACACTTTCTCATCTGATTGCAGTTCATAGGATTTTTCGATATCTGATAGGGAAGTCCAGGTTTGGTTTGTGGTATCCTCGAAATTCTGAATTTGATCTTTATGCTTTAAGTGACAGCGACTATGGAGGCTGTGACATTGATCGTAAATCCACTTCTGCTGGCTGTCAATTTCTGGGTGACAGACTCATTTCATGGCAATGTAAGAAGCAACAAACTGTATCCATTTCTACTGCCGAAGCTGAATATGTTGCAGCTTCTGCCTGCTGCTCTCAGGTGATATGGATGCAACATCAACTGATGGATTACTGTTTGAATTTCCATAACACTCCTATTTTTTTGATAACAATGCAGCAATTCAAATTTGCAAAAACCCGGTTCAACACTCAAAAACCAAGCACATTGACATGAAAGTTCATTTTATCAGAGATTGCTATGATCACAACCTCATTAAAATGGAACAAATTGACACAAAACTAAATGTAGCTGACACGTTCACGAAACCTGTTAGCATTTCAACTTTCAATGTGCTTGTGAATTTGCTAAAAATGATTGTGTTTGAGGACTGAGCTCATAAAGTGATAGATGTCTAGTGTGCTCGGAGTTTTATTCTTATTTTTTTAACAAATTTCTTTTAAATAATTTTTTCATGTTATGAATAAATTTAAGGGGAGAAATATGCAAAAGAAATTAAGTCTAAACATGGGTTGTTTTGGGAAATGATATAAACTTTCGTGATAAAGGGTCAGTTTAAACTTTCCTGAAAAATGCTATGTCTGATTGAACTTAAATTTAAATGATATGATGCTAGGCTCACTTGACTGAACTAGTTGATCTATCTTGCGCTAAATTAAAGAAATTGTGTGTTACGTTGTGGAAGTATCACTACTTAGAAGAGTCCATTACCTATTTGACTATTTAAGATATCTTATGGCACGTTTGATATGCACGAGATTCTGAAAGTATGTCGAAAATCGAGCGCTTTCTCTTAAAGTTCTTTACGTCTGTATATAAAAACATGCAGTGCTCATGGATGTCTTCTCTCTGTTCTGCTTCCGCAGAGACCTGAGAAATGTAGCTCTCTCTGTTCTGTTTACGCGGACACCTGGGATGTTACTTGCATACATGAGTATGTGCTACAAAAACTGGATCTGTTTACACCAATAAAAGATGCCTCAGAGCAGAGTCATGCTAAAGGCATGTTAAAAGAGACCCTCAAGAGTCCAAAACCCGAACCCCACTGTATATTAAGCCTTGTATATTAAAACTTATGATCCATTCTTGCTTTCTCACTCTAAACTCTTAGACATACAATCAGAATCAGATGCATGTTGAATTTGATGTAGAAATTTCTTGGATTGATAGAATGCACCATAGGTATCTAGAATTTAGTGTGATTTGCTCGTGACACACTTAAGGTACCAAAACATGATAAACATGCACAAATAAAAAGCTAAAAAGGTCTTGAGACTGGGTTTAGATGGATAAAATATACCGACAATCATGATATTTAGTTCATAAGGGTTAGTATTAAAAGAAAATCTTAACTGACTTGAAAACGATTTGATCCCAAAAACAATATGATTTAGTCCGATTTGACCACTTATGATTAGTTGAAAATCAATGCTTTAATCTTATGGGCCGCTGATGGTAAATGGGCTTGGGAGATAAACAGGGGTAGGATTTAAATAGGGTTAAGCAAGTCTTGGCGGTCAAAATATTCCTCTCTCTCACATTCTCGACTTTCACACACCTGTTTTCGAGTTATTTGAACCGAGTTCTTTGTGCCTTCGAGTTGCAACATTTGCTACCACGTTTTTGAGTTGGAATTTGTTGATCACTATTCATTGTCTTTTCAATCATTACAACATTTGATTGTTTGTGAAGGTACGTTTGCAGGTTAAATGAGAAAAAGACAAATTCATTTGCATTTTAGTAGTGGTGATTTTAAATGTGTAAATCAAAATGAAGTGTCGAAATTAAGGGATAAATTTGGATCATGAAAAATTTCTGGTTGAAATTACTTTAAATTTGATTTGAAAAGACTGAGATTCTATGGGAACGGGTTTCGAGTTCGTTCGTTGAAGATGAAGGGTTCTCGAATCAAGTCCTCGAGAAAGCACAAGATATTCGAGAAAATAAAAGAAACTCGAGAATTCTTTTTAAAATTCAAGAAAAGAGAAATGAGTTCGAGAATCCATATTCAAATTCGAAAATGCTTATTTGAACTTGAGAATGGTCCTGAATACTCGAGAACCTATTAATGAACTTTTCAAACTCGAGAATGAAATTTCAACTCGAGAACAAAGACTGAACTCGAGAATGAATTCGAAAATGCTAAAATGAATTCGAGAACATCAATTAAATTCGAGAATGAACTCAAGAATGCTAAATTTGAGTTCGAGAAGGATGTTGAGCACTCGATAATAGCAACTAGAATTACTCAAACTCGAATTTCTTTGATTCTCGTTCTCGAAGCTGAAATTGTATTTCAACATAATCTTGAAAAATTTAAGATTTGTTTGCTGTCTTTCAAAAGAAATGTGACTAACTTGACCCGTTTACGTGTTTTTGAAAAATTTTCAGAATAAAGATGACTCAACAAATGCAGATTCTGTGGAAGGATAATCACAACCTAGCGTTATTGTTGTCTCCTCCTTCTGAAAGTCAGAGATTATTTGCATTTGCAATTCATGGTTTCAACACTTGCAAGATATCTCAGGCATTGAGAATGAACCCTGTCATTCATGAAAATCTCATTGAAGAGTTCTCGCTGTCTGCTAAGGTACATAAGGAAGGAGATGGTGGAAAAGGAACTATCAGTGCACAAGTTCAAGATATAGAGATTGTGATCTCAGAGACCGTATTTAGAGAAGTGACGGGCTTCACAGTTAAATCTACTGATCCAGTATCTCTAGAGAGAGGGGTGATAGAAGGAGTTTTGTCAGAAATGGGTTATGAAGGTGTGTATCCAAAGCTTCAAAAGAAACTTCTGATTCCTTACTGGAGATACATAGCTCATGTATTTATGGTAAGTATAAGTGGAAACAAAGGGACGTATGACATGCTAAACAAAGATCAAACATCAGCTTTTGTAGCTCTTGTCATGAACTGGGGAATCAATTTCTCAAAGTTCATTCTAAATGATATGAAGGTCAATTTGAGGGGGATCAGATTAGAAAGGTTCATGATGTATCCTAGATTTCTGCAAATGATCTTTGATGAGAAATTTCCTAACTTGCAAAGTGGAGTTGTGACACGAGATTTGAAGCTATTGAGTGAGTCGACATTCCCTTTGATAATGCAGAATCGAGATGGAAAGCACAAGTTTGATTGCATCCATTACAGAAGTTTGGGCAATTTGCTGAAGCGGAAGCTGTGGATGCTGGTGAAGAGGCTGAAATTCTGAATGCAGTGGTTGAAGAAGAACATGATGTGCAAGTTGTGGGTTCAGATGAAGATGTTTATGTAGTGAATCCGCCAGAGTATGAAGATGTTATGACTGGGGATGAACCTAATATGAATTTTGACTTCGAGATGGAGACCATACCAGTTGAAGGTGATCGTTCTGAACAGGTTAATTTGTTAACCACTGAAAATCTTGAGGCACTTCTTGAGCATGTCAAGAGAAGTGTGTGAAATCCTCCTCCTACATTTTATTTGTTAATCAAGAACCACCACTTGATACTGCTACTGATCTAATTCCAAGAAAGAGAAGAAGAAGAGACCCAAGGCTAGGGATTGTTATGAGAGAACCAAAAACTGAAATCACTTCAGTAACACAAGTGTCGACCATCACAGTTGAACCAACAGAATCAGTGCCACTATTTACAGAGTCTACTGCTGGACCTTCTTCACATACTGAGGATGTGGATTATGATTCCTTTTTGATTGGAGAAACGGGAACTAGAGCAGATAAAGGAAAGAATGTATTACCTGATGATGAGCCAATTGATGTGGTAAAGCTTCAGAGTAGAGTGTTCGAATTGGAACAAGATTCCTTATCTCACACCCAGTTGATACATGAATTGAAGACAGAAAATGAAGCTAAAGACAGAAAGATTAAAGATCTTGAGACAAATATGGGACATCTGTCAACGATTGTCTTGGACATGAAGCAAAAGCTACATAATAAATTCAAGGGTGAATTTCTTGATGAGTCGAGTTCATCAACTGCAGTTGAACCTTAGCCAGAAATGAGTAGAGCTGAGTTCGATGAGCTTAACAGAAGCCGAGAGGAAGGTCTAAGAAATACTTTGCAGGCGAAACTGGATTCAAAGTTAGCATGGCAAAATCCAGAGAACTCATGATGATCACTGAAAGAATTGTTCAAGAGGCTAGAGATGCTGCAAAGATTAAGCCTACAAGGTTTATTGTTGATGTGGGAGATAGCCAATTCAACTATGAAGGAGATAGATATGGGATTGTATGCTGGGGTTATGATGAGGTCAAGGAATTGTGGTGGTTATGATGAAAGTTGACCAAGCGGAACGAGTATTATGATCATCCATCTTCCTTCAAGTCATTGACAGTGGTAGACATGGTGGAGCTGGCAAGACAAAGATTCTTTAATCCTACAAAGAATAAGCGAGGAGAAAGCTTCTATACTTCATTGCAGCAACATGTTCGAAAGGGCTTTTAAGACATGACTCTTGCTAAATCTGTCAGAATAAAGAAGACAACAAACTCACTTGGAAATCCCATTGATATAGATGTTTTTGAAGTGAGATAGCCAGCTACAAATTGGCTGAAGAATGTACCAATTCTACCTGATCTACCTGAAGAAGTTCTGGATAATTTCAAATTTTGGGCTTTTGATGAACAAACATATGGGGTAATTATCAATTGTGGAGAAGTGGAGCAGACATTCTATGATCCAATTGATCTTATGTGCTTAAGTGAAAAGGATATCAAGTTCTTGAACAATCAAGAAATGAAAGTGGATCAGGATCATTTGGAGGACGCACTGGAATTTGTGGTTTATGTTCGAGTTATATGAAGAATGAAGCATGGTAAGGAGGCAAGGGATATTCTTCTACCTTAATGATTAAGTGTGGTGAAGCTGATTAACCATGAAGGAAAAGAATGCTGAAGAAACACAAAACTACGGGGTGATTGTTGGAATATGTTAAAGATTTGATGTTTCAAATTGTTTAGTTTTTAGGTTCTCGAAGTCTTGGGGGTTCTCAAATTTGTTTGGTCTTTGTCTTGATGGGCCAAGTGGCCTAAGTCATGTATGGGTAATATATCAATCTTTTTCTAAGTCATTATTAGGGTTAGAGCTTATTTGATAAAAACTGTTCTTTGTTTACTCTTGGTGATGTTCGTATTTTGTACCAGTCGGCTCCATTGAAGCCGAGTGCAAATTCAACTGGATATCCTGCATTGTTCTTCATCGTGATCTTTATTATTGTCTCTCTTGCACACACGTGATACCATTTCGCACTCTCACGTGTGTTGTTTCAATCGATATCGGTTTTAGATCCTTCACTGGGACTAACAACAATACAACTCTAAACTTTTCCCAATAGTCAAGTTCAATTATATCCAAAATTTAACCATAATAGTCAATGTTCCCAGTGGCCCCATTTTCTCCTGAAAACTTGCGAAGCTAGGAGTTAAAGCTGTAAATGAAACACCATAAATTTGATTTTTACATATACCATCTCTTGACTTGGTATGAAACCTACATCCATTTGTAGGTATCTCTTAGATGGATGACTAGGCCCTTTAGTGTAACATCTGTAAAATTCCTAAAAATAATAATAATTATGAGTGAATATAGATAAATGAATTCTACATATCTTGATATATATATATACACATATGTATGTATGTATATATAGTTATGTGTATATTAAATATGGTATACGTTGGTATAACCTATAACTATGAATTACAATAAATGCCAAATAGTTAATAAAGAAGTGATGTAGAAAGGACATTAGAAACATACTGAAATAAATAGTAAGATTCTTGTGCACGTGATAAATTTAAAATTAAATGAGTAGAAAGGGGGTAGGTACACATTGATAAATAAGGAAAACTTGAAAGAGATAAGATTTTGGGTAAAAGGGTAAATAAAGTAACATCCTAAATTGGATAAAAGAACAACATGCGGATTTTGTAAGGATCCGCCCTGATTTCTAAAAATAGTATAAAAATGGGAGCCACCTCCCCAACCACTCATTCCCATCCCACCATTTTACAAAACATAAGTTCTTTGTAACATCAGTGCCGGAAACGTAACCGGAACAGTGATCTACACAGTAACTTGCACAGTAACTCAGGTATAAACTCTGTGTATTACATGAATATTATTATCATTTGATGTTTATCATAGAACAATTTCACATTCATTGCTAAAACATAACTCAGAAATATGGTTCAACAATCAGACATTTATCTGACAACACAGAACCATCACGTGATTGTTAGTTAGGATTCTATTATGTATAAACGTATGTGAGGATGTACAGAACAAAACGACAACGGATGTCGTTATGTGAAAGCTAAATTGACGGATTATTCGTATAGGTGACGATCTGTACGAATATATCTGAAATTTTAACGTTCTGAATCATGTCTAATAATTAGAAAACCACATTGAAAAGTGCAATTATCGTCGTGTTCATACGGGTGACGATTCTAACGAATACGCGCGACGACTGTACGATTCGATTTAAACAGGTAAATTTAATATTTTCAGAAATTTAAAATAAAGGAAAGATATTTACTTAATTTACTACGAATTACCACCTAATTTAATTTAATGAATTCTATTTTTAAGACCGTAACGAAACGTTACGAAAACGAAAGTAAACCGACGCTTCTACGCGAGACCAAACGAACCCGAACACACCGGGTGTTGGAAAGGCTTTAATATGGCATTAAATGCCATATCTCCACCCACCTACCAACTCCATCACCACCAAAATCGTTTCACTCTCTCTACTTTCTCTCTCTTGAACCACAAACCCTAGAACCTTCGTTTTTTCACCAAATCAAGCCATTTTGGTGTCAAAACGACCACAACAACACGTAGATCTTGAAAGTACAAGCGATCTGAGCCAAGAACCATCCAAATCGAGGTAAAAACGAGTTCAAAAGTCCGAATTTAGAGTTTTCAAAACCCTTTGTTCGAACCTCACATCTAACCGGTTCTAAGCCATTCAAACCATAGGGAAACTACACGAAACCACGTTAGGATAACTTAGGAACATGTGATACAGCATGGGTGAGTCATTTAGTACGACATTTGGGATCTGCATCTGCTGTAGTCGAATGGCCGAATGAGGACAACCCACAGGCCGGCCGAATGGCCACGAGAAGAGCCATGGGCCGAATGGCCTCAGGCTGAAGAACCTTGGACCGAATGATCTCTCATTCGTCCCTTCCTCTCCTCCTTCGTATGACACATCTCATTCGGCCAAGGGTTATACAAACTAGCCTCATTAGCATGAGTCACATGGCCGAATGGCTTTACCTTCGCACGAGATGTCGGTTAGGCTCCATGTTCACTCGCATGGGCCATTCCCTTTGCATGAGCTCTATTCAGCCGACCATCACTCGCATGCAAGCCACGGTACTTATGTCATTCCCACCACAACCCTAGAATGACCTAAGTGTTGCATATGGTTAGCCATGCATGAGGGTGGGACGTGATTACATGCATGAGATCATATTAGGGTTTTGTAGTTGATAAATCGGTTTTGTGTATCACCTATGCCATGGATTTCAACACCAATTTCTCTAAACTAATATAAGGTACACTCATGGATTGTAACTATCAAATGGGTTTAGAACACTTGGATTTTATTAAATGAAACTATAGGTGAGGGTGTTGGAAATAAATATTAAGAGTGGCTAACTAAGAGTCAACTCAAAACCCTAATAATCCTATATTCTAAACTTGGTTTCTAAACAATCAAATGGAATTTCATGATAATCAATAACTAAAGCTTCAACACCAAAGTTTTCTAACTACGTTAACATCAATCATGGTTGACAAAGGATCAAGAAAATTAATTAAGTGTGAGGGGTTGATTTCATTATTAACACCCAATACTTAGTAAATGCTACACAAACATACAACTAAGCTAGATGGTTCAATTGAACTTTCTAGGCTAAGTTGTACACAAGAGCGATCAAAGAATCATGGGAAAGAAGGACATAGCAAAGGACTTAGAGTTAATCAAGTGAGGTTAACTTAAGTCTCACATGTTAACTTGTAATTTCTTAAAAATGAATTATGTTTTAATAAAAAAGGAAATAAATTATAAACTTCTTTAAAATAAATTAAATAAGTTATAACTTTAAGATTTAAACTTAAAATGTATTTAATAATGATGTTTTCAGTAAAAGAGTCATGAATGTAATTAATATAAACCTTACATAACTATGGTTTAATAGTCATTATATACGGGATAAGGGTTTATGAAAGGGTAATGCACTTAGAATAGTTAGAGAAAATCATAGCAAAACATTAGTAAAATCTAGGACACATAGTTTCACACCGAGACCAAAACCCTAGATACGTCTATTCTAAATACTTATGGTATTCGAATTATCTTAAAACAACTCAGGTACTGAAGATACGTAACCTACAAGTAACGAGCGCGCATATTTGTTGTGAGTCATTACATAACAGCACAGGTGAGTTCATTTCCCCTTTTCTAAACATTTTTGTTTTACAAACGCGGGGCTGAGAAGCATGCGTAAATTATTTTCTTGAAATATATTTTACGTGAATGCTTTTACTTCATATATGTTATATGCTTAATTGTATCCTAGACTCCTGTCTAGGTAAACTATTTACAAGTTTATTAAATAAATTAATTACTCTTTATGACTAAGACAATGATTATAAAGACAAAGAACTATTTATCAAAGCTCTAATTCAAAGAGTCTAAATTCAATGTGTGTTCAAGAAAACTAATGATCAAATTCAAAGAATCTAAATTCAGTGTCGTGTTCAAGAAAACTAAGGATTGAATTCAAAGAATCTAAATTCAGTGTTGTGTTTAAGAAAACTATGGATCAAACTCAAATAATCTAAACTCAGTGTTGTGTTCAAGGAAGTCTAAGGATCAGAAATCAAAGAAATCATATCCGCCTGTGAATCAAAGAACTAACGAAATCAATAATGAACAATTCAAGGTGGATGTCAGCTGTATACAGATCAAGACCACGTGTTAACACACGGAATGTCCCGGTATAAATAGTAGACTTTATAGTCACGCTATATGGGCATAAATCAAACAATCAAACGAATTCAAAAGAACAGAGGTGAACAAAGATCAAAGGATATCCTAAAGTCCCGACATGTACAGTAGACCTGAAGGTCAAGCTGATATGGGAACATCATGAAAGTCCCGACACATACAGGTAGACTCGTTTGGGTCAAGCCTGATATGGGCCACGTGTGAGACGATACAAGCTGGACACCACCAACGACTAAGACTAATTGATTGAGTCAAATAAGGCCCAATCATCATGTCTTAGTTGTATTAAATGTTTATTTAATCATTTAATTAAACATTTAATATCATGTTTCTACAAATACTATGGTTGATCATGAATGCATGATGAACATCAAGAAATCGGTAGAATTTCAATTTGTGGAACTCAAAAAAAATCTAATATGTCGATGGTGTGGAATGAAACGTTTACTTATCATTAACAACAATATGTTACGCGATTCGGTATGTGGTGGGACGGTGGCTAGGCTGGCGGTAAGCTTGACCCTACATATGCCCTATATATAAGCATACTTGATTGGATAGCATAGATGGTTGTTGATGAGGTTAAGGTTGTCATTTCGGGTGATCAAGGTAAACAGACTTTTAGGTTATTCAAACGTTGTGAATCAAAGGTATGGGATGAAACGCTTAATTATCACCAGGAACAATATATCATATGGTTTAGTATGTGGTGGGACGGTGGCTGGGCTGGCGGTAAGCTTGACCCTACATATGCCCTATATATAAGCATACTGAACTGGATGGTATATGTGGTTAATGGTGAGGTTAAGGTTGTCATTCGAACATGTTTATTCAAATTCATTTTTGAAACAAAACTATATGAACTAACCAACCATGTGTTGACATCATCTTTTTGCATGACTTCTCAGGTGACGAACAGGTCTGAGTTAGAAGTCTAGGCTTTTGGACTAGGATGTCAGATAGAGGCCTGGTATTTTGGGCTTGCATATTTTGAACATCACTATACAAATTATTTTTGTATATCTTGTGCAGATACAAGATAGAAGAATTATGATGTTGATAGTAGATTTACATTGTTAAATTATGAACAAAACTGATGTAATTTAACTTTGTAATTCTATTTTATTTAGCATTTTCTCATTATATATCATGCGCAATGTAAACAATCTGATCATCACGATTATCATTCCTGATATCGCGCCCCGAGACCTTTCCGCCCGACAGGACACACGATTCGGCCCGCCGGCTCGGGATGTGACATTCTTTCTCTCTTTTTTCTTCGGTGGATTTACAATCAGTAAATACCCTGTTTTCTCTGATAACGGGAGCTGTGACAAAAATCCAATCTGCTTTGATTAAGAGGGATTACTATTGCATGTCAAAATCTCTGCTTATGCTACTAGGATCCTTTTCATGGACCAGTAGAATTTTGATTTCTCTACCAGGTTTCCAAATTTTGGGGAATAAATGAGGGTTTTTTGTTACATGTTAAGAATTCAGGCACTATAGTAACAGTGAGACCTCAAGAGGTTGTGGGATCATGCCCTTTCCCTACCTGTGCATCTAGATTGGACCTATAGGGTTGAAGGTATACTATTGCATGTCACATTTTTTTTCTTCTAGATCTAACTCCCTCACTAATTTATGTTAGTGTAGAGTTAGGATTTATACTTTATTGGATAAACGCCAATCAATGAAGAATAGCGATGGGTGTCGGAAGATAACATTCTACCAACTATGTTTCTGATCCATCCTTCGAGATGAAGATATGGAGGAGAAATAGAGAGGGAGTTGAAGCAAAATGTGGGCTTGACTGATGAAAAGGGGGGATAAGTGTAGACATCACATCCACAGTTAGAAATAAAGAAAATTCAAAGAAGGGTACGAACAAGAAGTGTAAACCAAAATAACAAATATGTATGATTTGGGTAAATTGTGTAATGTATTGTATAAGAGTACTTAAAAATTATGTAAATTATATGAGTAAGTTGTAATGGAACAAAGAAAGGAATTTTGTTAATTTAATTTCTATAATAAACTGTAAGTTTGCAAAAAGGGTAAAAATGGGAAACTGGATAATTTGTTAATAATAAACAAAGGGAAATAAATTAGGAATAATCAAATTATAAGAGATAATGGGATGAATTCAATTGTATCAGTACACTGTGAAAGTTAGAGATATTACTTTATCAGACAGTGAACAAATACAAGTTAAGAAATGTAGATAAATGATTGAAAATAAGCAATCTATTCTTAGTATATTTTCGAATGAGCATAGACAGATGATTGCGAACTAGCGATATATACTTGTTATTTGCGAATGAGCATAGACAGATGATTGCGAATAAGCAATCTATACTTAGCATAATTGCGAATGAAACAAACTAAATCTGAATCAGTAAAACTATACCTAACTCATTTGCGAATAACATATGCTCGTAAATAAGCAAATGATTATTTGTAATTAAATACAAATATCACACAAACTAATTAAGTACGAACTTATACATGTTTATAGGAAATTGAAGCTTCGTTATCTACTTAGGAAGGAATAAGTTGAGAAGACAACCAGGTGTGTTCTATGATACTATAAGTTCGACAGTCCCTGGTCCATCAATTTTATCCACGTCAATATTTTTAATATCGACCAGCTGCAGGCCCAAACTCTCTGGAAGTCGTCGAACTTACCAAGCTCGACAGTTTCAGGGTCAAAATGGTCCATCGAACATGTTAATCTCGATGAGAAATTTTTCCAGCTTTGCAGCTCATCGATACTAACCTCTTCTGATTATTCAGGCTTCGATACTATTCCCAGCCATTGCAATCCTTTCCAAACTTCAATCTAACATGTCCCAGGTGTTCTAGAGTCGGTTTGGTGTGAATTCGATTTGGTTTAAGGGTGAAAAACGAGCTACAAGCTAGAAGGTTTTGGGTTTGAGAATCCCTGAAAAACCGAAACTTGTAGTCAAGTTTTACCTCGTTTCTAGTCTTTTTGAGCTCCGATATTATGTACTTTCGTGTTGTAGATGTTCCAAGCTTCGTTTTGATACCAAATTTGTAAGATTTGGTGAAGAAATGACGATTTTAGGTTTGAATTATAGAGAGAGAGAGAGAGAGTTAGAGAGGGAGTTCCGGAAATGGTAGTGAGAGAGAAGGTAGTTGAGTGCATTAATGAGGGAAATAAGGGAATTAATGGTTTTTATACCCGGGTTTATTTCGGGTTCGTTCGGGTTGCTCGGTTTCGCGATTATGTAATGTTTACGGAACGTAACGTAGAATACATATTTTAAATAAAATGATTTCTTTTAAATCTTTTTAAGGTTGTAATTCCTAATAAATATTTTATATTTCTTTTTCTTATTTTTAAAGTTTCGAAAATGTTTAACGACGATGGATTTACTTTCTGGTTTGGTTTTCTACTATTCAGATATCATTCATAACGTTAAACCCACAGATATATTTGTGTGAATCGTCACCCACACAAATACACTGTCAGTTTGACATTCGAAAACGATATGGAATTATTTTTTTGAATTTAAAATTCTCACAGACGAACATAACTAACCTTAATTGTTTTACCTTTGTTTTTACTGATTTCACACGGATTTCCCATTGTGTTGTCGGCTATCTAATTCCTGTTATTTGTGGGAATCAGATAACAACCGATCTGTTATTGTTATTTGTTCTTATGAATACTTGTTATTTAATATGAAATGTTGTATATATGGAAATTCCAATTCTCATTTTACACACAATTGTTATAAATTCACAAAATTTATCATCACATAATTGTTATTCACATAGTATTCACACACAATAGTTATGAAAGTACACATACCGTACGGTTACCGGACGGTTACGGTCAAGTAGTAGTTGTCACATCAGCTTTTGGATGTTAAGGTTTTCAATATTTTTAGGGTTTGAACAGGAGAGGGGAGAATGATTATGTTCTTTTATTTGTATGAATTCAATCATGTAATCATTCATTTATTCAATGTTTAATTGATTTGATTCCTATTGTTTATGTACTCTTGCCCTAAACCTTCCGTCTAACACCGAAATATCGATCCTTAACGTTCTTACAAATACATATCCTAGTTATGCTATAGCTTGCATCATTTTTATACGTATTATACTTGTGCAAATAGTTGACAAACTCTATTTTACATGTGTGACAGGTTAAGGAAGATTGAATGAAGACATAGGATAGGTCTAGAGGCCTAGTTTAAATTATTTAAAACAATTGTTTAGACTTTGATTCATGTAATGTTTGGTTGAAGATGAATACTTGTAATGACATTAATAATGTTTGGTTTGAATGCATTTATGTTTGGTTTAATGAATCTTTAATACAAATTCCTTAATTAGTGAAACTTATAACATAACACCTTGAGCTAATTAACAGTCGACATCGCGTCCAGACGTATTCCGCCGTTGGTCAGGGTGTGACAATGTGTTAGATACACATAGCAAACTTGTTAAATTATAAATGTTAATTTATAGTTTTGCTATACATGAATTAACATGTTGTATGAATATTTATTTGGATTTTGGACAGTATTGGTTATTCATTCTTATTTGTCAATCTTGAATTCATGCTAGCTTAATGTCACACCCCGAGCCGGCGGGGTAGGATCGGAGTCCCCGTCGGGCGGAAGGTTCCCGGGGCGCGATATCGTGAGTGATAATCGGAAGTGATCAGATTGTTTACATTGCACATGATATAAATGAGAGATGCTAAGATAATAGAATTACAAAGTTAAATTACATCAGTATCATTTATAATTTAACAATGTAAATCTATTGTAAACATCATAAAATGACTATCTTGTATTTACACAAGATATACAAAATAAATTGTATAATGATGTCTTCAAAAGTATGCAGGTCCAAAATACTAAGTCTTCTATCTGAAGTCCTAGTCCAAACGAAATGACTTCTTAATTAACCTGTTCATCACCTGAGAAGTCATGCAAAAAGATCAAGTCAACACATGGTTGGTGAGTTCATATAGTTCAGTATTTGAAAATGATTTAAAAAACTCTTTCGGTAAAGACCCTAACCTCATTAACACCACATGTAATATCCACATCGGTATGCTTATATATAGGGCATATGTAAGGGACAAGCCCTAGCCAACATCCCACCACATACTAATATGCATATGACACTGCTGTTAATGATAATTAAGCATTTTTACCCTTAACACAATCCCATAAGTTCTTCTGTTTGTTGTCCCTGTATTTACAATCATTTGAAATCCATGTTGATTTCATAAGTTCATCACACAATATGATCAACCACAGTAATTGTATAAACAGTTATAAATGCTTAAGTAATTAGATAAATAAACATTTAATAAAATCTAAGTCCAAATGATTGGGGCCTTTGGTCATACTCGAGTAGACTAGTCTGTCAATCTAGGTACTTAGTAGTTAGGGAATCTGCAAATATCCTCAAACATATGACCTACAAATCAAACGGTCTAGCTAGGACTTCTTGAAATGTAGGGTTTTTGTTTCGTCTGTTTTGGCATGTGTTATCTCTGATATTTCCCAGGCTTTCCCTTGAAAATGATTTATTGATTCGTCTGATTCTGTTACAAGATGTACTTGATTCGTTGATCGTAGAATACTAGATTCATTGATCAAATGTACACTTGATTCATAGTTCAACAAACACTTGATTTGTAGAACATTGAATATTGTCTTTGCGAAGATATTTTCGTTTGATTCGTTGAAGTCCCACACTTGCTTCGTCAAAATGTTTGATTTGATTCATTGAATTCACCCATTTGATTCGTCAAAATGTTTGATTTGATTCTTTTGAAATGTTTTGATCTGTTGAGACGTTTTAGTTTAACCCGATTATTCACTTAATTTATAAGTAAATCAGTTAGTCAACCTGCATAAAATCTTCCTAGACATGGTCTAGGATAACATTTATATATATATGTGAAACATATAAATTTAAAAGCATTTAAGTAAACAATTTAAATAAAACAGTTTACGCTTGCTTCTCGGCCCCGCGTTTTAAAAACAAAATGTTAGAAAAGGGGAAATGAACTCACCTGTGTTGATGTCTAATGTACTATCACAGAATGCGCACTCTTGTTTGTAAGCTAGGTATCTTCGGTTCCTGAGTTGTTTTATAAGAATTCGAATATAATATGTACGTGTAATAGTCGTTGTGCCTAAGTTTGGGTCTTGTTGTGTGTGCAACTAAGTGTCTTAGTACTAAATGTATCTAAGATCTAATCTATCTTAGTTACCCCTTTTTGATCCAAAATCCCAAAGTTAGTTGTAATACCTTACCTTTACATTTTTAGAAATTTCGGCAGAGTTTCCTTTGTTTTGTGTTTAAAATCCAGACAAATACATTGTCTATTTTGTGACAAATCCCGATCAACAAAAACCAACTTAAAAGAACCCAATGCCATTTATAATTTACATTTCAAATTAAACAAGATTTTTAAAATTTATTAAAGTAACTTTTTATAATTTTACAACGCCTTCATTTTAATTCAATTCACAAAGTTTATAAACTATTTCTTTTTGTTGAAATATCATTATTTGAGTTAATATACTCATTGACATGTGATGGGCTTAATGTTAACCCATTGGGCCCTTCTCGACCCATTAGTAGACTTTAATGGATTAAATCCTTAATAATTTAATCATCATCCAACCTTTAGATTTTCGTTTTGCTCCCATATGATTTGTGATGAATCCCAAGTGTTTTAAACTAATTAAATAAAGAGTAACGCTTAGGTTAGATTGTTAGTGTTCAAGAAAACCCATGTTATGAAGACATAACTAGTCCATTTTTATTAAGATAGTCCTAGTACGCTTCTCATACATTTATATTGATTCCCCATGCACACACATATACTCGATCCCATCCTTGCATGTTGGAAATTATAAGAATTTCGATAATGCTTAGGTCCATTAGTATGAAGGCAGCGAACCTATTGGCCTCCACCATAGGTTCGGCTATCATTGACTCAATGGTTCGGCCAGCCTCTATCCCAAGCGAAACTGATTGGTTCGGGCTCATGGTTCGTTGGTCAGCTAGGGTTCGTCTCAGTGATTTGACCAAGGTGTCCCTAGGTTCGCCGGTTGTGGCTCAACTAAGGGAAGAAGGTTCGGCCATTGTGAGAAAAGGTTCGGCCCTAATGGTTCGGGGTTAAGGGTTCGGCTAACCTATTTAATGTAATAGGTTCGGTGCAGAGAGGGCACAGGTTCGGCTGCAGTCTTGCAGGGCTCGTTGCAGGTTCGCCACTCAGAATCTGTACGACCACAGGGTTCGGCTATAGTGATGATAGGTTCGCCACTCTCTTACCCGATCAAAAAGGTTCGGCCGCAAGGAATTTCCCACGAACCTGTAATGTTTAAGCAATCATCTTCCTTTCCATTGAGCTCAACCTGTTACAACTCGGTTTCTTGGACATCCTAAGTGCTAAATATGGTTTATTTCAAGGTTATCTAGTGCTCAAACTCGATTAGAATCATGATAATCCTAAAGGTTCGTGAAACACACACACTAAACCGAAATAAGATCGAGTTCTTACCTCAATTTCGGCGGTTAGATTCTTGAAATCTTAGTACTTTCTTGATCTACACAGCAAGATGATCGTTTAGGCACCTATCACACATGAATCCGTCAAGAATCGAGCTCTAATTTGTAGAGAGAAGGCAGAGAGAATGCTCTCTAGAGAGAGAGAAGTGAAAAAGAAAATGTGGAGAAAATGGAGGTGTGGGTGGTTGGTGTCACACCCCGAGCCGGCGGGATAGGATCGGTTGTCCCGTCGGGCGGAAGGTTCCCGGGGCGCGATATCGTGAATGATAATCGGGATGATCAGATTGTTTACATTGCACATGATATAACTGAGAAATCCTAAATATAATAGAATTACAAAGTTAAATTACATCAGTATTGTTTATAATTTAACAATGTAAATCTACCATCAACATCATAAATTTTCTATCTTGTATTTACACCAGATATACAAAATAAATCATATAATGATGTCTTCAAAATATGCAGGTCCAAAATACTAAGTCTTCTATCTGAAGTCCTAGTCCAAAAGGAATAACTCCTTAGTTGACCTGTTCGTCACCTGAGAAGTCATGCAAAAATCAAGTCAACACATGGTTGGTGAGTTCATATAGTCTTATGATTTGAAAATGATTTGAAAACCTCTTTCGGTAAAGACCCTAACCTCATTAACATCAACTGTATCATCCAGATCGGTATGCTTATATATAGGGCATACCCCTGGGTCAAGGCTACAACCCCGCCCAGACGCCATCCCACCACATACTAATCCGCATAGGACATTGATATTAATGATAGTTAAGCATTTTTACCTAACACACCTCTGATTCAGATTATGATTTCCAAAACTTGATTTACCTTGACTTTCTTGATTTTGAACATGGATACATGATTTCCCAAAAGTCAGTGATAATAGTAAAATGTCAAATATTTAATTAAATAATTAAACAAAACATTTAAATGCAACTAAGACATGATGATTGGGCCTTATTTAACTCAATCAATTAGACTTAATTGTAGGTGGTTGTCCAAGTTGTAACCTCTCACACGTGACCCATACCAGGCATAACTCACAAGGAGTATACCTGGGCGTGACGGGATTTTAATTATGCCCATACAGCCTGACCCGAAGGTCTTCTGTACATGCGGGGACTTTAATGTTTTGCCCTTACAGCTTGACCCAAAGGTCTTCTGTACATGCGGGGACTTTAAGGATATCCTTTGATTCTTGATCTCTTGATTCTCTTAGACTTTGATACAGATTTCAATGATTGTTCACGTTGTTGCCCGTATAGCCTGACTACAAAAGTCTTCTATACCTGAAGGGACTTTATATGTGTGTTACACGTGGTCTTGATTCCATATACAACTGACATCCACCTTGACTTGAGTATTAATGAGTTCATTAGATTATAATGATTTCATTACTTCAATGATTCACACACATTTATGATTCCTGATTTCCTGAGTCTCTTGATCTTGATCTTTTGACTTTCCCATGATTCACAATGATAATTGATTTGATATCGATTCTTGGGTCTCAGATCTCACACTGAGCTATGATTTCTTTGAATGTGATCTTTTGATTTTGTTCATTTGATTCCACTTTGAGTTTAGATTCTTGAATTGGAGATTTATGGACTAAAGGTTGATTTAGAGTTTAAATTAAAGTATTACTCATAAGAGTACTTTAATTAATTTGATAATGTGATCTGTTTAATAATTTCCTAGACAGGAGTCTAGGAGTATCAACAAACATATATATGTAAAAAAAAACATATAATAAATAAAAGCATTTAAATAAACAGTTTAAATAAAAACAGTTTACGCATGCTTCTCAGCCCCGCGTTTTAAAACAAAAATGTTTAGAAAAGGGGCAATGAACTCACCTGTGTTGCTCTGAATTGAATTACCACAAAATGCGCGCTCGTTGTTTGTAGCTTAAGTATCTTCGGTTCCTGTGTTGTTTTAAAAGGATTCGCATACGATGAGTATTTATGATAGGCGTTGAAACTAAGGCTTTGGTCTCGGTGTGCAACTACGTGTCTTAGTTTACTAATGTGTTTCTATGGTTTTCTCTAACTAAGCTAACCTTATTACCCATTCCTAACCAGAATCCCACAAATCATTTAAAGACTTAAAGTAAACATTTTCAATTTAATTCGTTTTAAATTAAACCATTTTATAGTAACACTTATTTAGAAAATCATTTAATTGGTTTTAACATAGTTTACAGTTTAGTTTCTTTAATTAAAACATAATTACTTTAAATAAAACAAGTTTCTTTGCATGATGGGCTTAAGTTAAGCCCATTGGGCCATCCCCGGCCCATTAATTAGACTTTGATCATACAAATGATTTCTTGAAAATTCTTTGATTTACTAAGCCTTGATGGTTTAAATAAATCATCTAGGTTAGTTATATATCGTTATCTTATAAAATGAATTTGTATTACCGATCATTCCACCCATGCATGGAATTTACGTGAGTGTTCCCATGCACACACACATATACACTTGATCATATCCCATGCACTCCTCTCCATTAATCATCCTCATGCTTAAACCACGTGGTCTTAACCCAAGTTCTTAGCAGAGGGGTTTCTGGCCAAATCAAATAGGGCAAAGGACCATGAGCCGAATAAGGGTTCGGTCGAATGGCTTTAAGTCGAATGAAGGGTGATTGCCGAATGGAGGCTTGATCGAGGAAGTTCATTCGGAGCATGTTGAGTCGAATGGGGTAGGTCGAATGAACCCTGGGTCGGCGAATAGGCATAGGCCGAAGGAAGTGGGTCGAATGGATGTTTGATCGAATGAGTCCTTGATTCGGCCGAATGTAACACATGTCGAATGAATGCCCACGAATGAGACTCCAGCGAATGACCACGATCGCATGAGAATGGGACATGGTCGAATGGGAGCTTTGGCCATTCGGCGAATGGAAGAGCTGTGGTCATTCGACCACCTGTTGCTAGGCCATTCGGCCGCACGAACACAACCACCATAACACTCGCGATTTCGAATTTAGTGGCTATCCCCTGGTGTGGAACAAGTTCCTAACTCATCATAAAGTGTCGTGATGTGTTTCCTATGGCTCAAGAGGGGTGATAATCGGCTGTTAAGGACCGACCCAAAGAGGGTTTCAAAACCCTAAAAACCGACTAGATTTTCATGGTTTTACCTCAAATCAGATGGAGAGACGTCTAGATCCGTTGTACTTTCGAGTTCTACTAGTGATGGTGAACGTTTTGACACCAAAAACACAAAATTTCGTGAAGGATTGAAGAAGATATGGCTAGGGTTTTCTAGTGAGAGAAAGAAGAGAGAGAGAGGGATGAACGAGGATGATGATGATAGCTGGTAGTTGTGGGTTGGTGTGGCCATAAATGCCACATTAAAGGAAGGGAAAAATACCGGGTTCGTTCGGGTTCGTTCGATTTCGCGTGGTTTCACGTAAAAACGCCGTTTTCGCGTCGTTTTCGTAACGAAACGACTCGGTTTTAAAATAGAAGTCATAAAATTATTTTAGGTTGTGATTCCTAATAAATTAACTAAATATCTTTTAATTATTAAAATTTTCAAAATATTTAATTAGCGTTTA
Organism: Mikania micrantha; assembly: GCA_009363875.1. NCBI lineage: Eukaryota > Viridiplantae > Streptophyta > Magnoliopsida > Asterales > Asteraceae > Mikania > Mikania micrantha. The sequence continues at coordinate 73,129,977 of CM018693.1, forward strand.
AATCGAATCGCGCGGTCATCGCGCGTATTTGTTCGAATCAAATACGACGATAACTACACTTTTCAATATTGTTTTCTAATTATCGAATATCATTCAGAACGTTAAACTTTTAGATTTATTCGTACAGATCGTCACCTATACGAATAATCTGTCGGTTTAGCATTCACTTAACGATATTCGTGTTGTTTTGTCCTGTAAGGCCTCACATACGTTTATACATAATAAAATCCTAACAAATAAATCACATGATGATTCTGTGTTGCCAGATGATTATCTGACTCAAGAATCATTGTTCTGAATTGATTTCTCTGAAATGACTGAGAATTCACTGTTTTGATAATATGAAATGATACTAAGACTTGATATGAACATAAAATACACTGAATTACATGAAATTTGTACCTGATTACTGTTCACGCACTGTTACGATCACTGTTCCGGTAACGGTTCCGGCACTGATGTTACAGTCTCCCCTTGTTAGAGAAATTTCGTCCCGAAATTTAAGAATTGTTATCGGGTACGGCTTCCTCTTCAAACAGCTGGGGATACTTTAACTTCATGTGATCTTCACGTTCCCAAGTAAACTCGGGTCCGCGTCTTGAATTCCAACGAACCTTTTGCAATCGGAATACGGCTTCGTCTCAGTTGTTTGACTTTGCAATCTATAATCTCTAAAGGTTCTTCGATAAAATGTAACTGATCATCAACTTGAATTTCTTCGAGTGGAATGACGAGTGATTCGTCAGTAAGGCACTTCTTTAAGTTTGAGACGTGAAATACGTCATGCACACCACTGAGTTCATCCGGTAATCTCAATCTATACGCCACAGGACCAATACGCTCGATGATTTCGAACGGTCCTACGTATCGTGGTGCTAACTTGCCTTTCTTTCCAAAGCGGACTACGCCTTTCCATGGAGAAACTTTCAACATAACACGGTCTCCCACTTGGAATTCCAACGACTTACGCCGTTTGTCGGCATAGCTTTTCTGTCTGCTTCTGGTAGCTTGTAATCTTCTTTGAATCTGGGCAATCTTGTCAGTGGTTTCCTGAATAAGCTCTGGCCCAGTTATGCGATTATCTCCAACTTCAGTCCAACAGATCGGTGATCGACATTTCCGACCATAAAGAGCCTCGAATGGCGCACATCCGATACTGCTGTGGTAACTGTTGTTGTAGGAGAACTCAATCAGTGGCAAATGAGAATCCCAATTCCCACCGAAATCCAAAATACAGGTCCTTAACATATCCTCTAGGGTCTGAATCGTACGTTCGCTTTGGCCGTCCGTTTGTGGATGGTAAGCTGTACTCAGATTTAACTGTGTCCCTAGAGATTTCTGCAGTGATTGCCAGAACCTTGAAGTAAATCTGCTGTCTCTATCAGAAATAATTGACAATGGTACACCGTGACGTACCACTATCTCATTAATGTACAATCTCGCCAGTCTATCCATCGTGAAGGTTTCACGCATCGGCAAGAAGTGAGCAGATTTTGTTAAACGATCAATGATCACCCAAATTGTATCGTGACCACTGGAAGTGCGGGGTAGCTTGGTAATGAAATCCATAGCTATTTGTTCCCACTTCCAGAGCGGAATCTCAGGCTGTTCCAGTAATCCAGACGGTCTCTGGTGTTCCGCCTTTACCTTCGCACACGTTAGACATCGACCGACATACTCGGCTATGTCTTTCTTCATTCCCGGCCACCAATAAAATCCACGCAAGTCTTGGTACATTTTATCAGCGCCTGGATGAACTGAGTATTTAGTCTTGTGTGCCTCATCGAAGATAAGTCTTCTCAACTCGTCTACCGCCGGAATCCATATACGATCCTGGTAGTAGATCATTCCATCAGACTTGGTCTCTAAATGTTTCTCTGCTCCGCAGTCAAGTTCTTTCTTCAAGTTTCCTCTGTCAACTGATTCCTGTTGTGTCTGAATGATCCTGTCTTGTAAACTGGTCTGCACAGTCATCCCCATAGCTCTAACGCGTAAGGGTTTGACCCGTTCCTTCCGGCTCAAGGCATCAGCTACAACAATTGCCTTTCCCGGATGGTACTTGATCACACAATTGTAATCATTCAGAAGTTCAACCCAACGGCGTTGTCGCATGTTGAGCTCCTTCTGATCAAATATGTGCTGCAGACTCTTGTGATCTGTAAATATGGTACACTTAGTGCCATATAAGTAATGTCTCCAAATCTTCAATGCAAAGATTACTGCTCCCAGTTCAAGATCATGAGTAGTGTAATTCTTCTCATGAATCTTTAACTGTCTTGATGCATAGGCTATGACCTTGTCCCGTTGCATTAAAACACAACCGAGTCCCTGATGGGATGCATCACAATACACAACAAAGTCTTCACATCCTTCTGGGAGAGATAAGATTGGAGCATCACACAGTTTCTGTTTCAATGTCTGAAAAGCATCTTCTTGTTTCTGCTCCCAGACAAACGGTTCACTTTTCTGAGTTAACTTAGTGAGAGGCAAAGCTATCTTAGAAAAGTTCGAGATGAACCTCCTGTAATAACCTGCCAATCCCAGAAAAGACCGTATCTCCGTTGGCGTTCTCGGAGTGTCCCAGTTCTTTATTGCTTCAATCTTGGCAGGATCTACGTGTATTCCCTCACTGTTGACTACATGACCAAGAAACTGAACTTCTTTTAACCAAAATTCACATTTAGAGAACTTGGCATAAAGCTTTTGTTCTGTCAACAGTTCCAAGATCTTTCTGAGATGTTGCTCGTGTTCTGCTTTGCTCTTGGAATAAATCAGTATGTCATCGATAAAGACAATAACAAACTGATCTAGATACGGCTTGCACGCTCGGTTCATGAGATCCATGAAAACCGCTGGTGCGTTTGTCAATCCGAAAGGCATCACCATGAATTCGTAATGCCCGTATCTGGTTCGGAATGCCGTCTTCGGTATGTCTTCATCTTGAACTCTAAGCTGATGATAACCAGACCGCAAGTCAATCTTAGAGAAGTACTGAGCTCCTTGCAGTTGGTCAAACAAATCATCAATCCTCGGCAATGGATACCGATTCTTGATAGTCAACTTGTTCAGTTCCCGATAGTCGATGCACATTCGAAACGATCCGTCTTTCTTCTTCACGAACAAAACCGGAGCTCCCCAAGGTGAGTAGCTCGGTCTAATGAATCCTTTATCCAATAATTCCTGCAACTGGTTCGATAATTCCTGCATCTCCGAAGGTGCTAGCCGATAAGGAGATTTAGCAACAGGAGTCGCTCCAGGAACTAAGTCAATTCGGAACTCTACCGGTCGCACAGGAGGCAAACCTGGTAGATCTTCAGGAAATACTTCTGGATACTCTCTTACTACTGGTACATCTTGTATCTTCTTCTTGTCTTTCTCTTTCTCCACTACGTGAGCCAGGAAAGCTACACACTGCTTCTGTAAACACTTACGCGCCTTTATGCATGAAATGATTTTGACACTTCGTTTTGCTTGATCCCCTTTGACTTCCAACACACGATCATCTGGTAATGGAACTCGAAGCAGCTTCTCAGAACAGATAACTTCCACTCGGTTAGAGGAAAGCCAATCCATTCCAACAATGATGTCAAAACTACCCAACTCCATCGGTATCAAATCGATAGAGAATGTATAACCGTTAAGTGTCAATGGGCAATTCCGGTGAACTGTACTAACTGTGATCTGTTTTCCGTTAGCTACTTCTATAATGTAAGGGGAATCTAACTGTTCTTCTATGGAATCTAGTTGGCATGCAAAATCGGCAGAGATAAAACTCTGATCCGCACCAGTGTCAAAGAGAACAGATGCATAAAAGTCATGTAAGAGAAACGTACCAGTGACCACATTTGGGTCCTGGCGTGCAGCTGGTGCTCCAATAACAAAAGCTCTTCCACGAGGAGCTTGAACTGCTTGTTGAGCCTTCTTCGGGCAGTTCTTTGCAAAATGGCCTTGTTCGCCACAGTTGAAACATCCACCATTGTTCTGGTTGGCTGGTGGAGGGAGTGCTAGAGCAGTATTGTTAACTGCTGGATTTGGTGTCAGTCTGCACTGCTGAACCCAGTGCCCTTTTCTTCCACAACCCGTGCATTGACGGCACTGGTTGTTTGCAGCATGATGATACTGGCATTTAGTACACAAAGGATGTGGACCAGTATATTGTCTCTTGGGAACATTTTGTTGTGCTGCTGCTACTTGATTCAGGGGAGTAGCCACAGTGTAATTCTTTATGAACTTCTGCTTCTTCTTTGGGCGTTGCTGATGTTGTGGCTTCTTTGAAGTCTCTTCCTTTCTCTTGCCGGTGTCTGCCTCTTTCTTCAGAACTCCAGAGGCAACCATCAAGTCAGTGAGTTTTCCAGACAGTCTCACTGCTGATTCGACAGTAGTAGGGTTGGCTGAAACAACCATTCCCTGAATGCAGGCGGGAAGTCCACCTACATATCTGTCGATTCTCTTCTCCAAGGTTGGTACCATGTCAGGTACCAAAGCAACCAACTCATGATAACGAGTTGTATACCCCATGTGATCAGCCCCCTTCATCACATGGTTGGATAATTCAACCTCCAGTTTCTGCAGTTCATTCTTGGGGCAGAACTCTGTTCGCAGCAGTGTCTTGAAATCCTCCCATGGCATGGCCATGGCTTCTTCTCTTCCTCGGGCGTTGATCTGACCATTCCACCAGGTCAGAGCCCGCTTGTTGAATATTCCAGCAGAGTAGCGGACTTTATGGTGCTCTGGACAGCTGCAGAGGTCCAGAGTAGCCTCAATCTTTTCAATCCATTGGATTAATCCAACGGCTCCTTCAGATCCGCTAAAGCTAGGCGGCTTACATCCTACGAATGACTTGTAGGAGTAGTGTGAGGTACCACCAGTATTCCTACTGGCTTCTCCAGATGAGTTGCCAGTGTTGTTCATCTCATTACGGAGAAGATTGAACATCTCCGGTATCGCTTCCTTCATCTGATTGGTCATCTGGTTGCTCAGTAGAGTCATCAAAGCGATGGTGGTAGGATCCAGTATGGGAGTCGTGCCTGAACCTGATGCCTGTGTGATCAGTGGAGGAGGAGGTGGAGGCGGTGGAGGAGGTGGCGGTGGTGAGTCATTTGGAGATGGCGTGGAGGAGTGTGGAGCTTGGTCTTGTGTTGATGTCAACAGCGGAGGTTGTCTTCGTGGCGGCATTCTGATCATAACCAAATGAATATTGGTTAGTGCAATGATCGAATGCAGAAGACAATATGCAATAAGTCTTAAATCCTATGTTCTCTACATGCAGGGTCCCTAGGTTATAGTCTAGGCCAAACCGTTTAAACAAATGACCTATATTTCTCTATAACCATGGCTCTGATACCAATCTGTCACACCCCGAGCCGGCAGGATAGGATCGGTTGTCCCGTCGGGCGGAAGGTTCCCGGGGCGCGATATCGTGAATGATAATCGGGATGATCAGATTGTTTACATTGCACATGATATAACTGAGAAATGCTAAATATAATAGAATTACAAAGTTAAATTACATCAGTATTGTTTATAATTTAACAATGTAAATCTACCATCAACATCATAAATTTTCTATCTTGTATTTACACCAGATATACAAAATAAATCATATAATGATGTCTTCAAAATATGCAGGTCCAAAATACTAAGTCTTCTATCTGAAGTCCTAGTCCAAAAGGAATAACTCCTTAGTTGACCTGTTCGTCACCTGAGAAGTCATGCAAAAATCAAGTCAACACATGGTTGGTGAGTTCATATAGTCTTATGATTTGAAAATGATTTGAAAACCTCTTTCGGTAAAGACCCTAACCTCATTAACATCAACTGTATCATCCAGATCGGTATGCTTATATATAGGGCATACCCCTGGGTCAAGGCTACAACCCCGCCCAGACGCCATCCCACCACATACTAATCCGCATAGGACATTGATATTAATGATAGTTAAGCATTTTTACCTAACACACCTCTGATTCAGATTATGATTTCCAAAACTTGATTTACCTTGACTTTCTTGATTTTGAACATGGATACATGATTTCCCAAAAGTCAGTGATAATAGTAAAATGTCAAATATTTAATTAAATAATTAAACAAAACATTTAAATGCAACTAAGACATGATGATTGGGCCTTATTTAACTCAATCAATTAGACTTAATTGTAGGTGGTTGTCCAAGTTGTAACCTCTCACACGTGACCCATACCAGGCATAACTCACAAGGAGTATACCTGGGCGTGACGGGATTTTAATTATGCCCATACAGCCTGACCCGAAGGTCTTCTGTACATGCGGGGACTTTAATGTTTTGCCCTTACAGCTTGACCCAAAGGTCTTCTGTACATGCGGGGACTTTAAGGATATCCTTTGATTCTTGATCTCTTGATTCTCTTAGACTTTGATACAGATTTCAATGATTGTTCACGTTGTTGCCCGTATAGCCTGACTACAAGAGTCTTCTATACCTGAAGGGACTTTATATGTGTGTTACACGTGGTCTTGATTCCATATACAACTGACACCCACCTTGACTTGAGTATTAATGAGTTCATTAGATTATAATGATTTCATTACTTCAATGATTCACACACATTTATGATTCCTGATTTCCTGAGTCTCTTGATCTTGATCTTTTGACTTTCCCATGATTCACAATGATAATTGATTTGATATCGATTCTTGGGTCTCAGATCTCACACTGAGCTATGATTTCTTTGAATGTGATCTTTGATTTTGTTCATTTGATTCCACTTTGAGTTTAGATTCTTGAATTGGAGATTTATGGACTAAAGGTTGATTTAGAGTTTAAATTAAAGTATTACTCATAAGAGTACTTTAATTAATTTGATAATGTGATCTGTTTAATAATTTCCTAGACAGGAGTCTAGGAGTATCAACAAACATATATATGTAAAAAAAACATATAATAAATAAAAGCATTTAAATAAACAGTTTAAATAAAAACAGTTTACGCATGCTTCTCAGCCCCGCGTTTTAAAACAAAAATGTTTAGAAAAGGGGCAATGAACTCACCTGTGTTGCTCTGAATTGAATTACCACAAAATGCGCGCTCGTTGTTTGTAGCTTAAGTATCTTCGGTTCCTGTGTTGTTTTAAAAGGATTCGCATACGATGAGTATTTATGATAGGCGTTGAAACTAAGGCTTTGGTCTCGGTGTGCAACTACGTGTCTTAGTTTACTAATGTGTTTCTATGGTTTTCTCTAACTAAGCTAACCTTATTACCCATTCCTAACCAGAATCCCACAAATCATTTAAAGACTTAAAGTAAACATTTTCAATTTAATTCGTTTTAAATTAAACCATTTTATAGTAACACTTATTTAGAAAATCATTTAATTGGTTTTAACATAGTTTACAGTTTAGTTTCTTTAATTAAAACATAATTACTTTAAATAAAACAAGTTTCTTTGCATGATGGGCTTAAGTTAAGCCCATTGGGCCATCCCCGGCCCATTAATTAGACTTTGATCATACAAATGATTTCTTGAAAATTCTTTGATTTACTAAGCCTTGATGGTTTAAATAAATCATCTAGGTTAGTTATATATCGTTATCTTATAAAATGAATTTGTATTACCGATCATTCCACCCATGCATGGAATTTACGTGAGTGTTCCCATGCACACACACATATACACTTGATCATATCCCATGCACTCCTCTCCATTAATCATCCTCATGCTTAAACCACGTGGTCTTAACCCAAGTTCTTAGCAGAGGGGTTTCTGGCCAAATCAAATAGGGCAAAGGACCATGAGCCGAATAAGGGTTCGGTCGAATGGCTTTAAGTCGAATGAAGGGTGATTGCCGAATGGAGGCTTGATCGAGGAAGTTCATTCGGAGCATGTTGAGTCGAATGGGGTAGGTCGAATGAACCCTGGGTCGGCGAATAGGCATAGGCCGAAGGAAGTGGGTCGAATGGATGTTTGATCGAATGAGTCCTTGATTCGGCCGAATGTAACACATGTCGAATGAATGCCCACGAATGAGACTCCAGCGAATGACCACGATCGCATGAGAATGGGACATGGTCGAATGGGAGCTTTGGCCATTCGGCGAATGGAAGAGCTGTGGTCATTCGACCACCTGTTGCTAGGCCATTTGGCCGCACGAACACAACCACCATAACACTCGCGATTTCGAATTTAGTGGCTATCCCCTGGTGTGGAACAAGTTCCTAACTCATCATAAAGTGTCGTGATGTGTTTCCTATGGCTCAAGAGGGGTGATAATCGGCTGTTAAGGACCGACCCAAAGAGGGTTTCAAAACCCTAAAAACCGACTAGATTTTCATGGTTTTACCTCAAATCAGATGGAGAGACGTCTAGATCCGTTGTACTTTCGAGTTCTACTAGTGATGGTGAACGTTTTGACACCAAAAACACAAAATTTCGTGAAGGATTGAAGAAGATATGGCTAGGGTTTTCTAGTGAGAGAAAGAAGAGAGAGAGAGGGATGAACGAGGATGATGATGATAGCTGGTAGTTGTGGGTTGGTGTGGCCATAAATGCCACATTAAAGGAAGGGAAAAATACCGGGTTCGTTCGGGTTCGTTCGGTTTCGCGTGGTTTCACGTAAAAACGCCGTTTTCGCGTCGTTTTCGTAACGAAACGACTCGGTTTTAAAATAGAAGTCATAAAATTATTTTAGGTTGTGATTCCTAATAAATTAACTAAATATCTTTTAATTATTAAAATTTTCAAAATATTTAATTAGCGTTTAAATCGAATCGCGCGGTCATCGCGCGTATTTGTTCGAATCAAATACGACGATAACTACACTTTTCAATATTGTTTTCTAATTATCGAATATCATTCAGAACGTTAAACTTTTAGATTTATTCGTACAGATCGTCACCTATACGAATAATCTGTCGGTTTAGCATTCACTTAACGATATTTGTGTTGTTTTGTCCTGTAAGGCCTCACATACGTTTATACATAATAAAATCCTAACAAATAAATCACATGATGATTATGTGTTGCCAGATGATTATCTGACTCAAGAATCATTGTTCTGAATTGATTTCTCTGAAATGACTGAGAATTCACTGTTTTGATAATATGAAATGATACTAAGACTTGATATGAACATAAAATACACTGAATTACATGAAATTTGTACCTGATTACTGTTCACGCACTGTTACGATCACTGTTCCGGTAACGGTTCCGGCACTGATGTTACAGTTGGTGGGGACATAAATGTTTCATTAAATGTGGTTTATAATACCCACCCGTTCGGTCTCGATCGGTTTTCGCGCAAAACGTCGGTTCGCGTAGTTTTTCGCGACTAAACGACACGATTATAAAATTAGAATTCATTCAATTATTCTAGGTTGTGATTCCTAATAAATTAACTAATATCTTCTTATTTATTTAAATTTAACAAAATATTAATTTACTGTTTAAATCGAAATGTACGGTCGTCGAGCGTATTCGTTCGAATCGTCACCCGTACGAACACGACGATAACTATACTTTTCAATCTTGTTTTCTAAATATAGAATATCATTCAGAGCGTTAAACTTTTAGATTTATTCGTACAAATCGTCACCTATACGAATATCCCGTCAGTTTAGCATTCCCGTAACAATATTCGTGTATTTTGTTCTTTAAAGTCTCACATACGTTTATACATAATAATTCCTAAACAAGTAATCACATGATGGTTCTGTATTGTCAAAGAATTATCTGACTCAAGAACCATTGTTTTGAACTTTGTTTTCTGGATTGAATCTGAACTGTGATTTGATAACATGAAATGAAAATGATATACAATTGTTAACTGAAATACGTACCTGATTTACTGTTCATGTACTGTGGAGATCACTGTTCCGGTGACGGTTCCGGCACTGATGTTACAGTCTCCCCTTGTTAGAGAAATTTCGTTCCGAAATTTAAGAGTTGTTATCGGGTACAGCTTCCTCTTCAAACAGTTGGGGATACTTTGACTTCATGTGATCTTCACGTTCCCAAGTAAACTTGGGTCCCCGTCTTGAGTTCCATCGAACCTTTACAATGGGAATACGGCTTCGCCTCAGTTGTTTAACCTTGCGATCCATAATCTCCATAGGTTCCTCGATAAAATGTAACTGTTCATCGACTTGAATTTCTTCAATTGGAATGACAAGAGACTCGTCAGCAGGTAATCTCAGTCTATACACAACAGGACCAATACGCTCGATGATCTCGAACGGTCCCACGTATCGTGGTGCTAGTTTGCCTTTCGTTCCAAAGCGTACAACGCCTTTCCATGGGGATACCTTCAACATGACTCGGTCTCCCACTTGGAATTCCAACGGCTTGCGCCGTTTGTCGGCGTAGCTCTTTTGTCTACTCGTTGTTGCTTGCAGTCTTCTTTGAATCTGAGCTATCTTGTCAGTGGTTTCTTGAATAAGTTCTGGCCCAGTTATTCGATTGTCTCCAACTTCAGTCCAACAGATCGGTGATCGACATTTCCGACCATAAAGAGCCTCGAATGGTGCACATCCGATACTACTGTGATAACTGTTATTGTAGGAGAACTCGATCAGTGGCAAATGGGAATCCCAATTTCCACCGAAATCTAACACGCAGGTTCTTAACATGTCTTCTAGGGTTTGAATAGTACGTTCGCTTTGACCATCCGTTTGTGGATGATAAGCTATACTCAGATTTAACTGTGTCCCTAGTGACTTCTGCAGTGATTGCCATAACCTTGATGTAAATCTGCTATCTCGATCAGAAATAATAGACATTGGCACACCGTGGCGCACCACTATCTCATTGATGTATAATCTCGCCAGCTTATCCATCGTGAAGGTCTCACGCATAGGCAAGAAGTGAGCAGATTTGGTTAAACGATCAATGATCACCCAAATTGTATCATGACCACTGGAAGTGCGGGGTAGCTTGGTAATGAAGTCCATAGCTATTCATTCCCACTTCCAGAGCGGAATCTCAGGCTGTTCTAGTAGACCAGACGGTCTCTGGTGTTCCGCCTTTACCTTTGCACACGTCAGACACTGACCGACATACTCGGCTATGTCTTTCTTCATCCCCGGCCACCAATAAAATCCACGCAAGTCGTGGTACATTTTATCAGCGCCTGGGTGTACGGAGTATTTAGTCTTGTGTGCTTCATCGAAGATCAGTCTTCTTAATTCATCTACCGCCGGTATCCATATACGTTCCCGGTAGTAGATCATTCCGTGAGGTTTTGTGTCGAACTGTTTTTCTGCTCCGCAATCAAGTTCCTTCTTCAAATTACCTCGGTCAAGTGTTTCTTGTTGTACTTGAATAATCTTGTCGCTTAAACTGGTCTGCACGGTTATCCCCATTGCTCTAACACGTAGGGGTTTGACCCGTTCCTTCCGGCTCAAGGCATCAGCTACCACGTTCGCCTTTCCCGGATGGTACTTAATTACACAATCATAGTCGTTCAGAAGTTCAACCCAACGGCGTTGTCGCATGTTGAGCTCCTTCTGATCAAAGATGTGCTGCAGACTCTTGTGATCAGTGAATATGGTACACTTGGTGCCATATAAATAATGTCTCCAAATCTTCAATGCGAAGTTACTGCTCCCAGTTCAAGATCATGAGTAGTGTAGTTCTTCTCATGAATCTTTAGCTGTCTTGATGCATATGCTATGACTTTGTCCCGTTGCATTAACACACAACCAAGTCCCTGATGAGAGGCATCACAGTATACAACAAAGTCATCGCAGCCCACTGGGAGAGATAGGATTGGAGCATCGCATAGTTTCTGTTTCAGGGTCTGGAAAGCATCTTCTTGTTTCTGCTCCCAGACAAACGGTTCACTTTTCTGGGTTAACTTAGTGAGAGGCAGAGATATTTTAGAAAAGTTTGAAATAAACCTTCTGTAATAACCTGCCAATCCCAGAAAAGACCGTATCTCCGTCGGTGTCTTCGGAGTGTCCCAATTCTTTATCAACCTGTTACAACTCGGTTTCTTGGACATCCTAAGTGCTAAATATGGTTTATTCCAAGGTTATCTAGTGCTCAAACTCGATTAGAATCATGATAATCCTAAAGGTTCGTGAAACACACACACTAAACCGAAATAAGATCGAGTTCTTACCTCAATTTCGGCGGTTAGATGCTTGAAATCTTAGTACTTTCTTGATCTACACAGCAAGATGATCGTTTAGGCACCTAGCACACTTGAATCCGTCAAGAATCGAGCTCGAATTTGTAGAGAGAAGGCAGAGAGAATGTTCTCTAGAGAGAGAGAGAAGTGAAAACGAAAATGTGGAGAAAATGGAGGTGTGGGTGGTTGGTGGGGACATAAATGTTTCATTAAATGTGGTTTATAATACCCACCCGTTCGGTCTCGATCGGTTTCGCGTAAAACGTCGGTTGGCGTAGTTTTTCGCGACTAAAAGACACGATTATAAAATTAGAACTCATTCAATTATTCTAGGTTGTGATTCCTAATAAATTTACTAATATCTTCTTATTTATTTAAATTTAACAAAATATTAATTTACTGTTTAAATCGAAATGTACGGTCGTCGCGCGTATTCGTTCGAATCGTCACCCGTACGAACACGACGATAACTATACTTTTCAATCTTGTTTTCTAAATATAGAATATCATTCAGAACGTTAAACTTTCAGATTTATTCGTACAAATCGTCACCTATACGTATATCCCGTCAGTTTAGCATTCCCGTAACAATATTCGTGTATTTTGTTCTTTAAAGTCTCACATACGTTTATACATAATAATTCCTAAACAAGTAATCACATGATGGTTCTGTATTGTCAAAGAATTATCTGACTCAAGAACCATTGTTCTGAACTTTGTTTTCTGGATTGAATCTGAACTGTGATTTGATAACATGAAATGAAAATGATATACAATTGTTAACTGAAATACGTACCTGATTTACTGTTCATGTACTGTGGAGATCACTGTTCCGGTGACGGTTCCGGCACTGATGTTACACTTAAGATATAGTTTGCATCTTTTTTTATGTATTATATTGTTGTTCCAACAATAATATTTCTTATTAATGTTTGCACCAACAAAGATTCATTAATGAAATTAAGTTTGTAATATTTGAAATTTTATCTGAAATATTTTTATCAATCATGGAAATAATATTGCAAGTTTGTTCTCTTTTGACAAAGACTTAAATGATGGAACTTAAAATTTTTTGAAGTATAATCAACAAATAATTATCGGTCATTACAACGAGGCCTAAGAATTTTATTTTTACTTTATTTATTTTTATATTCTTATGAACCTTGTTAGTATTCACAATCTTTCGTTAATGAAAACGACAAATATTTACGTAGCTACTTTATCGACGTCCTAAAGGATTTATATATCATAATACATTCTAAACCATGATTTTAACTCGTGGGTTTTATTTTTAATTATACATAAAAGCATTTCACTTCTGAAGATGGTTTTTAATATGATCAGGTAAAAACATAACTATTTAATAATTGTTTTGAATAACAACCAAAAAATATTCCTACTTTTTGTGAATAGATACATATGTGTCTTTCACATCATTTAACAATAAAACCTTCCATTTAAAAGATCTTAATTATCTCGAGCCTACTTTGTGTAGGTCATAACATATTTGTTAGGTCTACTTTCCACCAATTGAAAAAAGTTGGACACATGCATTATCACTTATACCTACCCTTGATCAAAATTGCACCAACAAACAAACGAACCAAAGGTGCAAAATTAAAATGATAATATATGATCAGTATTATCTTTGCTTCTTTTTTTTTTTTTTTTTTTGGTACTAGCTTGTATCATGTAAATTTCATATATAATACATAACTAGATTTTATCCTGCAGGTATCGAGTTGTGTGTCTACCTTTATGTCAAATACCAAAAGTCAATCGCAAATAATAAGTTGTCGATCTTGGTGCGAATATCAAAACATATCGTAACTACCATCTCTCTTCCGTGAGACTTTCATTCTAACATAAAACCACTAGACCTCACAAAGCCGACTACAAACTAAGGTCACAACAACCACTACAACAATTAAATGATTTAGCGACGACAAAAATCGGCAATATAGGGGTCAAAAATCGTTGGTATACCCTATAGTGACAACATTAGTCACAAAAAAGTCATCATTGTTGCTTCTTCTCAGTAGCATGGACAAGTCGTCGCAATATCAATCGTCACAACAACTGAGGATATAGCGACAAAAGGCCGTCGCTACATACCTCGAATAAATAATTTTTCATTCCTTTTTTATTATAAAAATGATTTTCTGTTAATTAAAAAAACCAAACAAAAAATTTTTTTTAAGACGTTAAAATTATATCTAAAACGAATTTTTTAATATTTAACCTATAGCGACAATAGTTAGTCGCTATACAATTTCCAGAAACTGCGAAAAAATTAAGGTTTCCCCGCGTGGGCTATATTAGCGACAACTAGTCGTTGCTTCCCGTGAAACTATTGGAAAGCCGTTATGTGGCAAGGTGTCCTCGCTATACCTCACTCTATTGCAATGATCTATGTCGTCACTATAGATTTTAACGCTATAGCTCCTTATTCTCTCAGTGATCAACTACATACTTAAAAACAAAACAACACAAAGAATGGGCATGTTGTTGCCTCAAAACCACACAAACTATTTATGTCATCATGATCCAATGTGATAATAAACCATGCCACACACGAATTGTTAATGTGTCGTAAAACACTAAAGCTTATTTAATCATAATTAACGAAAAACAAAAAACAAAAACAAAAATTAGAAATTAAAAATCTTAGTTTACGGATGAATATTAGAAATCATAATCTTTGTCACGAAAAAAAAAAAACAAAACTATTGTTTTTTTTTGTCATGGATGAATGACCCTCACGGCCTAGTCATGCTTCTGTGTAGTGGAGGGGAGGGCTTCATGGGGGCACCACCTATGCCTCTCAAACCTCACTCACTTAACACTACACATAGCCTAGTAAAAATACATGTTGATGAAATTGAGAAATAAATACCAATCCTGAAACTAGTAAACCAAAATAAAAGGTGAAAAAAAAAAGGTTTAGGAAAGTAAACTATTATTCTTGAAAATTAAGTATACATTTCAAGAATCACATATTGTGCACATGTATGCTATTACTTGGATGACAATATACTTTCTCTATCTGTTGCCGCCCATGCTGAAGAAAATGATCGAAGCGAGGGAGGCCAAATTAAAGAGCATAAAAACAAAGGAAAAAAGGTTGGAACTTTAGCTTCTTGTGGGGTAGATATAGCACTAAGAACATGTAGCAGTAGTACTAAAAGAAAAGAAAAATAAAGAATTAATGGGTATGTACTACCATAATCATGATTCACAAATCCAACAGTATCAACGTGCACCATACAGATAGATAGCAAAAGACCATTAGAGTTGCTCTATCACAAGTAAAGAGAGATGATGATTTTTGTTACACATGTTCTAGATTCCTCTACAACTCAACATCAATTTTTGCTTCTTTATTTTTCTAAAATATATAAATGCAATATATATCTATACAAAATGGGTAAGTTTGTGTCTATCCTCCCCCAAACCCTACTGAAAAGTTGGAATATACTGGGTAAGTTTGTTTGTTATCTATACAAAATGGTGCTGATATTCTAGAAAAAAATGTGGCAGGGGCTAATCTTTATCAGATTGAATGATCTTCTTAATTAATTTAAAATGGTAGTGGAGGGTCACCTTCATAGTTGTTCATCTTCCTTTGCCTATATATATGCATGCATATTTCACAAAATGTTCCAAGTGTTAGGTGTTAATTAAGTGAACTTGAGAGAGAGAGAGGAATCAATGGTATGCATCATTAACATTTATTCACCCTGAATCTTGATATTCCAAAACCTTTTATTTTTGTGAAAATCTATTCTAGATTTCTGAATACTTAAACTCTAAATTGATGTTTCCCCACATATCAATAATGTTAATTGTGACTTCCAGGATGGGAAGATGAGTTCGACTGTTGCGGACGCAGTAGACTACAAGGGTTTCCCAGCTGATAGGTCAAAAACTGGTGGTTGGGTGCCTGCGGCCCTAATTCTTGGTCAGTCACTCAGTTAATACAATTTTTTTTCGTTACTTCGCATTGGAATCTATTTGGATATGCATGTTTATATACATTGCTGTCCTGTGGTCAGTTGGCCGGAGGGTTCTAAGGCTCAGTCTTTAGTAACTATGGCTAACCACAAACAAGCACACGTAGCTGAATTATCTGGCTAGCTAGGACACATTTAATCATAAATGGAACCACCCCGGCCGCTAGAATATTATATTTTGTACTTTTGTGTTTGGTATCTTTATATATACTTTAGTAAACACACCTCTTATCATTCTGGTTTGTTACACCCACATGCATTTCTTCTATGTGTATACGAATTTGAACACTTTTAACAATTTAAGTTCGTATGTTATTTTTATATTCATTGCACGTACTTTATAAAATAATCTTCTTTTAAACTATAACTTTGAATAAACTTGATAACATTTTAACGTTTCTAACTCCAGGCCAAAATGTCTAAAATGGATATATATATATATATATATATGTATGTAGATGCCGTTATTATAGTGACTATTATCTAATATCACAAATCCAAGTTCTCATCTTCGTCTCTTTTCATTCATTGAAAGAGACCAGAAGGTGGTAAAAATTTGACTTGAAGTGGATGAAAAATTTTTAAGCAAGTCGTTGTGCATGATATCATTCATGCAAAGTGAACGGACGATGACAGAAAATTGTCATTTGATTTTTCTTTCTCACCTAAGGCATAAATAGTGTTTACCTATGGTATGATTTGAAATTCAAAAAAATTTCTTCAATAATTATAATAAAATAGTTTTAGGATTAAGAATTTAAGATTATTTACTAGATAATTACGAGTACGAGTTGGTATATTAAACACTAGGTTATAAACCCGAGTATTACACGGGTTTGAGTAAAAAAAATGGTGCAATTAAAACATATTATGGCGAATTACATAATCAATTATTTACAAATACATTTTATAATTACAAATACAATTTATAAATCTCTAAAACTTCTTTATATACACCGTATAGTTATCCGTGAAAAAGTTGGTTATTTCGATAACAAACCAGCTATTGATAACGGTTGGCCTTGACTTTTATTTATTGACATTGCAAATGATATGTGTGAGTAAATTGTCTTATTTGAAATTTAAACAAAATTTTATTATCAAACAATGTTAAAGTAATTCAAGGAATGTATTTAATAGTATATAAAAATATAAAAGTAAATAAAATAAAATGCCGGATACAGATACGGTTGATAAAAAAAATTATGGTTTTCTTTTTACAGATACGTCATTATATTTATACAAACTAAACAAGATTTATTGCATTACAAAGTGTTTAATATTGTCATAGGTTATGTTAGCGCTTAAAAATGTAGAAAAAATTCAAATAAATATATTAATTTAAAAAATATAAAACATTAATAATAAGTATCATTAATGTGAAACGTAGTATCAATTAAAAAAATTAAAAATAATAAATAATAAACATAAAATGCACTAAGTAAATTTTTAAAAAATAAATAAAAATGATTTTTTTAAAAACTTAACATAGTTGTGACGTAAAAAATAAATCTTATTAGTTAAATTTTTTTTAAAGTATAACTTTTATACATAAGTTAGGTTTTATTTATATAATATTCCCTTTATTTTGAACAAAATATTATTAATATATAATCTTAATAATAATCAAATAAATGTTAAAAGAAAAATATAACTTAATTTGTCACCATAAAAATAGGATTGGTTTAGTTTAACATAAAAATAGGATCTATTTGTTTTATTGTTTTTAATTATAAATTGACATGTGTCAATAATATTTTAAAATTAAATGTGGGGTTAACACATGAGAAATTTAAAAGGAGATTAATTATGGTATTGACACATAAGCAAAAATATTTTAGTTTATTATAATAGATAGATATCACCCAAAGTCTTGGAGGGGAAGGTGAGATAAAAGTTCCCATCATCTAGGGATGGCAATGGGCCGGGTTTGGGACGAGTTTGAGTAATCTCAGTCCCATACCCGTTTATGAAAGTATGTCTCATACCCGTCCCAAATCTCATCGGGTATCTATCGGGTATTTACCCGTCGGGTATCGGGTATCCCGATGGGTTTCTGGTATCCCGGCGGGTTTAGCTAAATATATTCGTTGAGAATAACTGACTTAAAACACGTTTGGTATCGGGTAACTAATAATAAATTTATTTTTTTATAATAAAAAACTATATGTTAAATATGCCAAGAACAAGCTATTAATATATCAAATAACATGAAATTTCAAAATGTTATAAGTTAATTATCATTGTTCAAGATAAACCAAAAAATAACAATTATTAACAAAATGGTTCAAAAAAACTTTTGTAGTTGCCACAAAAAAAAAGATAAAAAATAAACAAATTATATGAACAATTTCTAAAGTTAAAAGGATTAAAAAAGAAACAAATTCTATTAATTCAAATGTATATAAATGGTATTTATAATCGGGTACACGGGACGGGTAAACGGGTATGTATAATCGGGTAATCGGGCCGGGTAAACGGGTATATGAACAAATCCCAAGCCCATCCCATACCCGCGAAAATTTTTAAAATTAATACCATACCCGGCCCAATACCCATCGGGTTTGGGAATACCCGTCCCATATGTAGCGGGTTTCGGGTAAACCCGTCGGGCTCGGGTTTTTTTACCATCCCTACCATCATCGTCTTCATTTTTATTTCCAAATAAATATCATATTTAAGAAATTATCATAAACATATATATATTTTGATAAAAATACAATTTTATAATTTTGCATTATATATAAAAATAGCAAATAAAGTTCTTTTATATTTATTTTAATATACACATTTAACTTATGTGTAAATTAAGTTACATATATGCATATGTTAGCAAATAATAAAAATTTTAAAACATATTAAATATTTATAAAATTTTAATTTATTAACATTAGTAGAAGATCTTATGGTTTGGGTTTTGAATGAGTTTTGAAATAATTACGAATTATGATACGAATGTATATAACATTAATAAAATTCATTCGAATTGAATATTTGTGTATTAAAAATTATTTTAAATGTTCATGTAAGACGGATAAATTTACTATATGGTAATTTGCACTTTACAATTATATAAAAAAGTGTGATCAATCATTGTGCATAGGGGAATAACTGAGACATCTGGGTCCCCTGATAAAAAGCCAATATCCTAGCATCGAAACAAGGGTGGCCCTCAGAATTAGCATGTTCAGGACGAGCCGGGAAAAAAGGCCCTTAGTGAATTCAAATCTTAAAGTGGAGGTGTTCAAAAAACCGTTTAATACCGAAAACCGAAACGTATTCGTGACTGAAAAAATTGAACCAAATTCTGAATTCGGTTTTCGTTTTGGTTATAGCTGTATCCAAATTTCGGTTTTCGTTTTGGTTATAGCTGTATCCAAATTTCGAATTCGGTTTTCGGTTCAGTACCTAACCATATCCGAATTTCGGTTTTTCATTCTAATTTTTTTATAAATTTGGTTTGTTTGGTTAACCGATTAAACCGAATTCAAATTCAAATTCAAATTTATTATCTTATTAATAATATATAGGATTGAATGCGGTTACTCAGTCGAATTCGGTTTATTCAGATCGGTTTATTCGGTCTTTAATCGGTTTATTTGGTTTTAATCGGTTTATTCGATTGAATTCGGTTTATTCGGATCGGTTTATTCGATTTTTAAGCGGTTTATATGGCTTTCAATCTGTTTCTTTGGTTTTAACCGAAATTATAACCGAACCACTTCTCGAATTCGGTTCGGTTTTTTTAATAGGGAAAAAAAATTGAAAACCGATTAAACCAAACCGAATAAACCGTTAACCGAACTAATTGACATATTTTGTTTAAAGGGCATGAAAATAACTTCCTATACTTTAAAAAAATGAGCTTTCGCGCCCATTAAACAATTGTTTATAAATGCTTATTTTTAGTTATTTTCGCCTTATTAATTCTCATTTAAACGAATCTTTATATATACGTATATATAAAAATTTTTGTGCCCCCGTAAAAAATGGGCCCGGGACGGGGGTCGGGTTTGCCCCTTCCCCGGGCCACCCATGCATCGAAAGAGCATGGAGCAATGACACTTTAATAAATTCAAAAGAAGCTAAAACAAGGAATAATGTCGTCAAATCTCTGCCTTTTCGGCAAAGACTGCCAATTTCAGCATCTTCAAATTTATAAAGAAATTAAAACGTCCTAAGGCCGACAGGGTTCCTTTTCTCACCAAATTTTCGTTGGTTTTTTTTGTTGTCTTTAACCTTCTTGACTTGAAGATTATCTACTAAAGCTACGTTTTAGACCATATCAACCAGAAGGTTTCTCACATTTAGAAAAAGAAATATTTTTGCACAAAAGTTAATAACTAGGTTGTCACATGATTTAAAAACCTAAGAATTTTAAACTCCGGATCTAATGTTTTCAGGTCTAATAGTGATTTTGTAAGTAGAGTGTCATGCATGGTAAAAATAAAGAAATGTAGGCAACTTTTGAATTGAATCTTGATTTTGATTTGTGTACGTGACAGGGATTGAAATATGTGAAAGGTTATCAACTATGGGGATTGCGGTGAATCTGGTGACATATTTGGGTGGAACTATGCGCCTCCCAATCTCAACTGCAGCTAATGTGGTCACTGATTTTATGGGCCATCATTCCTCTTGTGCCTACTTGGTAGCTTTTTAGCTGACTCCTTTCTTGGCAGATTCAAAACTATTGTCATCTTTGCCTGTATTCAAACACTAGTGAGTACTCTTTATTCAAAACTATTACCTTAATATATACATTTGTACCTATAAAAAATCAGAGAGCAAGAGAAACACAGAATTAGTTAGAGGCTGTTTGGTAGCATCTGAATGGGTCTGAATGGGTCTGAATCTGAATGGTTCAGATTCATCTGAATGGTTCAGATTCAGACAGTTTGTTTGGTGAAAAAAACACACATCTGAATGGGGTCTGAGGTCTGAATAGGGGTCTGAATGATTCAGACTTGAGAACAAGTCTGAATGGAAAATAATGGAGCTGAATGAATCGATCACATCTCAGCCAACCTTTCCTTCTCAGCCCGTTTGACCACCCACCGCCGCTCTCAGCCGCCTGCTGCCGCTGCCGCCGCACTCATCTCAGCCACCCTCCCCCGCACCCATCTCAGCCGCCCTCCGACGGACTGACATGGGTTTGGCACCACCGATCGAAGGTAGATGGTTTCACCGTTTCACCGATCGAAGGTAGTTGGCTAGGGTTTTTCACGACCGGACTGACATGGGTTTGGCACCATCGATCGAAGGTAGATGGCTTCACGGTGGTGCGATCGAAGGTAGATGGGAAGATGGGACGGCGGCGGTGCTCGACGGTGTTGTTTTGTCTTCTATTTATGCTCGTGGTGCTGCTCGACGGCGGTGCTCGACAGGAAGATGGGACGGCGGTGCTTGAGGCGGTGGTTGACGGCGGCTTCACCTGCTGGGAGACGATGGGAAGGGTAGGGTTTGGCCGCCGAAGTTGATGACGATGGAATGAGGCGATGATGAGATGCAGCTAGGTTTTGATAAAATAGAGTTTAGTTTTTTTTTTCCTTCTTTCCATTCAGATGTGCAACCAAACAGTTAATTATTCAGACCCTCTTAACCATTCAGACTCTCTTAACCATTCAGACATCTTAACCATTCAGCACTTAATGATTCAGACCCAACCAAACGGCCCCTTAATTGAATGATGACATAGTATTATATGTTTTTATTTTTTATTAAGTTTAATTGTGTCATAAGAGCAGATTATGAATTATCAGCCCTTTTAAGTTATGCTTTGGATTTCATTTTAAAAAAATTATTGGCTTTTTGAAAAAACCAATAAGTCAATAAGCTGTTTGTCAAATCTAAATGACTTTTTATAAAATGGTTATAAGTTGTTTTTCAAAAGTTAAAAATTTTAGCTTTTCAAAATAACTTATGATTTATTAGCATAAAATTACAAATCTACCTCCACTCTTTACCCTTTATTCAATCTAACACCCACCACCACCGCTGCCATCCATCAGGAACGCCGCCGCCCACCGCCACTATCACCCACTACTAACCGCCGCCATCGCTGCCGCCCACCATCATTTTCGCAACCCACTAAAAATACTAAAAACCTTAAAATGGTTGTCGATATAAAAATGTCCATTTTGGTCATTTTGAAAAAGTTAATCCAAACACATTTTTAAAAACTTTATTTTAAAAAGTTATAAGTTATAAGAACTTTTGACAAAAATCAGTCAGTTTGATAAGGATCGAGTGACATTGCTTCTTCGACCCGAACCAAGGAATCCCTTAGATATGATGCAAAAAGGATCTTGTTCTATCCTTGATCAGAGATTTCTCTAATTGACTGCATTGATCTCGGTAGCTACTCCACCCACGGAATTTAAGGAACCTAAAGGTTCTGATACGTCTGTAAAAAATCGAAACTAACACTAGGAATGTTTGACGAACAGTATAAAGAATTATTATTATTTCGACACAAGAAAAGGGTGTGAAAAATCCTTTTCTTGTGTCGAAAACTAGGAAGACGAATAACCCCTACCAGAAATCTTAGTTCCCCTCATTATTGGGTAGGTACAACCAATCAATTCTAACTAGAAAGCGATAAAAATAGAAAATTTTTCATCATAGTAAAAGTAAAAGCAGGATTTTTCCTTCTTATTTAAGCCATATCCTGACATAAGAAGGCCGATAGGAGCAATACTTGAAATAGCAATCCATAAAAAAACACCAATACTGATTTTTAAGTTAAATAAGCAATTTCAAATAGGGACCAAAGTACACTGAGTTGTATTATTTTTTAGTTGAGGCCTTTCTATCCTTTTTTGCCAGTTAATTATGATGCATCAGAGAAATCAATAAACAAACCCAAAAGAAAGTATAGCACACAAAGGATTCGTATTTTATTGAAGATGATAATTGAAGTACATAAAGCTGCAAATGCAGTGAATATAAATACTGAAATAGAAATAACCATCTAGCCTATTAAACTGGAAAATAACAAACTTCAAACGACAATAATTCAAAGCAACCCTAAAGAATAGGTTCCAACTTGTGCGCATGACTTCTTCCTTCATATGACCGTTACCCCACGTGCTTGTTTGAGGTTGAAGCATTCTCAACACCCTCCCTTGCTTCCAACTCACATACTCCAAGTAGATTTCGAAAATAGACAAACTTCTCACAGCTCACAGCATTAGTTAGAACATCAGCCAATTGTTCATTAGTACTGCAGAATTCCAGTCTTATCTCCTCCTTGTTTACTATGTCTCTGATAAAATGATGACGCAACTCAATATGCTTAGACCTACTATGCATAATTGGATTACGAGATAGATTGATTGTAGACCTGTTATCAAAAAAAATAGCAGTAGGACTTGGTTGTTTAAGCCCCAAATCATCAAGCATTCTTCTAAGCCAAACCCCTTGACAGGCAACACTAGCAGCTGAAATGTACTCAGCCTTAGTACTCGAAAGTGCAACTGATGATTGCTTCTTAGAACTCCAGGTGATAGCTCCACTCCCTAGAGTGAATACATTAGCCGAAATACTCTTTCTATCATCCATGCTGCTTGCCCAATCACTGTCAGTGTAACCTTCTAACTTCAGTTCATGATTCTTAGTATACCAGATTCCAAACTTAAGAGTACCTTTGATATATTTAAGTATTATTTTTGCAGCTCCATAATGTACTTTAGAAGGTGATTGCATAAATCTTGAAACCAAACTCACAGAATAGGCCAAGTTTGGCCTAGAGTGAGTAAGATAGATGAGTCCCCCAACCAGACTCCTATAAGTAGTCTCATCAACCTTATCAGCACCGTCTCCTAACTGTAGCTTCTCAGAGGAATTCATAGGTGTAGCATCAGACTTATTGTTAATCAGCCCAAACTTGTTGAGCAAGTTCTTTAAATACAGTTCTTGAGAGATAAATATCCCATCTGGAGTTTTCTTAATCTCCATACCTAGAAAGAACTTAAGAGGCCCCATATCCGACATTTCAAATTCATTTAACATACCAGATTTAAATTCGGAAATCATACTTGGACTTGAACTGGTGTATATAATATCATCTACATATAGGCATACAAAAATAATGCCCTGATCATGTGTTCTCTTAGTGTATAATGTAGGCTCATTACTGCTTCTTGTATAACCATGCTTCAGAAGGTACCCATCAATTTTTGAATACCAGGCTCTAGGAGCCTGCTTCAAACCATATAGAGCCTTGTTGAGTTTGTAGACTTTCCCTTTTTGTCCTTTAATAACAAACCCTTCTGGCTGATGCACATAGATCTCCTCATTGAGTTCCCCATTCAAGAAGGCATTCTTAACATCTAACTGATGTAACTTCCACCCGTAGTGAGCTGCAACAACAAGAACAATTCGAATGGTTTCAAATCGAGCTACGGGTGCAAAAGTTTCATTGTAATCTACCTCAGGCAACTATGAGTATCCTTTGGCAACCAAACGTGCTTTGTGCCTTAGAATATTCCCATCTGGACCTATTTTAGTCTTGAAGGTCCATTTGAGACCCACAACATTTTTGCCTTAAGGAAGCTACACCAAGTTCCATGTATGATTTTTCTCAAGAGCTTTGAGTTCTTCAGCCATACCTAGTTGCCACTCCTTTTTTACGACAGCTTCAGAAAAGGTTAAGGGGTCAGAATTGGTAAGTGCAAATAGTTGAGTCTCTTCATCTGAAAGCCCTTCTACTGTTTGATAGTCTTGAATCCATCTTGGGGGATTAATAGGTCTACGTGAGGGGCCAGGATCTTGGTTGAAAGTGTGAGTAACATTAGATGAAATAGGTGCATGGGAATTAGAAATAGTAGTGGGTGGTTCACTGTTGGTAAAGCCTATACCCTGCACTTTGTTGTGAATACCCAAGAAAGATGCATCTTTCTGCACGATTGTCTAGTTTTCTTTTCTTGAGCTGGTACATGACTAAAGGCAATGCATCCAAATACCCTTAAATGATAAACATATGGCTTCCTGCCACTCCATACTTCAACTGGAACTCGATCAACAATGACTTTTGTCGGAGATCGGTTGATCAAGTAGATGGCAGTTGCTACACTTTCTGCCTAAAGATAGTTTGGTAGTTGCTTTTCTTCAGCCCCATGATAGTTTTTTTTTTGCGCTCTATAGTGCCATTATGCTGAGGAGTGTGAGGGATGGTGATCTCACATTTGATGCCATGAGAGGTGCAGAACGAGTTGAACTCCTGGGAGGTGAATTCACCCCCGCCATCTGTCCTTAGTACTTTGATCAAGCAATCACTTTCTCTTTCGACCATAGTTTTGAAAGTTTTGAACTTTTCGAAAGCCTCAGATTTGCGTTTGAGGAAGTAGACCCAGCTCATCCGAGAGAAATCATCAATGAGCAGGAAGTACTAGAGATTCCCACCAAGGCTTGGTGATTGCATTGGTCCGCAAAGGTCTGCATGGACGAGCTCAAGCTTCTTCGAGGCTTTCTAGGAGGAGGATGTAAATGGTTGCTTGTGATGTTTACCAAGAATGCACCCTTCGCAGGTACTGAGAGGAGTAATTGATGGAAGACCTCGAACTAGACCTTTTTCAGACAGTAGTTTGAGGCCATGGAAATGCAGGTCCCCGTACCTTAGGTGCCACAACTTGGAGACTGCATTGCATGCAGAATATACGGAGGGGTTTGTCTATCACGCCTTTGATGCGTCAAGAAGAAACATGTTGTTCTTTGATACCTTGATCGACATCATATTAGTGCCTGTGACTTTGTTGGTGATGGTGCATTTATCTTCATAACAAATGAGAGTGTATCCTTTCTTCATCAACTGTCCAACGCTTAGAAGGTTGTATTCTAAACGTGGAGCATAGTACACTTCTCCCAAAAGTTTGCATGCATCACCATGCAACTAGACCTTCACTGTTCCTTTTCCTTCTACTTGAATTTTTTTCTTGTTACCTAGATTAACCTCCAATTTGAAGGTTTCATCTAGGTCCAAGAAGGAGTTCTTTAGACCCGTCATGTGGTTCGAACACCATGAGTCTAAGAACCATAAATGGTTGTTGCTGCTGTTGTCAATGGTTAGAGCCGTGAACAGGTGCTGCTCTTCAGGGTCAGCCTCTCCTGCACCTTCATCAGCAGCAACTTGGGCTTGGTTTTCCTCATTGTACCAACAGTCTTTCTTGAGATGCCCAAATTTGTTGCATATGTGACACTGAGGACCACGGTTCCTTTCTTGGGTTCTTCCACGTCCTCTACCTCTAGTGGATCCACGTCCTCCTTTACCTCTGAAGGCATTGCCATTGGCACCCATGTGATGTTCCTGAAATACCTGAAGAGCTTGCTCCTCGATTCGTTCACTCTTTTCTCCGGATCTGCTGTTAAGCCTGGCCTCTTGAGACTGCAAGGTTCCCATCAGCCTCACCATGGTGAGCATGGACATACCAAATGACACTTCAATTGAGGGAACGATATGGTCGAACTTAGGTGTCAGGCTGCGTAGGACCTTCTCCACCACCTTCTGATCGGATATTGTTTCCCCATAGGATCTCTCCTGGCTGACCACACCCATCACTCTAGGGAAGTAGTCTCCAACCGATTCTTCTTCCTTCATGGAGAGGTTCTCAAACTCCATCCTTAAGCACTGTAATCTGACTGCTTTAACCTGGTCATCCCCCTGGAACTCCATTTTTAAGATTTCCCAGGTCTCCTTGGCTGATTCAGCAGCTGCGATACGTGAGAACAACTGGTCATGCACGGCCTGTTGGATGACAACCATGGCATGAGCGTCCTTCTTTTGAGCGGTTTTGAGTCGACTTTGATCAGTTTCAATAATATTGACTCCAGTTTCGACGAGATCCCATAGGTCTCTGGATCTTAGTATTGTCTTCATTCTAATGGACTGGAAGTCATATCCCTCACCCTTAAAGATGGGGATTGGAGTTGGCTGGGTAGGAAGGGCACTGGTGGGTTCGGCCATTTGTGATGAGCTGGGGAGTAGGAGAGCTTGACTGGCTCTGATACCACTGATGGATCAGAGAAATCAATAAACAAACACAAAAGAAAGTATAACGCACAAAGGATTTGTATTTTATTGAAGATGATAATTGAAGTACATAAAGCTGCAAATGCAGTGAATATAAATACTGAAATAGAAATAACCATCTAGCCTATTAAACTGGAAAATAACAAACTTCAAACGGCAATAATTCAAAGCAACCCTAAAGAATAGGTTCCAACATGTGCGCACGACTTCTTCCTTCAGATGACCGTTACCCCACGTGCTTGTTTGAGGTTGAAGCATTCTCAACAAATTAATGGGTTCATTGTCACTATAAGGGCCTCTCCCCTATACATTTTTGTTGCTTTTAAAGTGCACTTGTTCAAGGTCACCAAAACTATCTTCAATGGCATCTTCCTTTTCTTGACTTTCATCATGAAGCATTGCAACAACCTTGTTTTCCTGTATATCAGTAGGTTCTTCCATAATTGCATTATCTTGCTCATTGACTGTGGCTTTGCTTTGTTCACGAAAAGCAACTTGTGACTTTTCATCTTTCTTGTTTCAGTTATAGAAAAACAATAAAAAATCCAAATAACCCAGCATAAATGGGTTTGAGATTAGCACCAAATTCATTTGAAAAACCTAAGTATTGAGCAATTTGATTCCACTTCTTGTTGGTAATTTTTCCTTATCCACCTGCCGACTTCACAAATAAATAAAGGTCGAGTAAGTCAATGGTCATACCATTCGGTAACGTGGAAGGATACGGTTTTCGTTCGGTTACCCGATATGCTTAAAAAATCAAATAATTAGTTCTTGGAATTGCTTCTCTATAGTTTTTCTTTATACATGATATAGTTTGGATTTTTCAAAATATCAATAAAAAAGAAACAATTTTCCAATAAGTTAATTTCAATTGGAATGAAAACGGAATCAGTTTCATTACCAACACCTTCACCATTCACATATGTGAATACCAAATCTTCATGATTATGAGTATTCACAGATTCACATGTGTTGTAACGAAATCCTTCTAGAAATATTTCAAGCTTCCCCTAATCTGTCTCATAGGGCATTTCTTCATTCATTTCTCCAACATGATCATTCAAGTACTTATTCTCAGCCCTTCACCATCTAAGTTCTCGTCAATCCCACATGTGTTTTCCTCTCAAACATATCAGTGACCAGGCAATTAAGTATTGCTTTCAAAAGTTACCACATACCCTTGATCATCTAACTATTTCAAAATTAAAACATTTTTTTGTTTCTTAATGAGGGTACATAGTTTACACATGTTTTATCATCCATAAAGATTTCTACTTCCCCACATAACCATATGTTAAAAAAATGTCATTCTTGGTTATTCTAGTTTCAACACGAAATGGATTTTTCAAATTATTAAACAACCCTTTATTTCTAGTCATGTGTTTTGGGTAAGTTAAATTGACAACCCAACATTTTTTCCAACTTCCTAAATTGGTTCCTTTAACAAGAAATTCTATGGAATAATTGGAACTTGAAGAAGGAAGGGATTGGTACTTACCCAGGCAGTCACGGTTTTTCATAGGCAAGAAATTCCATGCAATCTTTATTCCTTTGCCCTTTCTTGCTGAAGTCAACCCAAGAGGCGAACCCGCTAGGCCCTTCTTGATTCTCTTATGCATCTGCCTCGGGTATGAACCATCTCCTGCACCTTTCTGTGTGAGACTCACACAATCTCTCGCGGTTCCCCTAAGCCCATTATAGCGCTTAGAACCATCTCCTGAACATGTTGTTCTAGAGCAGTCAAACAGATTTTTACCCTTATGTCGATTAAAGAAAGGATTATGGTTGCTTGTACCGAACCCATTCTATTGCTGCAATCTGATAACACTATAGAGACGTTTACCTAGAATCTAGATATTAGGATTGTTCTTCATAAATGATTGAAAGTAAGATGAAGATTTGAGAGAGATTGGTTTTGAGTAAAACCTGAAGAAAATAAATAAATAATAAGTCTTTAGTTTAATAAGGAAGCCAAAAAACTAAATTGATTAACTAATTGCTAACAATTTTTGATATCTTGTCATTCTTACTAAATTGCGATGATCTTAACTAGGGGACTGGCACACTAGCATTATCAACAAAATTGCCAAATCTTAGACCGCCAATGTGTCAATCTAACATGAATTTCCAGGAAGCAAATGGATTCCAAATGGGAATCCTCTACCTTGCTTTGTATCTCATTTCACTGGGGACAGGTGGCCTAAAATCCAGTGTCTCAGGATTTGGGACGGACCAGTTTGACGAGAAGAACGAGGCCGAGAAGACACAAATGGCTTATTTCTTCAACAGATTCTTTTTCTTTATAAGTCTTGGCACACTCACTGCGGTTACAGTGCTCGTCTACATACAAGATGCAGTTGGTATCGGGGACTAAAAGATATCGGTACAATAAGAGTGCGGGAAGCCCTATTGTTAGCATTTGTCAAGTGTTGGTCGCTGCTATAAAGAAGAGGAATATGGATCTTCCTTACGATACTGGCATATTCTATGAAAACACTCCCAAGGGTTCAAGGGTCCATCATACAAATCAATTTCGGTAATTTTTAAACAAATATTTCACTGGCATGTTGATTATTAGTAATATTAGTGTGTGTGTGTATAATTAATATGTATATATTGGGGTAAGTTTGTTTCATTCTTTTTTTAAGACTTTACTGAACAGGAGGAATGTATTAGGTAAGTTTGTTTTTTTATTATGATTAAAAAAAATAGTAACATTACATACGTTAGATCAAGAATCAAAGAAAATTGATTTACCACATGCATATATGGATGGAATAAAAGGGTTATATATCACGGTAAAAGAAAACAAACATACTAACTTTTTAATTATTATTTTTTTAACGTATAGTTAGTTATACCTTTGTTATGTTACTAAAGTTCATATATGAATGCATTATTTACTAATTTTTGAATTTTCCCTAAATTAGGAGTTGTTAGCATTTAAATTAGTCAAAACAAGAAGGTACGAACATTCTTTAAAGATGCTCCATGTAAGTTTATAAAATTCTAACAATTAAAGTTAACAAGTCGTTAATGTAAGAAAAAAACAAAACATGTTATAGGCATTATTTTTAAACTAATTTATTTTCCATAATATATAACTTCATTTATTAACTTTTTAGAAAATTTTTTAAAAACCAGACTTTAATATGTAAAAATTATGTCTAGAAAATATTTTTTTAAACATGAAGGTACATTAGTTTTTAATAGCGGTAACCTACTTATACATATAATTGTATTTTTTAGCTAAATCTTTTAAGTAGCAAGTTCCTAATGAAACACAATCCAAATTGACGTCTTGTTTAGGTGCTTAGACAAGGCTGCAATCATGACAGAAGGTGATTTTGTGAAAAATGGCTCAGGTTCTACAATGAATCCATGGAAATTATGCATAATGACTCGGGTCGAAGAAGTTAAAATGATGGCCCGATTGTTGCCGGTTTGGGCAACAACCATAATATTTTGGACAACTTATGCTCAAATGATCACTTTTTCAGTTGAGCAAGCATCTACCATGAAACAATCCATAGGAGGTTTCATTATCCCTGCAGGGTCACTTACTGTGTTCTTCGTACTTGCCATTTTGCTTACTTGTGCTGTTTATGATTGTTTGATCATCCCATTTTGGGAGAAATGGAAAGGAACACCAGGTAAATAAAGCCTTTTCTTATAATAACCATTGAATGAGACACCAAACTCATGTGAGCCCACAAATGTTTTAACCAACGCAATTAGTATATATATCTTCCCGCATCTCACAAAAGTTGTTGGACAAACAATTAAATTCATCTAGATATCGTAATGCATTATATATTACTAAAAGTTAATGTTTCAAGATAAGCTTAATATGTTGGTAATTATATGGGTAAAATAAAAGATGAATATAAGGAATATGAACAATAATTTTACACGTAAACTTGATATAGGATCTTCTAATTATATTGAATTACTGGTTCCTATAGTTATAGCGCTAAAATTGTCTTTTTTTTGTTTTTGTAAATTTACCCTAGGACCCTTTTACTTATAATATTTTAAAGTTTTACCAAAACTTATGTTTCACATAACAACATAATGATTAATTACATTTCGTTTAAATCTAATCTAGTGTTTTCTTTTATGGCAACAGGTTTCACTGATATACAACAAATGGGATTAGGGTTGATCCTCTCAACCTTAGGAATGGTGGCAGCCGCAATCGTTGAAATGAAACGATTATCAGTGGCCAAATCTGTTGGTGGAACTACCACCGGAAACACACTGCAAATAAGCGTATTCATGCTCATCCCACAGTTCTTCCTTGTAGGCGCTGGCGAGGCTTTCATATACACTGGACAATTAGATTTCTTCATTACAAGATCACCAAAAAGCATGAAGACAATGAGCACCGGCCTGTTTTTGACAACTCTTTCACTCGGGTTTTTCATGAGCAGCTTTCTTGTGTCTGTAGTGAAGAAGGTGACAGGAAGCCACAACGGAGAAGGGTGGCTTGCAGATGATATAGATCATGGAAGATTAGATTGCTTTTATGGATTGTTAGCATTTTTGGGAGTCATTAATTTGGTGGTTTATCTTGTAATCGCGGCTTGGAACAAGAAGGAATATAAGGAGACAAAAATGGTGGACGTAGTTTGATTAATATCATTGCTTAAATTGTGTGTTTTCGTGTTTATAAGGTCACTTTTGTTGTAATGTTCAAAGATAATTATATGAAAACGAAGAATTGTTATGCTAAAATCATTTTTGATTGCTTTTGAGTAATTCTATGCATTTGAGAAAAAAATTTAGATATGGTGGTCTCTGAATTAATGTAACATCAGTGCCGGAAACGTCACCGGAACAGTGATCGTAAACAGTACGTGAACAGTAACCATGTACAAATCTTATATAATTCAGTGTATTTCATATTCATATCGAGTTTCAGTATCATTTCATATTATCAAAACAGTGAATTCACAGTCATTTCAGAGAAATCAGTTCAGAACAATGGTTCTTGAGTCAGATAATTATCTGGCAACACAGAACCATCATGTGATTTATTTGTTAGGATCTTATTATGTATAAATGTATGTGAGGCCTTACAGGACAAAACAACACGGATATCGTTACGTGAATGCTAAACCGACAGATTATTCGTATAGGTGACGATCTGTACGAATAAATCTGAAAGTTTAACGTTCTGAATGATATTCCATAATTAGAAAACAATATTGAAAAGTGTAGTTATCGTCGTGTTTGATCGGGTGACGATTCGAACAAATACGCGCGATAACCGCACGATTCGATTTAAACGTTAAATAAATATTTTGTAATTTAAATAATTAAAAGATATTTAGTTAATTTATTAGGAATCACAACCTAAAATAATTTTATAGCTTCTATTTTAAAACCGTAACGTTTCATTACGAAAACGAAATGAAAACGACGTCTTTACGTAAAACCGAGCAACCGAAACGAACCCGAACTCACCCGGGGTATAAATACCCGGAATGAGTCTTCTTCCTCATTTTCACCCTCTTCACTCTCTCTCTAAAACCAAAAACCCGGAACTTTCTCTCTCTAGAACTCCTTACCTCCTCTCTAAGATTTCTTCCCCAATTCTTGATGAAATCATGTGTTTTTGGTGTCAAAATCACCACCACAACTTGTAGATCATAGAAGTACAACCGATCTAAGAGTTTATCCAACAGATTCGAGGTAAAGATCGACTTTCATGTTCGGTTTTAGGGTTTTCTAAACCCTAGTTCGACCCATACTTTAAGCCGGGTATAGGCCACAAAAACTTAGGGAAACTACTCACTCATACACCAGAATTATGTAGGATCAAGCCTTAGCTCAGTATTCAGTCGTTCTACTCGAAAACCTTGGCTGCCATGGCAGCTGCTCGACAGGCCGAATGGCCACATGACCAGCCCACCGAATGAGGATCAACCCTCATATGCCGAAAGCGTATCCCACTCCATTCGCCGAATGACTCCCCACCATACTCACTGTCCAATCACCGAATGACCAAGTCCCATTCGGCAGCCACCCTTCATTCGATTGGTCCTCATTCGACCGGTTCTTGTCCATTCGCTGACAGCCTTCATTCGGTCCATAGACTACCCATTCGACCAAGACTTCCTCGAATGGACTTTCATTCGACCATACCTATTCGACAGATTTCATTCGGCAGTTTGCCATTCGACCAAACAAGTCACATTCGGTTAGGACTCATTCGACCAAGATGAGGTTCATTCGACTAGAACCATTCGACCTTGTCCATTCGCCCGACAGTCCTCAGTCGGCCAGCTTTCTAGTCAACCAAATCATTCGGCCAGTTGGTTGACTCGGGTCGTTCTGTCGGCCCAGTAGGTCATTCGGTAGCCCAATGGCACCACTAAATCGGGTTATCATAGCATACATAGGTAACAAGATTTCATGCATGGGAAGTGTGAACCATAATACCCACATATCACGTATGCATGGCGTATGTGTATGTGTGTGAGTGCATGGGTTTTTACATGATACATGCATGGTTTTAGGATTATAACAAAGATTTCAATTGCAATGTCATCAAGGATTAGGGTCACTAATTAAAATGGTTTTTCTCAAAACCTACTAACAACTCAATATGAGCTGTTAATATCTAATACTTTAGCTTAAAACACTTGAGGTCTACTATAGGACCATGTGAATCAAACAATAACCTAAAGGTTACGGGGTTGACTTATCTATTAAAGTCCAAACCCTAGGAAAATGATTAAACACATGTAACTAATCTAGATGCTTTATGTAAATCATCTAGCCTTAGTAATTCAAAGCATTGCTCAAAGATCACTTGGAAATTCTCAGAATAGTGAATGGGCCGAGGTTGGCCCAATAGGGCTAACTTAAGCCCATCACACGTTAATTTTCTTTAAATTAGTTATGTTTAGTAGAAGTAAATGATTTGTAAACTTTGTTAAATTATATTAAATAATCTTTTCTAAATAATTAACTTAAAATGGATTAAATTGAAAAGGTTTTACTTAAAGTCTTTAAATGATTAATGTGGGATTAGGGTTATTACTGGGTAATAAGTTAGACTAAGTTAGATAAAGTCATAGAAACACATTAGTAATTTAGGACACTTAGTTGCACACCGAGACCAACCCTAGTTACGACAACTACCGTATATACTTATCATATTCGAATTCTTTTAAAACAACTCAGGGACTGAAGATACCTAGGCAACAATCAAAGAGCGCGCATATCTTTTGTGGTTCATTTGCACAGCAACACAAGTGAGTTCATTGCCCCTTTTCTAAACATTTTGTTTTTAAACGCGGGGCTGAGAAGCATGCGTAAACTGTTTTATTTAAACTGTTTATTTAAATGCTTTTATTTATTATATGTTTTTACATATATATGTTGTTGATACTCCTGGACTCCTGTCTAGGAAATTATTGAACAGATCAAGTTATCAAATAAATTTAGTACTCTTATGAGAATACCTTAAATTTAAATCCTAATTCAACCCTTAGTCCATCAAGTTCAAATTCAAGAACCTAAACTCAAAGTGAAATCAAATGAACAAAATCAATAAATCATATTCAAGGGAATCATAACTCAGTGTGTGAACTGAGGCCCAAGAATCATAATTAAATCAATTATCATTGAAATCATGGGAATTCAAAGAATCAAGAATCAAAAGACTCAGGAAATCAGAAATCATAAGTGTGTGTGAATCATTGAACTAATGAAATCATTATGATCTAATGAACTCATTAATACTCATGTAAGGTGGATGTCAGTTGTATATGGAATCAAGATCACGTGTAACACACATATAAAGTCCCACGCAGATGCAGAAGACCTTCGGGTCAGGCTGTAACGGGCAATAACATGAACGATCAAATGAAATCATCATCAAAGTCAAAAATCAGGAGAATCAAGAGATCAAGAATCACAGGATATCCTTAAAGTCCCCGCTTGTACAGAAGACCTTTGGGTCAAGCTGTAATTGCAAAACAATAAAGTCCCCGCTTGTACAGAAGACCTTTGGGTCAAGCTGTAAGGGCAAATCATTAAAATCCCGCTCAGTTCAGGTGTACTCCTTGTGAGTTATGCCTGACATGGGTCACGTGTGAGAGGTTACAACTTGGACAACCACCAACAGCTAAGTCTAACTGATTGAGTAAAATCATACCCAATCATCATGTCTTAGTTGTATTTAAATGTTTTATTTAATTAATAAATTAAATATTTGACATTTTACTATTATCACTGTCTTTTTGGGAAATCATATATCTATGAGGAACCCAATAAATCGAAGGCATATCAGATTTCAATATCATGATCTAAATCAGAGGTGTTGGGTAAAAATGCTTAATTATCATTAACAACAGTGTCATATACATATTAGTATGTGGTGGGATAGAGTCTGGGCTTGACCCTTTCGTGATTCCCTATATATATGCATACCGATGTGGATATTACATGTGGAGTTAATGAGGTTAGGGTCTTTACCAAAAGAGGTTTCAAATCATTATCAAGTCATTTTCAAATCATTATCAAGTCATTTTCAAATCATTATCAAGTCATTTTCAAATCATTATCAAGTCATTTTCAAATCATTATCAAGTCATTTTCAAATCATTATCATACCATTTCCAAATCATTTTCAAATACTAAACTATATGAACTCACCAACCATGTTTTGACTTGATCTTTTTGCATGACTTCTCAGGTGACGAACAGGTCAACTAAGGAGTTATTCCTTTCGTACTAGGACTTCAGATAGAAGGCTTAGCTTTTGGACCTGCATTATTTTTGAAGACATCATTATGCAAATTATTTTGTATATCTTGTGTAAATACAAGATAGAAATACATGATGTTAATGGTAGATTTACATTGTTAAATTAT
Organism: Mikania micrantha; assembly: GCA_009363875.1. Classification (NCBI taxonomy): domain Eukaryota; kingdom Viridiplantae; phylum Streptophyta; class Magnoliopsida; order Asterales; family Asteraceae; genus Mikania; species Mikania micrantha. The sequence goes on from CM018693.1 coordinate 73,166,016, forward strand.
AAACAATACTGATGTAATTTAACTTTGTAATTCTATTATGTTTAGCATTTCTCATTTGTATCATGTGCAATGTAAACAATCTGATCATCACGATTATCACTCACGATATCGCGCCCCGGGAACTTTCCGCCCGACGGGACAACCGATCCTATCCCGCCGGCTCGGGGTGTGACAGATTGGTATCAGAGCCATGGTTATAGAGAAATATAGGTCATTTGTTTAAACGGTTTGGCCTAGACTATAACCTAGGGACCCTGCATGTAGAGAACTTAAGATTTAAGACATTATTGCATTATGTCTTCTGCATTCGATCATTGCACTAACCAATACTATATTGGTTATGATTAGAATGTCACCAAGAAGACAACCATCACCGCCTCTACCTTCGCAAGAGACGGATCCAGCAGTCGAGGCACTTGCAACCCTGATCACTGAACAGTTGGTGGCGATTCTCCCTGAAATCATCACCCAGATCAGGAACAGTGAGGAGTTTGCTAAAATCTTCCCACTACTTTCTACAGAGCAGAAGAAATCGGAAACAGGAGGGTCGAGCAAGAAGCGGAAAAGGTGTCATTCTGAAAAATCAAGAGACCTTGTAATCTACACTGAGGCCATTCCCCTTTGCCAGATTGCCGTTACTCCAGAGTCAGAGAGTCATAAGTGTTATGCTGGCAAATTTCCTTCATGTGTCACGTGCGGTCTTCACCATGCTAAGGGTAAACTGTGCAAACATTGTCTGAACTGCGGGGAAAGGGACACTGGAGTCGAGATTGTAATAATCCCCCGACTCATAACCAAAATCCTGGAAACACTACATATCCTCTTCCTCGCCACAGCAAGGATTGCTATGTGTGCGGACTGTCTGAACACATTTCACGAGACTGCCCCGTGAGGATATCTTCCAAAAGTCCTACACTTTCCAAGGGAAAAGCTCCCCTTCATCAAGCTGAACCCTCATGTGTGCAATGTACACGCTGTGGAAAGACGGGACACTGGATGCAGCAGTGTAGGTCACCAATGACCTCTACTTCCCGTCAATACGTTGGTACAGATCCTAAATGTACCAAATGTGGTTTTCACCACGACAAGGGGAAACCCTGCAGACACTGTCTGAATTGTGGGAGAGTAGGACACTGGATTCAACAGTGTCGGTATATCCTAACTAGGAAACAGAAACAAAAAGTGAACACCTCTACATCCTCTCCTAATAACAACTGCTACGCATGTGGAATGCTTGGACATTTCAAAAGGGACTGCCCTAGGCGAAGACCTTCCGCAGATCCAGCAGTCACTGAGGAACTACTCGCGTTACCAGCTCCTGGGGAACACTCGGAGTCTGATGACCCCATAGGTATGCAAATCTCAGCTTAATACATTAAATTATTTATTAGTGTATTAATCAAAACTGCATAGTTTGTTGTAATTCTAGAAACAATAAATTTAAGATAGTTGTAGACGGATTCAGTGCCAGAAAGATAATCAAAATCATGACTTAAGAAATTTCTAGGTTAAGTAAATGTTAAATGAGTAAATTAAGTTAGAGTAAATTTTAATTACAGCCTAAATAATGTAGTTAGAAATAGAACCTTAATTGAATTGAACACTAGAAGTTTATAGAAATTCAAGATGTTCAAAACTGGTGTGTAAATTTTTATTTTCTTCTCAGACCTCCTAGAATTTGAGTTACTGAAATTAGAGGAATCCGGCCCTGGGATGTTAGGAAAGGTAGATGTGAAAACTATGCTAGGTTCTTATCTAGATCAAATAAGTAGATCAAGGGAAATCAGTTGTGAATGCAAGATGAAGATACGCCAGAGAAAATATTCCGAATGAAAAATGGGCATTTCAAGTTACGGTAATGCCTTTTGGATAGAAGAGTGCACCTATGGTTTTCGTGGACCTCATGAACCGAGTGTGCAAACCCTATCTAGAGTAGTTTGTCATTACCATTAAGGGATGACATGCTGATTTATTCTAATACCAAGAAAGCATACGAACGACATCTCAGGAATATTCCGGAGTTGTTAAAGGAAGAACAACCATGTCTTAGTTTCTTTCATTTTGAAACTAGGATGAGAATAAGTAACAGTTGGAACAACAGTTACAATGAGTTCCGAAAATCACGTGACTTTCGGGTAAAAGTAAGATAAATGTACATCATCTCGCAGACGGGTATAGGATTACTTAGAAGGTAAATTATCACCCTTATCCTACTAGTACTACCATATTTTAGGTAGACCTCCCCGATTTATAATGTACACTTTCAAGCTAAGAATAGATTAAACAAATGGTGAAGTATGTATACGGTTATATCAAATAACCTAAGGATTCACCATGTGCGACTTAGGGATCTCGATCCGACGATCAACACCTATAGTTGTGAGAGTCACCTAAGAAAGTTTTAAGGAGTGTGTCAAATTATAGAGCTGAAAGACAGTTTGAGATAATCGGATGAAATACCTACTACCAAAATGGTGGGTGGATTCCGGTGATAGGTCAATCCAGAAGACTTACTCTTGAGAAGGCACACGTGCCAGATAATCAGTGCATCCGAGCACCGATAAAATGTATCGAGATTTACAGAGATTTTGTTGGTGACCGGGAATGAAGAAGGACATAGCCGAATATGTCGGCAGACGTCTTACGTGTGCAAGAGTAAAGGCGGAACACCAGAGACCGTCTGGTTTACTGGAACAGCCTGAGATTCCGCTCTGGAAGTGGAACAAATAGCTATGGACTTCATTACCAAGCTACCCCGCACTTCCAGTGGTCACGACACGATTTGGGTGATCATAGATCGTTTAACAAAATCTGCTCACTTCTTGCCGATGCGTGAAACCTTCACGATGGATAAACTGGCAAGATTATACATCAATGAGATAGTGGTACGCCATGGTGTGCCATTGTCAATTATTTCTGATAGAGACAGCATATTTACTTCAAGGTTCTGGCAATCACTGCAGAAATCTCTAGGGACACAGTTAAATCTGAGTACAGCTTACCATCCACAAACGGACGGCCAAAGCGAACGTATGATTCAGACCCTAGAGGATATGTTAAGAACCTGTATTTTAGACTTCGGTAGGAATTGGGATTTTCATTTGCCACTGATTAAGTTCTCCTATAATAACAGTTATCATAGCAGTATCGGGGTGCACCGTTAGAGGCTCTCTATGGTCGAGACATCGGTCACCAATCTGTTGGGCTGAAGTGGGAGATAACCGTATAACTGGGCCAGAACTTATTCAGGGAAACCACTGATAAGATTGCCCAGATTCAACGAAGATTGCAAGTTACAAGAAGCGGATAGAAAAACTACACCGACAAACGACGAAAGCCGTTGAAATTCCAAGTGGGAGATCGTGTCATGTTAGAGGTTTTCCCATGGAAAGGTGTAGTACATTTTGGGAAGAAAGGCAGGTTAGCACCATGATACGTGGGACCGTTCAAAATCATCGAGTGTATTGGTCCTGTAGCGTATAGACTGAGACTATCAGATGAACTCAGTGGTGTGCATGACGTGTTTCACGTCTCGAATTTAAAGAAATGCCTTGCTGACGAATCACTCGTCATTCCAATCGAAGAAATTCAAGATGATGATCAGTTACACTTTATTGAGGAACCTTTAGAGATTATGGATCGCAAGGTTAAATAACTGAGGCGAAGCCGTATTCAAATTGTAAGGGTTCAATGGAACTCAAAGCGCAGACTCAAGTTACTTGAGAAATACGAAGATCACATGAAGTTCAGATAATCCCCAACTGTTTACAGAGAAAGCCGTACTCGATAACTAATCTTAAATTTCGGGACGAAATTTCTCTAACAAGGGGAGACTGTAACATCAGTGCCGGAAACGTCAGCGGAACAGTGATCGTAAACAGTACGTGAACAGTAACCATGTACAAATCTTATATAATTCAGTGTATTTCATATTCATATCGAGTTTCAGTATCATTTCATATTATCAAAACAGTGAATTCACAGTCATTTCAGAGAAATCAGTTCAGAACAATGGTTTTTGAGTCAGATAATTATCTGGCAACACAGAACCATCATGTGATTTATTTGTTAGGATCTTATTATGTATAAACGTATGTGAGGCCTTACAGGACAAAACAACACGGATATCGTTACGTGAATGCTAAACCGACAGATTATTCGTATAGGTGACGATCTGTACGAATAAATCTGAAAGTTTAACGTTCTGAATGATATTCCATAATTAGAAAACAATATTGAAAAGTGTAGTTATCGTCGTGTTTGATCGGGTGACGATTCGAACAAATACGCGCGATAACCGCACGATTCGATTTAAACGTTAAATAAATATTTTGTAATTTAAATAATTAAAAGATATTTAGTTAATTTATTAGGAATCACAACCTAAAATAATTTTATAGCTTCTATTTTAAAACCGTAACGTTTCATTACGAAAACGAAATGAAAACGACGTCTTTACGTAAAACCGAGCAACCGAAACGAACCCGAACTCACCCGGGGTATAAATACCCGGAATGAGTCTTCTTCCTCATTTTCACCCTCTTCACTCTCTCTCTAAAACCAAAAACCCGGAACTTTCTCTCTCTAGAACTCCTTACCTCCTCTCTAAGATTTCTTCCCCAATTCTTGATGAAATCATGTGTTTTTGGTGTCAAAATCACCACCACAACTTGTAGATCATAGAAGTACAACCGATCTAAGAGTTTATCCAACAGATTCGAGGTAAAGATCGACTTTCATGTTCGGTTTTAGGGTTTTCTAAACCCTAGTTCGACCCATACTTTAAGCCGGGTATAGGCCACAAAAACTTAGGGAAACTACTCACTCATACACCAGAATTATGTAGGATCAAGCCTTAGCTCAGTATTCAGTCGTTCTACTCGAAAACCTTGGCTGCCATGGCAGCTGCTCGACAGGCCGAATGGCCACATGACCAGCCCACCGAATGAGGATCAACCCTCATATCGCCGAAAGGGTATCCCACTCCATTCGCCGAATGACTCCCCACCATACTCACTGTCCAATCACCGAATGACCAAGTCCCATTCGGCAGCCACCCTTCATTCGATTGGTCCTCATTCGACCGGTTCTTGTCCATTCGCTGACAGCCTTCATTCGGTCCATAGACTACCCATTCGACCAAGACTTCCTCGAATGGACTTTCATTCGACCATACCTATTCGACAGATTTCATTCGGCAGTTTGCCATTCGACCAAACAAGTCACATTCGGTTAGGACTCATTCGACCAAGATGAGGTTCATTCGACTAGAACCATTCGACCTTGTCCATTCGCCCGACAGTCCTCAGTCGGCCAGCTTTCTAGTCAACCAAATCATTCGGCCAGTTGGTTGACTCGGGTCGTTCTGTCGGCCCAGTAGGTCATTCGGTAGCCCAATGGCACCACTAAATCGGGTTATCATAGCATACATAGGTAACAAGATTTCATGCATGGGAAGTGTGAACCATAATACCCACATATCACGTATGCATGGCGTATGTGTATGTGTGTGAGTGCATGGGTTTTTACATGATACATGCATGGTTTTAGGATTATAACAAAGATTTCAATTGCAATGTCATCAAGGATTAGGGTCACTAATTAAAATGGTTTTTCTCAAAACCTACTAACAACTCAATATGAGCTGTTAATATCTAATACTTTAGCTTAAAACACTTGAGGTCTACTATAGGACCATGTGAATCAAACAATAACCTAAAGGTTACGGGGTTGACTTATCTATTAAAGTCCAAACCCTAGGAAAATGATTAAACACATGTAACTAATCTAGATGCTTTATGTAAATCATCTAGCCTTAGTAATTCAAAGCATTGCTCAAAGATCACTTGGAAATTCTCAGAATAGTGAATGGGCCGAGGTTGGCCCAATAGGGCTAACTTAAGCCCATCACACGTTAATTTTCTTTAAATTAGTTATGTTTAGTAGAAGTAAATGATTTGTAAACTTTGTTAAATTATATTAAATAATCTTTTCTAAATAATTAACTTAAAATGGATTAAATTGAAAAGGTTTTACTTAAAGTCTTTAAATGATTAATGTGGGATTAGGGTTATTACTGGGTAATAAGTTAGACTAAGTTAGATAAAGTCATAGAAACACATTAGTAATTTAGGACACTTAGTTGCACACCGAGACCAACCCTAGTTACGACAACTACCGTATATACTTATCATATTCGAATTCTTTTAAAACAACTCAGGGACTGAAGATACCTAGGCAACAATCAAAGAGCGCGCATATCTTTTGTGGTTCATTTGCACAGCAACACAAGTGAGTTCATTGCCCCTTTTCTAAACATTTTGTTTTTAAACGCGGGGCTGAGAAGCATGCGTAAACTGTTTTATTTAAACTGTTTATTTAAATGCTTTTATTTATTATATGTTTTTACATATATATGTTGTTGATACTCCTGGACTCCTGTCTAGGAAATTATTGAACAGATCAAGTTATCAAATAAATTTAGGTACTCTTATGAGAATACCTTAAATTTAAATCCTAATTCAACCCTTAGTCCATCAAGTTCAAATTCAAGAACCTAAACTCAAAGTGAAATCAAATGAACAAAATCAATAAATCATATTCAAGGGAATCATAACTCAGTGTGTGAACTGAGGCCCAAGAATCATAATTAAATCAATTATCATTGAAATCATGGGAATTCAAAGAATCAAGAATCAAAAGACTCAGGAAATCAGAAATCATAAGTGTGTGTGAATCATTGAACTAATGAAATCATTATGATCTAATGAACTCATTAATACTCATGTAAGGTGGATGTCAGTTGTATATGGAATCAAGATCACGTGTAACACACATATAAAGTCCCACGCAGATGCAGAAGACCTTCGGGTCAGGCTGTAACGGGCAATAACATGAACGATCAAATGAAATCATCATCAAAGTCAAAAATCAGGAGAATCAAGAGATCAAGAATCACAGGATATCCTTAAAGTCCCCGCTTGTACAGAAGACCTTTGGGTCAAGCTGTAATTGCAAAACAATAAAGTCCCCGCTTGTATAGAAGACCTTTGGGTCAAGCTGTAAGGGCAAATCATTAAAATCCCGCTCAGTTCAGGTGTACTCCTTGTGAGTTATGCCTGACATGGGTCACGTGTGAGAGGTTACAACTTGGACAACCACCAACAGCTAAGTCTAACTGATTGAGTAAAATCATACCCAATCATCATGTCTTAGTTGTATTTAAATGTTTTATTTAATTAATAAATTAAATATTTGACATTTTACTATTATCACTGTCTTTTTGGGAAATCATATATCTATGAGGAACCCAATAAATCGAAGGCATATCAGATTTCAATATCATGATCTAAATCAGAGGTGTTGGGTAAAAATGCTTAATTATCATTAACAACAGTGTCATATACATATTAGTATGTGGTGGGATAGAGTCTGGGCTTGACCCTTTCGTGATTCCCTATATATAAGCATACCGATGTGGATATTACATGTGGAGTTAATGAGGTTAGGGTCTTTACCAAAAGAGGTTTCAAATCATTATCAAGTCATTTTCAAATCATTATCAAGTCATTTTCAAATCATTATCAAGTCATTTTCAAATCATTATCAAGTCATTTTCAAATCATTATCATACCATTTCCAAATCATTTTCAAATACTAAACTATATGAACTCACCAACCATGTGTTGACTTGATCTTTTTGCATGACTTCTCAGGTGACGAACAGGTCAACTAAGGAGTTATTCCTTTCGTACTAGGACTTCAGATAGAAGGCTTAGCTTTTGGACCTGCATTATTTTTGAAGACATCATTATGCAAATTATTTTGTATATCTTGTGTAAATACAAGATAGAAATACATGATGTTAATGGTAGATTTACATTGTTAAATTATAAACAATACTGATGTAATTTAACTTTGTAATTCTATTATGTTTAGCATTTCTCATTTGTATCATGTGCAATGTAAACAATCTGATCATCACGATTATCACTCACGATATCGCGCCCCGGGAACTTTCCGCCCGACGGGACAACCGATCCTATCCCGCCGGCTCGGGGTGTGACAATTAATAAGTAAACTTTGGTGGAATCAAAACGGTCACCTCCCAATCTCAATTGAAGCTAGCATGGTTACCGATTTTATGGGCACATCTTTACTCTTGTGCCGACTTTGTGGCTTTTTAGTTGACTCATTTCTTGGCAGAATCAAAACGGTTGTTACCTTTGACTTTATTCAAACATTAGTAAGTCCTCTTTCTATCATACGTACAAGTATTTCTATTCATACATTTGTACATGTAAAAAGCATTAGAAGGAAAATAGAATTAGGGAATACTCTAACTATTACTTGGTATCCTGCTTTGAAGGAAAAAATATTACAAAAATTCCAAGCATACTTACCAAATTGGTGTTCTTCATAAAAATGTGAAAATTCCAATATCATAAACGAATTAAACAATAAACAAAATGAAAATTAGGAAAAATCTTTGAATTTTAAATGTGAGCTTGTCAGGAAATAATTAGAATGTAGTCACCAAATATGTTATGCTTACTAAGTATCTAAAATACCCTTGTTAAGTTGATCACATTGCTCTAAGGATGGTCAAGTTCGATCAAAATAGTTATGTTAGGATGAGAAAATTGATTTCATGTAAGTTAACAAGTTTCAAGTTCAAATGATTTGAATTTCCAAGTTCGGATGAGTATGCAAGTACAAATGAGTTAAGTGTTAACAAGTTCGGATGAGATATTCAAGTTCGTGTCAATAAGTTCAGAAAACTCCGGACGAACTTATCAAGGTCGGATGAGGAACTCTGGATCTGAGTCATCAATTTCAGATAAAGATGAACAAGTTTGGGTGAACAAAAACAAAAACAGAGAGTCCAAATTCAGATGAAGAAGAACAAGTTTGGATGAGCAGTTGTCAAGTTCGAATGATGTATGTGTCTTAAGATGACCGAGACTTGTATTTTTGTAAATTAGTGTTTTTCCTTCTCTTATATTTTTTAGGGTAATAAAGACTTGTATCTTCACATGTGGTTGTACAATGTCTCTAGTATAAATATATAAGACCCGTAAAAACGTAAATAACAATAATAATACAAAATATATTTTTAATTAATTAAAACTCAATAAATGAAATCAAGTAATAAATAATAAATACGTTTAACAATGTTCCGACAAATTTAATTACATGTTTCGAAGAAATAACGAGTTAATAACCGAAGCATTTAATTTAACAAACTTAGACTAAGTTATTATAAACAAACTGAAAAAAAAATTTTGATCATACACCCTAATAGTTATAATGATAGTTTTATTCAATATCACTCGCCTAATATCCTTAACCATATCCGATCAAGTTTGAATTTGATTTGGAAACTGACCCATACCCGAACCATATTATATTTCGATTTAATATACATACATACACTTGATGTAAAAGAAAATAAATAAATAAAAAGTGAGAATCTTTCCCTATAAGCAAATATAAACCGACATCTATTAATTACTATATATACATTTACAAAAGGTAATCCTAACAAGTGAACAATAATATTACTTAGTTTTTGTTTTCTAATACCAGAACCGCTGTAAAAGATAGGAAACCGCTCCAAATGCCCAGGTTTGTTTTTATTTTTTTGATTTTTTAAACCGCTCCAAAAAAACACATAAACTGCTTCAAATAATATTTGTTCCTTTGAACTGCTTCAAAATATATCTTAAAAACCGTTTTAAAAGTTTTGGATTTTTTAAGAAAGCTTTTTATTTTCTAGAACCACATCAAAAGCAAATGAACCGTTGCAACTAATAAATTTATTTTTTTGTCTTTTTTTCCATTTTTAACTTAGAAACGTCGTTAAAGCAATTTTTTAAACTTTTTGGACTACAATGCTGGCCAACAAAAGCAATTTATTATTTTAATTGAAGAACAAGAAGGAGCTCTACCAAGGGTTGAGGGTCATGCAAAGGCACTCGCTGAGGGCCTACAAAAGCAATTTATTATTTTAATTAAATAATACCATTTAAAAAATAATAACTAGGGTTAATGGCGAGCGTGTTGCGACGCGTTAGACGGGTAATAAAGAAATTGTATTTTCACATGGAAGTCAAATATACCTACAATTTACAATTTACATTAGCGTGAAACTCAAATATAACATTCATAACTACATTAGTAGTTGACTTATTTTACAATTTACATTCATACCTCTAAGGAGAAGCTGCAATTTATCCAATGACCATTTTCTTTCATTACAAAAAGGGTCAACAATGAAGTTTGTGTTGTGGTTGCAATTAAATGTGAAATTTCAATTAAATTATATGGAATCATAGGTACCATATTATACTTATTTATTAATTCATTTCTTTCATCACTTTTGAGTAGCATAAAGTGTACATTTGTTCTAACTCTTGCATTTGAAAGTACACTATAAGTGTAATTCATATAACAAAATTGATTTAAGTTGCTTAGTTTTGATGGTCTTGCTGATTATGAAAATGTACCATTTGAAAATATTAAAATACTTTATTAATCAAAATGGTCACCTGTGTTGCTCGTGACTCCGTGAGGCTTGTGAAGTGTTAGCTTTATGATTAGCTTCAGATTCTCTTATGCATATATGTGTGTTTAAGATGCATATTGTAGTTGTAGTTCTTACATGTGTTTTGATGTGTTGTATTTTCCATGAGTTGGACATTCCCACCCTTTTCCACTCTCATAAATTGTTTGCAAGCACTCCGGACATGCGTTGTAGTACCAATCTGTGACAGCTAGTACAAGATCGTCCGGCAATCCGTACGGTATGTGTACTTACACCATTACTATGTGTAAATAACTATGTGTAGATAACTATGTGTGTATGACTATGTGTGAATAACTATTTGATAAATAGTTGGGTGAAAACAGAGCTATATAATAGTATATCAGTTGTATGTATTTGAATGAAAATTCAAATACAGAAATACAACAAATCATGACAAATAACAACGGTGAAAACAAATGACAAATACACATCGGTTACGATTTGAGATCCACAAATAACTGAAATCAGATAACCGACAATACCAGTGAGAAAACAATGTGAAACTATTCATAGCAATGTGAAAACAGTAAGGATTAGTTGAGTCCATCTGTGAGAATGTACAATTCAAAAAACAGTTCAGTATCGTTTACGAACGATGAACCGACAGAGTGTTTGTGTGGGTGACGATTCACACAAACATATATGTGGGTTTAACGTTCTTGAATGGATCGGGAAGGTTGCCTACAAGCTGGAACTTCCTTCGGAACTTAGTAATGTACACCCGACTTTTCACGTGTCCAATTTGAGAAAATGCTTAGCTAATCAAGATCTTCAGGTACCACTCGATGATATTTGCATCGATGATACCATGCACTTCGTTGAAAAACCAGTCGAGATAACGGACTGTGAAGTTAAGAAACTCAAGCGCAGTAGAATTCCAATTGTCAAAGTACGATGGGAGTCGAAGCGTGGTCCTGAATTCACCTGGGAACGAGAAGATCAGATGAAGCTTAAGTACCCACACTTATTTACTGCGGTCGTTCCAAGTTGAATTTTGGGACGGAATTCCCTCTACTAGGGGAGACTGTAACATCACTGTATTTTGGGTATGTCCGTACATATTTAAATTGTATTGATAAAACCTGATATGAAAATTTGGTAATTTTTGATTTACTTTATGGTATTATCACTAGTATACATTGATGAGAACATATAATTATTATGCATAAACCATGGGGAAGTTTGTTTGAAATATAACTAAACCGAACCACCAAGTTTAATACGGCTGACTAATTATGAAATGAACTTATTTTGGTTTGGATGGTCGATGGTTATTGCTTCGGTCACTAAATATAGTCAAGGACACATAGTCATGGTTTATCGAAATGGTGGTGGGACGGCGGCTGGATCGGTTGCGACCGACTCCTACGTATGCCCTATACATAAACTTATTTCGGTATATCATGGATGTGTATGTGATATGATTTAGTGGGGTTACGGTTTGGGAAACTGATGATTGATAAATATGATAAATAAAAATAGTGAAAATATTATTGAGAATGGTTACGCGAGAGGTTACGAATATAATTATAACGTGAATATTATTTCAGAAACGTTAGCCTAATAATGTGTTTGCGTGGGTGACGATTCACACGAATACAGTTATTAGGAATAATGTTCTGAGACGATATTGCAAAAATCGTAGATCAAGTTGAAATACGATACGAATGTTGTATTTATAAAGATGACGATCTTTATAAATGCGTACGTAAGTAACGCGTTTCAAAGAAATAATTAAAATAATATTTTTACGATATTTAAATTACATAAAAAGGGATTTAAAACGTTTACTAGGAATAAACACTTTAAACGAATTTAAATAAAATCATTTTCATTAAACGAAATCATTTTATTAAACATTTCGTAATATAAAATACAATTCGCGTAAAAACCGAACAATTTAAAGGTATTAACATGAAATAAATGTAACCGAGCACGTGTGATTGTTACGGGGTATAAAAAGAGAAAACATCATCATCTTCCTCATTTTTCAACTACACATCTCTCTCTTGAACCAAAATTCGGAGCTTTCTCTCACTATAACTTCTAACTAAGATTTCTTCTTCATCTCTTCACAATTTTCACTGATTTTGGTGTCAAAACGAAGCCCTTAACATCCATAACACGAAAGTACAAAGGATCGGAGCTTGGAATCATCACAAACAAGGTAAAATTTAGCTCAAAGATTCGGTTTTTAGGGTTTTCTCTAAACACCGAGTATATGAACTTGTAACTCTATTTATAGCCATTAAACTTCATTATATTCGCATGGAAACGAGTTTTGCTGAACGATTTAGGCTTAAAACAACTGGAAATATGACCTCTTAATAAACCTGCAACAGTGGTTGGTTTTGGGGTGTTGAGTGTTGGAGGATGAACAACCAAAAACCCCTTAGGCGACCGAGAACCCATGGGGGAGGGAACACCTAACCGAGAACCATCGATGGGCCACACCGAGAACCCTTGATTTCTGTTGTGTTGACTGAGAACCCTTATGCTTTGATAATATTGGCCGAGAATCACATAGCTAGCCGAGAACCAAATTAGTTTGGCCGAGAACCCCCTAGTGCTGTGATGCTTTGGACCGAAAACAACATATATATAACCGAGAACCTTTTTTCTCTAATGTAGCATAATCGAGAACCCAAAATAGATCGAGAAACCCTTCTCCTTTTGAGGCATTAGTAGCCGAGGACATCGTTGTTCTCGGTGACTACAAACCATAATGATATTGGTGGGGGTGATAAGCTACGAAAAAATATGAATAACCTATCTGATAACCATCAACTTAGAGTTAAGTTGCATGCTTTCATGCATACATGCTTATACTCTAAGTTATCACCTTTTCTTGACACATATACACACTTATAAATTTACATGACTTGGATTTTATGTAAATGGCTTAAATGTAATTTCTTTAAAACTTAAGTAAGTTTCAAGACTTAAATTATAATAACTAACTTAAATAAACATGTATGCATGCTTAGGTATGTGTACATGTGAAGTTACTACCTTTAGTATACATGCCCACATGTGTATGTGTAAAATCTTATACTTTATTCAATCATCCCTATCTATTTGAAACTAACAAGTTTTAAACTTAAACATAGGATGATGATAAGTTATAACATATAAGGATATCCAATATAACTTAGGAAATTAACCTAAGTTAGTGGCACAATTAATGATTGAAGTTAAAAACATATAATGATAAAACTTATATACTTATGCACACGAATCACGTGATAAATACAGGTTGATTGAGTCATCATTGATTTCATCTACGTGAGCGCGCATACTACAAAATACTGAATCTAAGACATACGGTCCTCTGCAGTGCACTGTATTGACACTTATGCATATCAGGAATGTCGTGATTGAGTTGACTTCGGTCCTCCGCGATGATTCCACCCACCGTTGATTGAGTTGACTGAGGTCCTCCGCGGTACATTATACTGATATAATTATGGTGATTGATGATTATTTTAATTGATCTGTTTGGTTGAGATTGATTGAATATACTTGGATGATTATTTGAGAATTACTTGGATTGCTTGACTTGTTGTGTTTGTGATGTGTACAGAGTTGGAATATTCTCGCAGGTTCACATGTGATTTTTCTTAAAACTTTGATTTTTATGAACTGCCATAAATATTTTTAAGAATGAAAATCTTATGATTACTCACCAACTACTTCGTAGTTGACACTTGATTTTCTACATGTTTCAGGGAAGGAAGAGAAGTAGGTAGAGCATGGTAGCTCTACATCTTTTGCACTCATCACATAGGATCTTGGACTTAGCTAAATTAACTGGATAGAGGAATATTAGGATTTAGTTAATTTAGCTACATATTTTGAGTAATCATTTTAACTGCATGATGACGAACATGATTTTTGTGTAAATACTTTGTTTGAATTAATTGTTATGTGATGATACTTTAGATGCCCATGAGCTTGTGAACAATCTACACATCACTCGTGGCATCCCGACGTTTCCGCCATCGGTCGAGGTATTACATATTGGTATCAGAGCATAGGTTATAGGGAATTAGGTTACTAGAAATGGTTGACCTAGTCTATAACCATAGGATACCCTAGTATGAATTATTTCATACACTAGTTACTATATTAGGGTTCTATGGTGGTATGTTTATTAAATGTTAACTGAACTCCTGATAGATATATGATTTACATTTGTTACTTGTTGATTTTTTATGTGATTGATTGCGCCCGGACGAATCGATAAGGACATACTCGTGATGTATTTTAAAGGTGGTGGGCTGGCGGTTGAAGCAGTTGCGATTGACTTCTGCGTATGCCCTATACATATACCATTTACAGTACATTGGGTGGATGTCAGTATTTAGGAATAAGGGAACTACCCATTTGGGAAAATACTTGTTTGGAAAATATTTTCTTAGGAATTTCATGTTGATCATTGATCGCCAGACAAGGACACATTAGTAGTATACTTCAAAGGTGGTGGGCTGGCGGCTGGATAGGTTGCGACCTACTCTTACGTATGCCCTATACATATATCATTTGTAGTATATTGAGGGTCTGTCAGTGTTAGGAATTTAGGATATTATTAGGAAATGTTGAAAAGTTGATTGGTTGAAAGTTTATTGATTGGAACTGATCGGATGATCACTTTGGAAAACACATAGAAATACTTATTTATTGGACACGTTGGGTGAATAGACTTTATGAATGATATAGATAATTAGTGACGAATGATCACTTAGCGCTGACATGAAAGCTTAGTGATGATACGAACACTTAGTGATGGTATGAACACTTGATGATGAGGTGAACGTATAGTAAACTTAGACATTAAGGGAGCTTAAATGTCAGGTGAACTTAGACATTAGGTGAACTTAGAAAATAGGTGCACCTAGAGTCAGGTGAACTTAGACATTAGGCAAACCTAGATGTCAAGAGTACTTGTATACACTTCACTCATAATTATCCTCATAGGATAAGATTGTGAAGTGGAACACATGGAAAACATATGTATACCCTAAATTCTAACATGGGCATAATCGTGGTGCATTGCAACGGTGGTGGGACGGTGGATGATGCGACTGCAGTCAAGTCTACGTATGCCCTATATATAAACTGGTTGTACTACATCGGGAGGTTGCCAGTGTTAGTATAGGGTGGAAGATATTTGAATATAGGAATATTTAGTTAATATTAGTTATGACCAAATAGGATGCTTTAGTATAACATTAGGAAATCATTGCTTTATTATGGGTTTAACAACGGATAGGAGAAAAATATAGTTCCATATATGGAATCCTAACTGTTAAATAGAACTCATTTAAACTTAGTTTGTATAACTTACGTTGTAAACGGAAGTAACATGCTTCTAACATCCTTAGAAACATGTCGCCGCGCCGTCACAACGAAGATGATACAAACACCAACAATGGGGATGCTAACAATAGTAATGCCAACGATGGCATGCAAGAGTTAGAAAATCTCATTACTGGATTGGTGGCACAACTGAATCAAGCCAATCAAACTCTCAACCAAAACAGGGGTGGTGCAAACCCACCTGTTTGCACTTTCAAACACTTTAACTCCTGCAACCCGCTAAAATTCATGGGTGCTGAGGGAGCCACTGGTCTGTTGTAGTGGTTTGAGAGTATTGAGAACACCTTCATCAATAGTGACTGCCCTGAAAATCTGAAGGTGCGCTATGCCACCAGTGTTTTCCGAAAGAGAGCACTAACTTGGTGGAATGGCGAAAAGCGAACTAGGGAGTTGATGCAGCCCTAGCACTGACTTGGACTGAAGTCAAAGCTCTCATGGCTACAGAGTTCTGTCCTCGCAGTGAGATGAGGAAACTTGAGACTGAGTTTTGGGAACTCAAGCAAGACAGCGGTGAGAATATGATCTATAATTCTCACTTTCATGAGCTGAGCCTATTGGTACCTCATCTGGTGGCACCACTTGAAAGAGCAATTGAGAAGTATATAGGCGGTTTATCTATGCAGATACAAAACACTGTCTTTGGTAGCAATCCTACCACACTAGAAGCTACAATATGCCTATCTGCAACCTTGATAGATAATCATGTGAAGGCTGATACTCTCACTAGGAAAGGAACAAAGAAGACTGATACAAAGACGACTGCAAAGGAGACTTCAACTAAAGTCAAGACTGAACCAGCTAGCTCGTCCAAAAGCAGCAATCGGAAGCGAAAAACCAAAAGTTTCGTTGTTACTACTCCTGCTTGAAAGACTACTCAACAATCATCAAGCAACTCAAATACCAGAAATTATGTTGGGGTCACTCCCCAATGTAATTGTCACACCCCAAGCTGGCGGCCTGGATCGACTTTCCCATTGGGCGGAAAGTTCTCGGGGCGCGATATCGTTTGATAATCGAAATGATCAGATTCTTTGCATAGCACATGATATATAAATGAGAAATGCTAACATGACAATGATATAGAATTACAAAGTTAAATTACATTGTTTCTTCTTAATTTAACTAAGTAATCTATCCCAAAAGAATCAAAGTGTTTCTATCTTGTAACTGTACAAGATCCACAAAAGATGATTCATTGTTTTGTCATTCCAAAATATGCACGACACAATATGTATCTAGGTCTTCTAAAAGTCCACTATCTATGTCCCTGAATGTCTGATGACTAAACCTGTTCGTCACCTGAGAAAACATGCATTTAAACAAAGTCGACACTAGGTTGGTGAGTTCATAAGTTAGATAATTGAAAACCTTGAATTGTTCACATACACAGTCACAATGTCATATATGTTACTTGTAGATTGTTTGATTCACCCGATCTCACAATGGCCTCTCCATAGTTATACTTACAAGTAGTACCTCATCATATTAGCTATGCTTATATATAGGGCATATGTAGGGGAACAAGCCCCAGCCACCATCCCACCACATATCTAATAGAACTTAAGACCACTTCCGATACAACTATAGATCCCCATTTTCTTTCATTTGTTCATCCCATTTGATATTCACCTGGTGTATCATATGTAGAATAATATGTTGAGAGGGGTTTAGTTATCAAACCGAAGTATTGATACACCCTCAATGTATTAAGGGAGTTAGATTAATTTAATGTGGTCCTTGTTATTATTCTATTTCTTGTGGCGTTAACTGTTAATCACTTTTAGTAATAAGAGTGTTAGTTATCCAATTGATAATTGTTCCCATCTTGAAGTGAATAGAGCCTAAAAGGAATCCATTACAATCCTCACGTATTCAGATTACAATGCATCCGATTTACCTCTACCACTTTGTATTCCCATAGGCCTCATCGAATCTATTACTAGTAATATGACATGAAGGAAAATCAATTCCTCAGTCTACTAGTCAACAGTAATCGATGGATTAATTACAATTATAAGTGCAGATTAATATCACCATGTGTCGCTTACCAGACCCTGACTGTTCGTCGCCCTGTCACCAGTCATACGTTACCGGCCAATGATGATTACGATCAACATACTAGCCCTACAAGCTAGAGGTTTGTCAAACCTATGGTACCACTATGCTATCATCGGTTTAGTCACATCAAACTAACTGGTTAGCGATTTGTGAAGGGACTTACAATGATCAAACTTGAATACATGGCACATGATTGAAATGATACAATACAGACAGTTCAATAGTAATCAATTGTATTGTGTTCACCAATGTTGTTTATTCTCAATGTTTTGTGTTCTCGTTGTTGTTAACAAAGTCAAATAAGAGCTTGTCTTATTATACGATGTTAGTTGTTGTATGAATGATGTTGTTATCAGGATGTTACGTTATCATGATTACCATTCCTTGTTGTTCCATATGGTCACCCTGTTGTCACTAAGATGTGGTAAGAGCTAGTCTTACTACACTTAGTCGACTCAGGTGGTGGATGATACACGTTTCGTGTTATCTTGTAGTATGCACCGAATTGTAAGCTGAGTGTTATAAGAACTTGTCTTATTACCCTTTGCTAACCATGGTGATGAATAATATTATGCAGATATATTATCTACATATCATTCATGTTTGTTGTTGTTGTTGTCATCGTGTTTACCTGTGATAATCTCATTGTTTGTTCTTGTAAGAATAATTTAATGTTATAAGATAGAATATTACAACTACATTATTCTATTGTGTTGATGATTCATGAAGTTACATTATCATGTTTCATCTTAGTTATCTTTGTCATGATATGATCATACAAGCATGCATACAATGACAAACGATAATAAGTCAAGCAATATTATCTAGATCAATGTATAAGCAATATATTGAACTAATACTTTTAAGTAAATAAAAGATTTAGCATGTTTCTCAGCCCCGAGAGTTTAAAATCAGTTAAGATTAGAAAAGGGGCGTATGAACTCACCTTGCTGTTGATGTGGTTGACTTAGCCTAAACAAGAATACACGCGCTCGTTATTGTACTTGTTGTTTTCACGATCCTGTATTGATTTCACGTTGTATGTAACTTATAAGTATAAGTTTTGGTGATTTGTGTGCGTGTATATGTTAGCCCTAGAGTTGGCTAAAACTTGTGAGACTCGGTCTTCATTCAGCCCTATGTATTTGTTATGGGTTTTGAATACACTTAACCCAATTTTGTTAATGTTTGTACACTTTGTTATTGATTTCATGCTCAACTTGACTCAATGTATTAATAGTAAAGGTTCTAATTGTAAAACTTAGATTTTTGACTAAAAGTTATGAACCTTAGCATATTGTAACTTAGTTTTGTATCACCGTTGCCCCGGTGGTCTTGACCCTTTAAAAACCACTTGCCACTATAGTCAAATTGCCATGTTTTAGACTTTATGAAACTCATTACCCAAAACTTGTCACCTTTGTAGTAATGTATTACCAATCGCTTGCATATTATAAAACATTTAATTGGTTCAACCTATTAGTTTGTATCCTCATCATATGGGCCGAATGGGTTATCTAGGCCAATAGATGGTCATGGGTCGAATAATAGTCATGGATTGATTGAAATGTTGGCCAATAGAATTCCGTAGTCCAAGTGTATGTATATGGGCCGAACGTTTTGGGCCAAATGAATTGTGGTTGTTTCAATCACCATGGGCCGAAGGATTGAATTGGGCTGAATGAAATGTGTGAGTCGAATAAGTGTTTTGGGCCGATCGAATGAAATGGCTAGGCCCTAGGTCCAGCGAATCTTAGGGTTCGTTAGAGTAGAGGTTCGACCAATCCACAAGTCTAGTATCTCTCAGGTTCGCACCATCCCCATGATTCATGGCCCATAGATTCCTGCTGCTATGAGGTTCGTGGTGAAGAGATTCGACTAGGTTCAGGTTCACTTAGGTGTAGGTTAGGTGAACCTCAAAGTTCGGTTATGTGAAGATTTTGCTGTTTGAAGGCTTGGCCCACCTGGGTTCGTGAAACCCTGGTTTGTGGAAGGAGCTTCGGTCAAAGGTTCGTGGGTCCAAGGTTCGTTCAAGGGTTCGCCATGAGGGTTTCATAATGGGTTCATGCTCCCTCATAGGTTCGGTTATGGTAGGAAGGTTCGCGATTTGCAGGGTTCGATGGAGATGGTTCGTGGCTCCTTGGTTCGGTGATGGTGGTTAGCAGCAGCTAGGTTCGTCAACTCGAGGGTTTGGCCACCCTTTTGCCCAGCTAGACCGAGGTTCGGCTGGTTGTAGGTTCGGCCAGCCCCTCTCCTTTGCAAACCAACAGCTGAACCGTATCATAATCGAACTTCACTTTGTTGAAATGCTACTCCCATGGTAGTGTTATGCGAAGGTGGTCTCTCGTGGTCATGGGGTTCAAGGCGCGGAGATGGTTAACCGATTAGGGTTAAGTAGAACAAAGATGTGCGAACACCCTAGGTTTCGTGATGTTCAAGCTTCTATACCTCGTTTTTGGCTGGAAAACTTCTCAGATCTGCTGTACTTCCTTGTAGAGAAGGTCGAGAGCTTCGTTTAGACTCCAAGAACACTTGATTTCATTCACAAATAAGCAAGATATGAAGATTTGAAGGGGAAAACTTTAGAGAGAGAGTGTAAACCAGGAAAAATGGTTTTAGAGAGAGAGAATGAGAGTGATAAATGAGGTGGTTACCTCATTTAGGCTTTATATACCCCGAGCATGTTTGGGTTCGTTTTCGTTGCCCGGTTCTTGTTTTTGTTGCGTTTCCGGAACGTTACACGCGTTATTACGAGTTTTAATTATAAGAGTTTTAAATTTTTGGTTTTAAAGGTTGTAATTCCTAATAATTTTTTTATATTTATTTTCCTTATTTTATTATCGTTCCAATCGTTTATTGATTTTGTTTCGTCAAATCGCGTCACCTTCGCGCGTATTCGTTCGAATCGTCACCCGATCGAACATGACGAGGGTTTTGCTTTCTGAATTTTGTTTTCTACTTTTCAGTCATTATTTCAAAACATTAAACTCACAGATATGTTTGTGTGAATCGTCACCAATGCAAACACACTGTCAGCTCGTTATTCTGAAATAACACTGCATTTATGTTTTGAATTGTGTTTCCTCACTAACGAACTCAACTAAACTTCTTGTTTTCACATTGTTTTCGTAATGAATCATCGGCCATCTGATACCTGTCATCTATGGATATCAGATTGCAATTGACGTGTTCTTGTTTTTTACTTGTGCACTGTTGTTTCTCTTGATTCGTTGTGTTAATTGTACCTAGGTTTTCACCTAAATACATAAAACTATTGATTATCGTGAGTCGTTGTACTTACAGTATTTAAGTTTTCACTTAAATACGTACAACTGTTTCTGGTTTTCTTGAATTATGTTATCACACACATTGTTCATGCATTGTATTTACACACAGTAAACAGTGAAAGTACACATACCGTACGGACTTGCCGGACGATCAGGTACTGGATGTCACAGTCTCCCCTTGTTAAAGAAATTTCGTCCCAAAATTTAAGCATCATTGTCGGGCACAACTTCTTCAAACAAATGAGGACACTTTGTCTTCATGTGATCCTCACGCTTCCAGGTAAATTCTGGTCCACGCTTGGAGTTCCAACAAACCTTTACAATAGGAATACGACTTCGTTTAAGTCTCTTGACTTCACGATCCATAATTTCTACAGGTTCTTCAATGAAATGTAATTGTTCATCAACTCGTATCTCTTCCAACGGCATGATCAATGATTAATCAACGAGACATCTCTTGAGGTTTGATACATGAAATACGTCGTGTACTCCATTGAGTTCATCAGGGAATCTGAGTCTGTATGCCATAGGACCTATGCGTTGAGTTATCTCGAACGGTCCAACATACCTTGGTGCTAGTTTACCTTTAGCCCCAAAACGAACCACGCCTTTCCATGGGGACACTTTCAACATGACTTGGTCACCCACTTGGAAATCCAAAGGCTTTCACCGTTTGTCTGCGTAACTCTTTTGGCGGCTACGTGTTTCTTGTAGTCTCTGTTGTATCTGGGCTATCTTATCAGTAGTCTCCTGAATAAGTTCAGGCCGAGTGATTCTGTTGTCTCCCACTTCGGTCCAACAAATTGGAGACCGACATTTTCTACCATATAGTGCTTCGAACGGAGCACATCCAATGCTGCTATGGTAGCTGTTGTTGTAGGAGAACTCAATGAGTGGTAAATGTTTATCCCAACTTCCACCGAAGTCGAGGATGCATGTTCTCAACATATCCTCTAGGGTTTGAATCGTTCTCTCGCTTTGTCCATCCGTTTGTGGATGATAAGCGGTGCTCAAGTTGACACTTGTCCTTAAGGATTGTTACAATGATTGCCAGAACCGTGATGTAAATCGACTGTCCCGGTCTGAAATAATAGACAATGGCACACCGTGCCTCACTACTATTTCATCAACATAAAGTCTTGCTAGTTTCTCCATCTTGTAATTTTCTCTGATAGGCAAGAAATGTGCGGACTTGGTCAATCGATCAACGATGACCCAAATCGAATCATGTTCGCTGGAAGTACGGGGTAGCTTGGTAATTAAAATCCATAGCTATTTGTTCCCACTTCCATTGTGGTACCTCTGGTTGTTCCAGCAAACCTGACGATTTCTGGTGCTCAGCTTTGACTTTGGCACATGTTAAGCATTTGCCAACATAAGTGGCAACATCCTTCTTCATACCTGGCCACCAATAAAATGACCTGAGATCTTGGTACATCTTATCGGCACCAGGATGAACGGAATAGCGTGTTTTGTGTGCCTCGTCAAGTATGAGTGTTCGAAGTTCATCTACTGCCGGGATCCAAACACGATCCTGAAAGTAAACAACTCCATCTTGTTTTGTTTTGAAATGTTTCTCGGCTCCACAATCGAGCTCGTGTTTCAAATTGTCTCTTGCCATTGCTTCTTGTTGTGCTTGTATGATTTGATCTCTCAAACATGTTTGCACAGTCATTCCCATTACTCGAATGCGCAAGGGTTTGGCTCTTTCCTTCCAACTCAAAGCATCTGCAACAACATTTTCTTTGCCCGGATGGTATTTGATCACACAATCGTAATCGTTTAGGAGCTCAAACCAACGTTTCTGTCTCATGTTAAGCTCCTTCTGATCAAATATGTGCTGTAAACTCTTGTGATCTATGAAGATAGTGCATTTAGTACCGTACAGGTAGTGTCTCCAAATTTTTATAGCAAAGACAACAGCTCCCAGTTCTAAGTCGTGTGTTGTGTAGTTCTTTTCATGTATCTTCAGCTGTCCTGATACGTAGGCAATGACTTTGTCTCGTTGCATTAAATCACAACCGAGTCCCTGATGGGATGCATCACAATAGACTACAAAGTCATCATTGCCTTCTGGGAGTGTTAGAATTAGAACATTGCAAATCTTTGTTTCAATGTTTGGAATGCCTCTTTTTGTTTATGTGCCCATACGAATGGTTCACTCTTCTGTGTTAGCTTTGTGAGAGGCAAGGCTATCTTAGAGAAATTCGAAATGAATCTCTGTTGGTGTTCTGGGCACATCCCAGTTCTTGATTGCTTCAATCTTGGCAGGATCCACATGAATACCATTACTGTTAATCACGTGACCCAAAAACTGAACTTCTCTCAACCAAAATTCACACTTGGAGAATTTGGCATAAAGTCGTTCATCTTTCAGGAGCTCCAAGATTGTCCTGAGATGTTGTTCATGTTCTTTCTCGCTTCTTGAATAAACCATTATATCATCAATAAAGACGATAACGAACTGATCTAGGTACGGCTTGGACACCCGGTTCATTAAATCCATGAACACTGTCGGTGCATTCGTCAGTCCGAATGGCATCACCATGAATTTGTAGTGACCGTATCGGATACGAAATGCCGTCTTGGGCATGTCTTCCTCTTGAATCCGGAGCTGGTGATAACCTGAACGCAGGTCTATCTTTGAAAAGTACTGAGCTCCCTGTAACAGATCAAACAAATCATCAATCATCGGTAACGGGTACCGATTCTTGATGGTGAGTTTGTTGAGCTCTCTGTAATTGATGCACATTCTGAAGGATCCATCTTTCTTCTTGACAAAAAGCGGAGCTCCCCACGGTGAGAAACTCAGTCGAATGAATCCTTTGTCGAGTAGCTCTTATAATTGATTGGACAGTTCCTGCATTTCCGATGGTGCATGTCTATATGGAGACTTAGGTACAGGAACCGCTCCTGGAATTAAGTCAATTCGATACTACACCGATCACTCGGGTGGCATCCCGGTAAATCATCCGGAAACACGTCCGCATAGTCTTTCACAGCCGGTACATCTTGAATCTTGATTGCTTTCTTGTCTTTTTCTACCACGTGAGCTAAGAATGCGACGCAATGTTTTCTGAGGTACTTGCGAGCCTTCATACACGATATTATCTTGACACTGCGGTTTGCTTGATCTCCATGAATTTCCAAGATCTGATTGTTCTCCACTGGAATACGTAGTAGCTTTTCGGAACAGATGAACTCAACTTTGTTAAAATATAGCCAATCCATTCTGACTATGATATCAAAACTGCCCAGTTCCATCGGTATCAAATCGATGGAAAATGTATGATCGCCAAGTGTCAATGGGCAATTCCTAAGTATTGTGTCAACTGTGATCTGTTTGCCATTAGCTATCTCAGTAGTATAAGGGGAGTCTAATGATTCCTCATCATGATTAAGATGGCTAGAAAAATCGGATGAGATAAAACTCTGATCCGTACCAGTGTCAAATAATATAGATTGTAACATCAGTGCCGGAACCAGCACCGGAACAGTGATCTCAACATTGCCATGAACAGTAAAAAGGTACAAACCACACATATTTCATGCTATTTCATGTTCATATCAATAGTCAAAGTCATTTTGTGTTATCAAACCACAAGTTCATAAACAGTTAACAGAAACAAAGTTTAGAACAATGGTTTTTGAGTCAGATAATTATCTGGCAATACAGAACCATCATAGGATTATTTGTTAGGAATTATTATGTATAAACGTATGTGAGGCTTTATAGAACAAAACTGAACGGATGTTGTTATGTGAATGCAAAATTGACGGGTTATTCGTATAGGTGACGATCTATACGAATATATCTGAAGGTTTAACGTTCTGAATAATATCCAATAATTAGAAAACAATATTGAAAAGTAGAGTTATCGCCGTGTTCGTACGAGTGACGATTCGAACGAATACGCGCGATGTCTATACATTTCGATTTAAACAGTAAACTAATATTTTAAAGTTTAAATAAATAAAAGATATTAGTTAATTTATTAGGAATCACAACCTAGAATAAATTTATAAATTCTATTTTTATGAACCGTATCGTTTCATCGCGAAAACCTCGCGAGCCGACATTTTACGCGAAACCGAACGAGACCCACCGACTGGGTGTGATGAAAGACTTGTTATGGCATTTAATTGCCATAACTATCATCACCAACCCCTCTCTCTCTCTTCAATTCGTTTTCTCTCTCTCTCTCTAACACTCTCCTAAGAAAAACCCATTTCTTTCTACCATTTGGAGCTCAATTCTTGGTGGATTCACACCTTATTAGCATCAAAACGTTCCTTTCATCGAGTAGATCAAGGAGATACAAGAATTTCCAGCTTTCATCCGTCGATTTTGAGGTAAACATCCATTTCATTTTCGGTTTTTAGGATACTCACAAGCCTTATAGTTATTGTTATAATAATCAGTTTTAAACACTAGATAACCTTGAGAATAGTCATGGTTAGCAACTAGATGGCTATGGGAAACGACTTGTAACAGGTCCAGCTTGTGGGAGAAGGAAAGGATACAGGTTCGTGATCAGCATATCGGCCGAACCCTATATTGCTTGGCCGAACCTTTCTCCTCCTGCAACGAACCCTGTGGCCGCATGCACCGAACCCTCCACATCCTGAGCCACGAACCTGCAAAATCTGAGTCGCGAACCTGTACCCTCTGATGACTTAACCTAGCTGGCCACGAACCTTCCTCTAGGGTGGCCGAACCTTTTCTGGGTAGCCGAAGCAATAGGGAACCACGAACCTTTGTAGGTCACGAACCTATACCTTACCCGAACCTTCTAATGGAGCCGAACCCAGGATGACGAACCTAAAGTTCTTCAGCCGAACCATGCATCAATTGAACCTCATGCATCTTAGACGAAACCTTTGACGAACCTAGGAATACCCACGAACCTTGTAAGTTGAAACCTTCAAACCTGCGAACCTAGGACTTGGACGAACCCTATAGGTTCGTTGGTGAGGCAGTGTTAGACGAACCCTAAAGGTTCGTTGGTGAGGTGTTAGCCAAACCTTTGATCAACCCTTAAAAGGTTCGCTGCCTCATAGGGTATATCGAACTAAATGGTTATAAGAACTTGTGATTATTAGGGTGCATGGAGGTTAGATAAGCTTGTATACATAAGACAAGTATGTGTGTGCATGGGAAACTCACGTGACTCATGCATGGAGGGAATAACTTAGAAATTTTGTGGGAGTGCATAGGATAGGGTTTACAATAGCCAAAGTTTTCCTTGGCACAAAACAACCACTCAATCTAATATGTTGTATATATAAGATTGTTAAATAAATAGGATCACATTGTTATGGAAATTCATAGAAATCAAAATACAAGTCTAGACATCAATGGGAAATCAAAGATCTTCGATTGGGCCTAAGTGGGCCCAATGGGACTTAATTAAGTCCATCATATATTAAACGCTTATTCAAATTCAAATAATGATGTTTTTAATAAAATTAAAGTTTGTGAATTTATTGAAGTAAAGTTAATAATTTTCTAAAATCTTGACTTAATATTGAATTAAAATGGAAGTTAATTGTAATGTTTTGATTTAAATACTTATTGTGATTTAATTGTATGGGGACTTGTAAAATAGACAATATAATTGTCTGGATTTGAACTAAATACAAAGGAGACTCTGCCCAAATTTTTTTGTAAAAATTAATAATAAGGGTTGTAACTAATCATGAGAATTGGGATCATAAAAGGGTAACTAAGTTAGATTAGATCATAGATACATTTAGTACTAGGACACTTAATTATGCACACCAAGACAAAGACTTAGATACGACGACTATTACGCGTACTTATTGTATTCGAATTCTTATAAAATAACTCAGGAACTGAAGAAACCTAAGCTACAACAAGAGCGCGCATTTTGTGTTAGATCATTTACATAGCAGCACAGGTGAGTTCATTGCCCCTTTTCTAACATTTTTGTTTTAAAACGCAAGGCTGAGAAGCATGCGTAAACTGTTTTATTTAAATTGTTTACTTAAATGCTTTTATTTATTATATGTTTTACATATATATGTTTGTTGATACTCCTAGACTCCTGTCTAGGTAATTATTAAACAGATCAAATTATCAAGTTAACTAAATTACTCTTCTGAGTAATACTTAAATTCTAAACTCTAAACAAACCCTTAGTCCATCAAGTCAAATTCAAGAATCTAAATTCAAAGTGAAATCAAAGGAACTAAAACAAAAGATCATGTTCAAAGAAACCTAACTCAGTGTGTGATCTTGGAACAAAGAATCATAATCAAGAATCTATTATCATTGTGAAAATCATGGGAATTCTAAAGATCAAATCAAGAGACTCAAGGAATCAGAAATCATAAATGTGTGTGAATCATGGAAATAATGAAATCATTACAATCTAATGAAATCATTAATATTTGAGTTAAGGTGGATGTCAGTTGTATAGGGAATCAAGATCACGTCTAACACACATAAAGTCCCGTCATGAATAGTAGACTCTTGTAGTCAACCACCAACAACTAAGTCTAATTGATTGAGTCAAATAAGACCCAATCATCATGTCTTAGTTGCATTTTAAATGATTATTTACTTGTTTAATTAAATATTTAACATTATATTTCTATAATTGCTTTTGGGAAATCATGTAACTATGATGAACTCAAGAGGATCAAAGGTAGATCGAATTGTGGAAATCATAATCTAAATCAGAGGTGAATGGAGTGAAACGCTTAATTATCATTAATAACAATATGTGAAGCAGTCCGGTATGTGGTGGGACGGTGGCTGGGGCTTGTCCCCTATATATGCCCTATATATAAGCATACTTGATTGGATATCATAGGTGGCTGTTGATGAGGTTAAGGTTGTCACTTCGGGGGATCAAGGTAAACATTTTTAGGGTAATCAAATGCTATAAATCATAGGTCATGGAATCAAGGTAGTGAAATAAAATGCTTAATTATCACTAGGAACAATATATCATGTGGTTCGGTATATAGTGGGACGGTGGCTGGGCGGGCAGTAAGTTCGACCCTACATATGCCCTATATATAATCATATTAAGCTGGATGATATAGGTGGTTAATGGTGAGGTTAAGGTTGTCATTAAGGTTATTCAAATTCATTTTATAAAACTTAATGAACTCACCAACCATGTGTTGACTTTATTTGTGCATGACTTCTCAGGTGACGAACAGGTCAACTGAAGAGTTGTTTCTTTTGGACTAGGTTACTGATAGAGGACCTAGCTTTATGGACCTGCATACTTTTGGACATCATACACAGTTATGTTGTATATCTTGTGCAGATACAAGATTGGAGATTTATGATGTGATAGTAGATTTACATTGTTAAATTATAATTTAACTGATGTAATTTAACTTTGTAATTCTATTTTATTTTAGCAAGTTTCTCACTTATATATCATGTGCAATGTAACAATATAATCATCACGATTATCACTCTCGATATCGCGCCCCGAGAACCTTCCGCCCGTCGGGGAACCCGATCCTACCCCGCCGGCTCGGGGTGTGACAGATTGGTATCAGAGCCATGGTTATAGAGAAATATAGGTCACTTATTTAAACGGTTTGGCCTAGACTATAACCTAGGGACCCTGCATGTGGAGAACTCAGGACTTAATACTTACTTGCATAATTGTCTTCGCATTTGATCATTGCACTAACCGATAAGTTTATTGGTTATGAGCAGAATGCTGCCGCGAAGACAACCTCCCTTGTTACCCCTACAATCACAAGACTTGGCTCCACACCCCTCCACACCGTCACCAAATGATTCACCACCACCACCTCCTCCACCTCCCCCTCCTCCACTGATCACTCAACCATCTAGTTCGGGCACAAAACCTACTTTGGATCCTGCAACTATTGCTCTGGTGACGTTATTGAGTAGCCAGATGACAAATCAGATGAAAGAGGCAATACCGGAGATGTTCCTTCGTCTCCGCAATGAAATCAACAACACTGGCAACTCATCAGGAGAAGCCAGTGGAAACACTGGAGGATCATCTCATTACTCCTACAAATCCTTTGTAGGATGTAAACCACCCAGTTTTAGCGGGTTTGAAGGAGCCGTTGGATTAATCCAATGGATTGAGAAGATTGAAACCACTCTGGACCTCTGCAGCTGTCCGGAGCACCACAAAGTTCGTTACTCTTCTGGAACATTCAACAAACGAGCTCTGACCTGGTGGAACGGTCAGATCAATGCCCGAGGAAGAGAGGAAGCTATGGCCATGCCATGGGAAGACTTCAAAACATTGCTGAGAACATAATTCTGCCCTAAGAACGAGTTGC
Source organism: Mikania micrantha (assembly GCA_009363875.1). Taxonomy (NCBI): domain Eukaryota; kingdom Viridiplantae; phylum Streptophyta; class Magnoliopsida; order Asterales; family Asteraceae; genus Mikania; species Mikania micrantha. The sequence continues at coordinate 73,195,641 of CM018693.1, forward strand.
AGAAACTGGAGGTTGAACTGTCCAACCATGTGATGAAGGGGGCTGATCACATGGGGTATACTACTCGTTATCAAGAGTTAGATGCTTTGGTGCCGGACATGGTACCAACCTTAGAGAAAAGGATAGACAGATATGTAGGTGGACTCCCCGCCTGCATTCAGGGCATGGTTGTTTCAGCCAACCCTACCACTGTCGAATCAGCAGTGAGATTGTCTGGAAAACTAACTGATCTAATGGTTGCCTCTGGAGTTTTAAAGAAAGAGGCTGACTCCGGCAAACGCAAGGAAGAGTCTTCAAAGAAGCCACATCACCAGCAACACCCAAAGAAGAAGCATAAATTTATCAAGAACTACACTATGGCTACTCCCCTCAATCAAGTAGCAGCGGCACAGCAAAATGTGCCCAAGAAACAGTATACTGGCCCACATCCTTTGTGTACTAAGTGCCAGTACCACCATGCTGCGAGCAATCAGTGTCGTCAATGCACAGGTTGTGGAAGAAAAGGGCACGGGTCCAACAGTGCAGATTCACACCAAATCCAGCCGTCAACAATGCTGCTCTAGCTCTCCCTCCACCAGCCAATCAGAACAACGGTGGATGCTTCAACTGTGGCGAACAAGGCCACTTTGCAAAGAACTGTCCGAAGAAGGCTCAACAGGCAGTTCAAGCTCCTCGTGGACGAGCCTTAGCCATCGGAGCACCAGCTGCACGTCAGGACCCAAATGTGGTCACTGGTACATTTCTCTTACATGACTTTTATGCATCTGCTCTATTTGATACTGGTGCGGATCAGACTTTCATCTCTACCGATTTTGCATGCCAATTAGATTCTGTAGAGGAACAGTTAGATCCCCCTTACATTATAGAAGTAGGTAACGGAAAACAGATTACAGTTAGTACAGTTTATAGGAACTGCCCATTGACACTTAATGGTCATACATTCACCATCGATTTGATACCGATGGAGTTGGGTATTTTCGACATCATTGTTGGAATGGATTGGCTTTCCTCTAATCGAGTGGAAGTCATCTGTTCTGAAAAGCTGCTTCGTGTTCCATTGTCGAGTGATCGCGTACTGGAAGTTAAAGGGGATCAAGAAAAACGTAGTGTCAAAATCATTTCATGTATAAAAGCGCGTAAGTGTCTACAGAAGCGGTGCGTTGCATTCCTGGCTCACGTGGTGGGAAAGGAGAAGGACAAGAAAAAGATTCAAGATGTACCTGTGGTGAAAGAATATCCTGACGTGTTTCCTGAAGATCTACCTGGTTTGCCTCCTGCGCGACCGGTAGAGTTTTGTATTGACTTAGTTCCTGGAGCAACTCCTGTTGCTAAATCTCCTTACAGGTTAGCACCTTCAGAGATGCAGGAATTGTCTAATCAGTTACAGGAGCTACTTGACAAAGGTTTCATTAGACCGAGTTACTCACCTTGGGGAACTCCGGTATTGTTTGTGAAGAAGAAAGACGGATCACTCAGAATGTGCATAGATTACCGTGAGCTGAACAAACTAACCATTAAGAATCGGTATCCATTGCCGAGGATTGATGATTTGTTTGACCAACTGCAAGGAGCTCAATACTTCTCAAAGATTGACTTGCAGTCTGGATATCATCAGCTTAGAGTTCAAGACGAAGATATACCGAAAACAGCCTTCTGAACCAGATACGGGCATTACGAATTCATGGTGATGCCTTTCGGATTGATAAATGCACCAGAGGTTTTCATGGATCTCATGAACCGAGTGTGCAAGCCGTATCTAGATCAGTTTGTCATTGTTTTTATTGATGACATCCTGATTTATTCTAAGAGCAAAGGAGATCATGAACAACACCTTAGAAATATCTTGGAGCTGTTGAAGAAAGAACAACTCTATGCTAAATTCTCTAAATGTGAATTTTGGCTTAGATAAGTTCAATTTCTAGGTCATGTGGTTAACAGCGAGGGAATACACGTAGATCCTACCAAGATCGAGGCGATGAAGAACTGGGATACTCCGAAGACACCGACAGAGATACGATCTTTTCTGGGATTGGCAGGTTATTACAGAAGGTTTATTTCAAACTTTTCTAAAATAGCTTTGCCTCTCACTACGCTAACCCAGAAGAGTGAACCGTTTGTCTGGGAACAGAAACAAGAAGATGCTTTTCAGACATTGAAACGAAAATTATGTGATGCTCCAATTCTATCTCTTCCAGAAGGCTGTGATGACTTGGTGGTTTATTGTGATGCTTCCCATCAGGGACTTGGTTGTGTGTTAATGCAACAAGACAAAGTCATAGCCTATGCATCAAGACAGTTAAAAGTTCATGAGAAGAATTACACTACTCATGATCTTGAACTGGGAGCAGTAATCTTCGCATTGAAGATTTGGAGACTTTACTTATATGGCATCAAGTGTACCATATTCACTGATCACAAAAGTCTGCAGCATATCTTTGATCAGAAGGAGCTTAACATGCGACAACGCCGTTGGGTTGAACTTCTGAATGATTACGATTGCGTGATCAAGTACCATCCGGGAAAACGAACGTTGTAGCTGATCCCTTAAGCCGGAAGGAACGGGTCAAACCCTTGCGCGTCAGAGCGATGGGAATGACTGTGCAGAAGAGCTTACAAGACAAGATCACTCAAGCACAACAGGAATCAGTTGATCGAGGAAACTTGAAGAATGAACTTGACTGTGGAGCAGAGAAACTCTTTGAGACTAAGCCTGATGGAATGATCTACTACCAGGATAGTATATGGATCCCGGTGGTAGACGAATTGAGAAGACTTATCTTCGATGAAGCACACAAAACTAAATACTCTGTTCATCCAGGCGCTGATAAAATGTACCAAGACTTGCGTGGATTTTATTGGTGGCCGGGAATGAAAAAAGATATAGCTGAGTATGTCAGTCGATGTCTAACGTGTGCGAAGGTAAAGGCGGAACACCAGAGACCGTCTGGTCTACTGGAACAGCCTGAGTTTCCGCTCTGGAAGTGGGAACAAATAGCTATGGATTTCAATACCAAGCTACCCCGCCCTTCCAGTGGTCATGATACGATATGGGTGATCATTGATCGTTTAACAAAATCTGCTCATTTCTTGCCAATACGTGAGACTTTCATGATGGATAAACTGGCAAGATTGTACATCAATGAGATAGTGGTACGTCACGGTGTGCCATTGTCTATTATTTCAGACAGAGATAGCAGATTTACATCAAGGTTCTGGCAATCACTACAGAAATCTCTAGGGACACAGTTAAATCTGAGTACAGCTTACCACCCACAAACGGATGGTCAAAGCGAACGTACGATTCAGACCCTGGAGGACATGTTAAGAACCTGTGTGTTGGATTTCGGTGGGAACTGGGACTCTCATTTGCCACTGATAGAATTCTCCTACAATAACAGCTACCGCAGTAGTATCGGATGTGCACCATTTGAGGCTCTTTATGGCTGGAAATGTCAATAACCGATTTGTTGGACCGAAGTGGGAGATAATCGTATAACTGGGCCAGAGCTTATTCAGGAAACTACTGATAAGATTGCCCAGATTCAAAGGAGACTAGAAGCTACTAGAAGCAGGCAAAAGAGCTACGCAGACAAACGGCGCAAACCGTTGGAATTCCAAGTGGGAGACCATGTTATGTTGAAGGTATCCCCATGGAAGGGCATAGTTCGCTTTGGGAATAAAGGCGAGTTAGCAGCACGGTACGTAGGACCGTTCGAGATCATTGAACGTATTGGTCCTGTGGCATACAGACTGAGATTACCAGATGAACTCAGTGCGGTGCATGATGTATTTCACGTCTCAAACTTAAAGAGATGTCTTGCCGATGAATCACTTGTTATTCCAATTGAAGAGATTCAAGTGGATGAACAGCTACATTTCATTGAAAAACCTTTAGAGATTATGGATCACAAGGTTAAACAACTGAGGCGAAGCCGTATTCCGATTGTAAAGGTTCGATGGAACTCAAGACGCGGGCCCGAGTTTACTTGGGAACGTGAAGATCACATGAAGACAAAGTATCCCCAACTGTTTGAAGAGGAAGCTGTACCCGATAACAATGCTTAAATTTCGGGACGAAATTTCTCTAACAAGGGGAGACTGTAACATCAATGCCGGAACCAGCACGGGAACAGTGATCTCAACAGTGCCATGAACAGTAAACAGGTACAAACCACACATATTTCATGCTATTTCATGTTCATATCAATAGTCAAAGTCATTTCGTGTTATCAAACCACAAGTTCATAAACAGTTAACAGAAACAAAGTTTAGAACAATGGTTTTTGAGCCAGATAATTATCTGGCAATACAGAACCATCATGGGATTATTTGTTAGGAATTATTATGTATAAATGTATGTGAGGCTTTATAGAACAAAACTGAACGGATGTTGTTATGTGAATGCTAAATTGACGGGTTATTCGTATAGGTGACGATCTATACGAATATATCTGAAGGTTTAACGTTCTGAATAATATCCAATAATTAGAAAACAATATTGAAAAGTAGAGTTATCGCCGTGTTCGTACGAGTGACGATTCGAACGAATACGCGTTATTGTAAGCCCCAAAACTCCCACACGTATGACACGCGTTTTTAAACGACATCAAAGTTTAGGTCCCAGATTTTTCAAACCGACAATTGTAATTAACACCATAACATCCCATTTACATACGACTTTACAAAATAATTGATGTTAATTAAACATTCAATAACAAAAATTACATTTGAGTTATCACCAAAAACCTTTGTTTAACACCAACAAAGAAATAACCCAAAACGTGTTTGATCCGAATCCTTGCAAGGCAATCCGATCACGACCGCTGTTAACCCTTCCGATCACCTGAAAACATGTTAATTAAGTCACCATTAGTTCATTAGAACTAAGTAAGATCACCATGCCCGCCCCCACAAGCTTACATGACCCAAAAAGTCAATTTTGGTCAAATTCTACACTGGGCGTATGGTTTGGGCGTATTTGAGGCGTATCACAGAAAATTTGTGTGGTGGGCGTATCCATAGGCGTATCCCCCGGCGTATGATACTCCAGCACCACCTGAACGACCAATTTTTCTGTTTTTCGCCATCTCGACTCATTCCACTCAAATACGACCATTCCAATACCCCCATAAACATTATATAACACCATATAATCATAATGAACACCTTAATTCACCAAATTATAACCATCATGGTCATAATATCAAACGATTTACTAACGGGTCGTTTGCACCCAAAACTCCTTTGAAATCTTATTCCACAAGATTTCTCAAGTTAAGTAAACCACACCACTTGTGTTTTACTAACTTGATTACACTCAACAAAGGACATTCACACACCATGTGAATAATCCAAGGTCATGATCACACCACTTGTGATTCAAAACACCAAATTAAGTCAATTTCAACTATAAGTTCACACACCTTGTGAACTATTTTCATTCAATCACCACACACACAAATAAACACTAAGTCAATCATGGACTAGCATTAAAGCACCATACCAACAACAATCAAGCAACATATATCACCTATTGCTTATTATTGTATATCAACAAACACCAATATCATCAATTCATCATAAAGTCAATCTTCTACAACATATTTATTTATGCATAACACCATTACACATAATAAATAGAAGATTGGGTGACTTACCTTGTTCCAACGCGCTATCCTCTATAACAACTTCCTTCCCGGGTCGTTTGGTGCCACTTACACCTTCACTATCAATTCCTATTATCACAACTAATAGGTTTAATATAAAGTTTGACCATAATTAGTCAAAATACACCAATTCACCCCAATGTCACCATTTTAACTTAATTACTTCCAATTGACCCTTAACCATAACAATTCACCTTTGTTAAGTTCATACACCCACCTATTTCATATCACCATAGGTTTTAAACTAATTTTTAAGTTAATTACCCTACTTGGCATTTCATCAAACACCATGTATGCACAATTTCTTCTCCTAATGATCATTCATCATTAACACATCCATGTAACACCCATTATTTTGTTTAAAAATGATCAATCTCAACATTTTCACCACAAACTACAACAATATAGTAATAATCATCAAATCCCCACCTTTAAACACTAACTTTACACACCATAGTCATCAACTCCATGAAAACCCCATTTCCCCCATTTTCATAACATGTAAATCATGAAAGAAAACAATTAAGAGTTGTTCCTACATGATTATCAACATCATTAACAACATTTAACACTCTCAAAACACCAAATTTGAGAGTTTTACCCATCAAACTCACACCCCCCATGGTGACCCACGAAAATCCCATCAAAACCCCCAAAATTTCGTACCTAGATGTAGCTTGATGCAAGAAGAACTCCAATTTATGGTTGCATTAGAGTTTAGACCAAAACCCAAGCACCAATTTGATCAAACTTTGAAGTTTCTTGAGTTTTCTCCTCCTCCCTTCCCTTGGTTCACGTTTCCAGCCAAAACACACACACATGAATGTGAAATGTTGACCAAGTCAACATTAAACCCCTCTTGTAATTCAAGTTTCACCTATTGTCAATTCTAGCCCCTCAATTACTAGTTAAATCAAACTAGTTATAACTAACTAAGTTAAGTTAGTAAACACTCACCATATAATTGTAGCTAACAATTATTATTAGAACACCCACCAAATAATATTTAAGATAATTAAATCTTATAAAACACCCTTATATTAAAATAAACACAATTCATACACCAATTATGTTTATTTATAATATTTCCCCAAAATGGGTTGTTACAAATTCTACCCTCCTTACAAAGGTTTCGTCCCCGAAACCTAATTACACCTCAAAAAGGAAAGGATAAAATTTCCGCATTTCATCCTCGGACTCCCACGTAGCATCCGAACCCCACCTGTTCTTCCATTGCACCATTACTTGGTTAATCGTCTTATTCCGAAGTTGCTTGACTTTTCTATCCAAGATAGCCACCGATTTCTCAATATAATTGAGCTTATCATCAATCACCAAATCCTCCAATGGCACATAAGCCGGTTCATCCGCCAAGCACTTTCGCAAATAAGATACGTTGAATGTATTGTGAATCTCACTCAACTCCTCCGGTAGCTCGAAGCGATAGGCAACCTCGCAAATCCGAGCTATAATCTTGAACGGTCCAATAAATCTTGGACTAAGTTTCCCCCGCTTTCGAAAACGATTTAAAGCCCTTCCCGGAGAAACCTTTAGTAACACAAAGTCTCCCACTTGGAATTCAATCGGTCTCCTTCGCACGTACACATCCCATTTATATGGTCTTAAACCGCCTTCAAATGAATTTAGATTACATCAATCCATTCATTTATCATTTTAACCACCTACTTAACTACATGTTCTTGTTATCCATCCTCTTCCCAACTCCTGGAATATACTATATACTCCATATAGTATTTCTTACAGAATCATTACACACCTGGAATGATAATCGTTCTTAAACAAGAACTCCTTCAAGGGTAGACAGTCATCGCAACTACCCCCAATCACCAACTATGCACACCCATAACATATCCTCACAGGCCTGAATGGTTCTTTATCTTTGACCATCAGTGTGAAGATAATACGTCATGCACAACAACAGTTTCGTGTACATTCTTAATATAATAGAATTCCTGGGTAAACACGAAACGAACGCTTTTAGTCAACCTGCCCACGATGAACAAATAATACCAAATAACACCATTAAGCATTGATAAGGTTCACACCACATGTGAATTCTCATCAAGTCACCCTTCTTATTTAATCGTCTAAACATGCTAATAACACCTATCTTTCACCAAAATCCTCACCTTAAGGAATCACACTACTTGTGATTACCCACATAAATCCACCCACAATAAGTTAACATCTTAACCATCAACTCTAGATATGGTTATTCTTTCATTTGCACCTAAACTCCTCTTACTTATAATTACCACAAACACATCTGCTACTTAGATATCACACGCCCTTGTAATTTATCTAATAGCACACGATGTTATAGAGTTTCACACCGCTTGTGAATTATCTACATCGATTTACACCCGACAATAATTATAATTTATGTTCGAATCTAGTTTACAAACTAACAGATTCATTTCTCCCAACCATGAACTCCTAAATAATGTCCATAATCTTATGGATCATCCCCAAGCATTCTCCTATCTTTTTAAAAGATAAACTCAACCATCTGTAATATCAACACACGCATACAGGTCATTTTTACATCTTTCTGTGCAAACATTACAACACATACACATCTATATATAATCATAGATGTTCACACCAATCTATAAACATATATCATTTACCACATATTTCAAACAGGCACACCAGTTAACATAATCAAATGTTTATAGTCACCACTCCCTAGTTAAGACACTCTTGTCAAAACCTTTAACATTTCATAACGACACTATGTGTCAAAACCCTAGACATCATGTCTAAACCGTTAAACTTTTATAAATGACAGCTTGTCATTACCAAGTTTTATTCTCCCCATGGCATTCATGCCAAATTGTTTACAATTCTTTTCTCACCATCCCCCGTCCTTTGCCCAAGTCTATACACCTTTACTTTCTTGTTGCATCGAAGAAGCTTATATATAGGGTATACGTAAGGCATACACCCAGCCACCAACCCAACACCTCTTCAGTACAACATGATCATGGCATTGTTAGTTTCTTGGTTTTAGAGAAATATATTCCTCCTAACCATACAATTTGTCCAAAGTTTTCACTCACATGAAACGTATTCATTAACTTAGGACTAAACTCCACCCCATGTACTTCACACCCATAGTACATGCATATAAGAAATTATGACACATCATACAATACATACTTGTAGAGTGTACACTTTCTTAACAGTTTAATTAAGGATAATCAACATATCCTATTACGCCTATCTTTCATTATTTACACCAAACAACATGTGACTCGTATTTTCAACAAGTCATCACACACATGCGATTCAATTTACGACCACCAAATTCGCACGACATGCGGTTTTTTTAACACCACACCAAACACAAACACGCCTTTCTGGCTCAATATAACATACACAAGTGTGGTCATACATTCTCCTATTGTCAATCAATATACTAATTTCACCTAGTATTAACTTGATTAACTACACATTTTAACACCACAATCATATAAAAATGTATACACCACTTGTAGATCATCTAAATCAGAATTTAATTTTTACAAGGTTTATACAACAAACCATTGCCAACATATAAAACCACCCAAATTTTATAGTTTCACCCAAAATTAGCTCCCACCCGCATGTGAATTATCCCTTATGCCACATGAATGTGGAATTCTACGCTAAACCCAATGCCATTCCAAATGGACTTACATGCCACACTCAAATTCACATAATAATGCATATTCCACATGCGTAATAACAACTACCGTGTTTAAACACCATTTACTCCATATCATTACTACCAAGACTCAAAAATCTATGGTCTTACACGATAATTTCAAGGCCCCTCACCAGTGATCTTAAATGATATTCCACACGAATGTGGATTTTCCCCCAATGCCACACAACTGTGAACTTACATGTAATTCCACACATCTGTGGATTCACCCAAATTCTAGTGTCAGTTATCAATTAACATACAAGGACACATTTCTAGTTATGCATACAACACATAACAATAAACTACCACAACACATGAAAATCATATTCATAGCTCCTTAAAACACCAATAAAGTGTTAGAACATAAAATCACCAAGTAAAATGTCAAATTTCACCCAATCTCCTTGACACCATCTTTTTCTCCAAAGATTCTTAAGGTAGGTAATCACACCACTTGTGATTTACCTAATAAAATTCACCATGGGAAGTTCACACCACTTGTGAATCAACCCGGCTCCAAATTCATACCACTTGTGAATTAGACCAATCTCAGTCAAGCTTCAAATAAGAAGTTCACGCCACCTGTGAATCATTCTTATTTCTCTACACCCCTGGAACACATTCAAATTTACAATAACTAAGCAAATGTAACACCTATTGCACGTTATTGACAAACAACAAATACACAAATACAGTTCGAATTGTTTGACCAATTTCAGTCAAACTTCTAATAAGAAGTTCACACCCCTTAAGAATCATTCTTATTTCACCACACCATTTTTAAACTAACTCCATTACAATAACTAAGCAAATATAACACCTATTGCATGTTATTGTCACACACTCAATATGCAAACACCAATTCACCGGATTTCAACATCTAATGTATATTCCACATACATTACATACACATATACACCTATATGCATAAAACCAAACAATCATATCAAGTATACTAGGTGGGTGACTTACATGCCAAATCCCACACCACATAACCATGGACTTATACCTTTTCACCCGAAGGTGAATTCTCCCTAATGCCACACACCGGTGGACTTGCATTAATTTTCACCCAAAGGTGAATTTTCACCAATGCCACACACCAGTGGACTTACATGAATTTTCACCCGAAGATGAAGTCGCCCAATGCCACACACCTGTGGACTTACAAGAATTTTCACCCAAAGATGAAGTCGCCCAATGCCACACACCTGTGGACTTACAAGAATTTTCACCTAAAGATGAAGTCGCCCAATGCCACACACCCGTGGACTTACAAGAATTTTCACCCGAAGATGAAGTCGCCCAAGGCCACACACCTGTGGACTTACATGACTTTAACATCACATATCTCAACTAATCAATTTTAAACACCATTATAAGTATCTACAACATACTTATACATTCTTTGATTAATTTGTAAACAAGTTACTACTCCCTTACCTCCTATTCCATAACCAGATTTGAGTTGACTCTGTTAAAGTCATGTTCATGTAATGAGGGTAATATTATACTGGCCAGGCATAATAATACAATCATCCCATGCTCATTTCCATAACTTCATCAACCTACATCATGATCAAGAATGTTATTCACACAAAATAATCACAACAAAACACCAATATACAAAAATATTAAGGTAATCATATCACTAATGTTACCTTAACTCCATCTCACCATATTATAACTAAGAATTTTGGTTTAACAACAAATTCACTCCAAACACCATTAAACATAAATAAATAAGGTAAACAAACCACAAACTTGTTACCTTAAACCCCCGGCTTCGTGATCGGATCTCGGATCAAACAATACTCCCTATATCAAAAGCACAACGATTTGAGTTCAAGTGTTCGCGACACACTTGAATCCCTCAAACCAATGGCTCTGATGCCAACTTGTAAGCCCCAAAACTCCCACACGTATGACACGCGTTTTTAAACGACATCAAAGTTTAGGTCCCAGATTTTTCAAACCGACAATTGTAATTAACACCATAACATCCCATTTACATACGACTTTACAAAATAATTGATGTTAATTAAACATTCAATAACAAAAATTACATTTGAGTTATCACCAAAAACCTTTGTTTAACACCAACAAAGAAATAACCCAAAACGTGTTTGATCCGAATCCTTGCAAGGCAATCCGATCACGACCGCTGTTAACCCTTCCGATCACCTGAAAACATGTTAATTAAGTCACCATTAGTTCATTAGAACTAAGTAAGATCACCATGCCCGCCCCCACAAGCTTACATGACCCAAAAAGTCAATTTTGGTCAAATTCTACACTGGGCGTATGGTTTGGGCGTATTTGAGGCGTATCACAGAAAATTTGTGTGGTGGGCGTATCCATAGGCGTATCCCCCGGCGTATGATACTCCAGCACCACCTGAACGACCAATTTTTCTGTTTTTCGCCATCTCGACTCATTCCACTCAAATACGACCATTCCAATACCCCCATAAACATTATATAACACCATATAATCATAATGAACACCTTAATTCACCAAATTATAACCATCATGGTCATAATATCAAACGATTTACTAACGGGTCGTTTGCACCCAAAACTCCTTTGAAATCTTATTCCACAAGATTTCTCAAGTTAAGTAAACCACACCACTTGTGTTTTACTAACTTGATTACACTCAACAAAGGACATTCACACACCATGTGAATAATCCAAGGTCATGATCACACCACTTGTGATTCAAAACACCAAATTAAGTCAATTTCAACTATAAGTTCACACACCTTGTGAACTATTTTCATTCAATCACCACACACACAAATAAACACTAAGTCAATCATGGACTAGCATTAAAGCACCATACCAACAACAATCAAGCAACATATATCACCTATTGCTTATTATTGTATATCAACAAACACCAATATCATCAATTCATCATAAAGTCAATCTTCTACAACATATTTATTTATGCATAACACCATTACACATAATAAATAGAAGATTGGGTGACTTACCTTGTTCCAACGCGCTATCCTCTATAACAACTTCCTTCCCGGGTCGTTTGGTGCCACTTACACCTTCACTATCAATTCCTATTATCACAACTAATAGGTTTAATATAAAGTTTGACCATAATTAGTCAAAATACACCAATTCACCCCAATGTCACCATTTTAACTTAATTACTTCCAATTGACCCTTAACCATAACAATTCACCTTTGTTAAGTTCATACACCCACCTATTTCATATCACCATAGGTTTTAAACTAATTTTTAAGTTAATTACCCTACTTGGCATTTCATCAAACACCATGTATGCACAATTTCTTCTCCTAATGATCATTCATCATTAACACATCCATGTAACACCCATTATTTTGTTTAAAAATGATCAATCTCAACATTTTCACCACAAACTACAACAATATAGTAATAATCATCAAATCCCCACCTTTAAACACTAACTTTACACACCATAGTCATCAACTCCATGAAAACCCCATTTCCCCCATTTTCATAACATGTAAATCATGAAAGAAAACAATTAAAAGTTGTTCCTACATGATTATCAACATCATTAACAACATTTAACACTCTCAAAACACCAAATTTGAGAGTTTTACCCATCAAACTCACACCCCCCATGGTGACCCACGAAAATCCCATCAAAACCCCCAAAATTTCGTACCTAGATGTAGCTTGATGCAAGAAGAACTCCAATTTATGGTTGCATTAGAGTTTAGACCAAAACCCAAGCACCAATTTGATCAAACTTTGAAGTTTCTTGAGTTTTCTCCTCCTCCCTTCCCTTGGTTCACGTTTCCAGCCAAAACACACACACATGAATGTGAAATGTTGACCAAGTCAACATTAAACCCCTCTTGTAATTCAAGTTTCACCTATTGTCAATTCTAGCCCCTCAATTACTAGTTAAATCAAACTAGTTATAACTAACTAAGTTAAGTTAGTAAACACTCACCATATAATTGTAGCTAACAATTATTATTAGAACACCCACCAAATAATATTTAAGATAATTAAATCTTATAAAACACCCTTATATTAAAATAAACACAATTCATACACCAATTATGTTTATTTATAATATTTCCCCAAAATGGGTTGTTACAGTTATGACTGTACATTTCGATTTAAACAGTAAACTAATATTTTAAAGTTTAAATAAATAAAAGATATTAGTTAATTTATTAGGAATCACAACATAGAATAAATTTATAAATTCTATTTTTATGAACCGTATCGTTTCATCGCGAAAACCTCGCGAGCCGACATTTTATGCGAAACCGAACGAGACCCACCGACCGGGTGTGATGAAAGACTTGTTATGGCATTTAATTGCCATAACTATCATCACCAACCCCTCTCTCTCTTCAATTCGTTTTCTCTCTCTCTAACACTCTCCCAAGAAAAACCCATTTCTTTCTACCATTTGAACCTCATGCATCTTAGACGAAACCTTTGACGAACCTAGGAATACCCACGAACCTTGTAAGTTGAAACCTTCAAACCTGCGAACCTAGGACTTGGACGAACCCTATAGGTTCGTTGGTGAGGCAGTGTTAGACAAACCCTAAAGGTTCGTTGGTGAGGTGTTAGCCGAACCTTTGATCAACCCTTAAAAGGTTCGCTGCCTCATAGGGTATATCGAACTAAATGGTTATAAGAACTTGTGATTACTATGGTGCATGGAGGTTAGATAAGCTTGTATACATAAGACCAGTATGTGTGTGCATGGGAAACTCACGTGACTCATGCATGGAGGGAATAACTTAGAAATTTTGTGGGAGTGCATAGGATAGGGTTTACAATAGCCAAAGTTTTCCTTGGCACAAAACAACTACTCAATCTAATATGTTGTATATATAAGATTGTTAAATAAATAGGATCACATTGTTATAGAAATTCATAGAAATCAAAATTGTAATGTTTTGATTTAAATACTTATTGTGATTTAATTGTATGGGGACTTGTTGTAAAATAGACAATATAATTGTCTGGATTTGAACTAAATACAAAGGAGACTCTGCCCAAATTTTTTTGTAAAAATTAATAATAAGGGTTGTAACTAATCATGGGAATTGGGATCATAAAAGGGCAACTAAGTTAGATTAGATCATAGATACATTTAGTACTAGGACACTTAGTTACACACACCAAGACAAAGACTTAGATACGACGACTATTACGCGTACTTATTATATTCGAATTCTTATAAAATAACTCAGGAACTGAAGAAACCTAAGCTACAACAAGAGCGCGCATTTTGTGTTAGATCATTTACATAGCAGCACAGGTGAGTTCATTGCCCCTTTTCTAACATTTTTGTTTTAAAACGCGGGGCTGAGAAGCATGCGTAAACTGTTTTATTTAAATTGTTTACTTAAATGCTTTTATTTATTATATGTTTTACATATATATGTTTGTTGATACTCCTAGACTCCTGTCTAGGTAATTAATAAACAGATCAAATTATCAAGTTAACTAAATTACTCTTCTGAGTAATACTTAAATTCTAAACTCTAAACAAACCCTTAGTCCATCAAGTCAAATTCAAGAATCTAAATTCAAAGTGAAATCAAAGGAACTAAAACAAAAGATCATGTTCAAAGAAACCTAACTCAGTGTGTGATCTTGGAACAAAGAATCATAATCAAGAATCTATTATCATTGTGAAAATCATGGGAATTCTAAAGATCAAATCAAGAGACTCAAGGAATCAGAAATCATAAATGTGTGTGAATCATGGAAATAATGAAATCATTACAATCTAATGAAATCATTAATATTTGAGTTAAGGTGGATGTCAGTTGTATAGGGAATCAAGATCACGTCTAACACACATAAAGTCCCGTCATGAATAGTAGACTCTTGTAGTCAAGCTATATGGGCAATAATGTGAACTATCAAATGAAAATCAATATCATAAATCAAGAGAATCAAAGAGATTAAGAATCAAAGGATATCCGTAAAGTTCCTTCAGGTACAGTAGACCATTGGGTCAAGCTGTATGGGCATCATTAAAATCCCAGCATGCTCAGGTATACTCCTTGTGAGTTATGCTTGATATGGGTCACGTGTGAGAGGTTACAACTTGGACAACCACCAACAAGTAAGTCTAATTGATTGAGTCAAACAAGACACAATCATCATGTCTTAGTTGCATTTTAAATGTTTATTTACTTGTTTAATTAAATATTTAACATTATATTTCTATAACTGCATTTGGGAAATCATGTAACTATGATGAACTCAAGAGGATCAAAGGTAGATCGAATTGTGGAAATCAGAATCTAAATCAGAGGTGAATGGAGTGAAACGCTTAATTATCATTAATAACAATATGTTAAGTAGTCCGGTATGTGGTGGGACGGTGGCTGGGGCTTGACCCTTACATATGCCCTATATATAAGCATACTTGATTGGATAGCATAGGTGGCTGTTGATGAGGGTAAGGTTGTCACTTCGGGGGATCAAGGTAAACATTTTCAGGGTAATCAAATGCTATAAATCATAGGTCATGGAATCAAGGTAGTGAAATGAAATGCTTAATTATCACTAGGAACAATATATCATGTGGTTTGGTATGTGGTGGGACGGTGGCTGGGCGGGCGGTAAGTTCGACCCTACATATGCCCTATATATAAGCATACTAAGCTGGATGATATAGGTGGTTAATGGTGAGGTTAAGGTTGTCATTAATGTTATTCAAATTCATTTTATAAAACTTAATGAACTCACCAACCATGTGTTGACTTTATTTTTGCATGACTTCTCAGGTGACGAACAGGTCAACTGAAGAGTTGTTTCTTTTGGACTAGGTTACTGATAGAGGACCTAGCTTTTTGGACCTGCATACTTTTGGACATCATACACAGTTATGTTGTACATCTTGTGCAGATACAAGATTGGAGATTTAGGATGTGATAGTAGATTTACATTGTTAAATTATAAACTTAACTGATGTAATTTAACTTTGTAATTCTATTTTATTTTAGCAAGTTTCTCACTTATATATCATGTGCAATGTAACAATCTGATCATCATGATTATCACTCTCGATATCGCGCCCCGAGAACCTTCTGCCCGTCGGGGAAACCCGATCCTACCCCGCCGGCTCGGGGTGTGACATAGACGCATAAAAGTCAGATAGGAGAAAGTACCCGTGACCACATTTGGGTCTTGTCGAGCAGCAGCGGCTCCAATATGAAAGGCACTACCTCTTGCTACTTGAGCCCTTTGTTGATTCTTCTTGTGACAATCCCAAGAAAAGTGTCCAGGCTCGCCACAGTTGTAACAAGACCTGTGATCAGCAGCAGCAGTAGTGGCTGCATTGTTGTTTCTGTTTGGAGCCCCCGTGCTCCTGCATTGGTTTGTCCAGTGACCAAACTTCCCACAGTTAGTGCGTTGTCTACACTGGGTGTTTGGCGGATGATGATACTGGCAGGTGTTGCACAATGGTGCTGTGCCAGTGTAGGGCTTCTTGATCTTTAGAGGTAGTGGTTGGTTGATCATCGGTGTTTGAGTGGTCGCAGCATACTTCTTGACCACTCTTTGTTTCTTAGCCGGCCGTTTATTCGACTTCCTTGAACTTCCACCCTTAGCTGCTTCGGTTTCCTTCTTCAGCGCCCCAGAGGCAACCATCACATCTGTCAAAGTTGCTGACAGAGTAACAGCCATCTCCATAGTAGTGGGGTGGGCAGAAATCACGTGCCCTTGGATACAAGACGGTAGTCCACCTACATACCGCTCTACCCTTTTCTCTAGTGTTGGCACCACGTCCGGTGCCAAAGTTGCTAACTCGTGGAATCGGGTGGTGTAGGCCAGATGCCCAGCATCAATCATGAAAAGATTGAGTAGCTAAGTCTCAACCTTCTTTAGTTCATTCCTTGGGCAAAACTCTGCCCTCAGCATAGCCTTGAAATCATCCCAAGGCATAGACAAAGCTTCATCCCTACCCCTTGTCTGAACTTGTGCGTTCCACCATGTTAAAGCTCGCTTTGTTAAACGAGCCTGCAGCGTATCCTACTCTGTGCTGATCAGGATAGCCACTGATGTCGAGAGTCGTTTCCATATTCTCGATCCACTGGATCAATCCGACGGCACCCTCACTGCCACTGAAACTTGGTAGCTTGCATCCCACAAAATTTTTGTAGGAATAGTCCTGATGGTGTCGGGTGTTACCGCTGCCTTCTCCAAATGAGTTGGCGATGTTGTTGTTTTTGTTGCTATTGATCCTGTTCATCATGTCTGGGATCACATCCCGCAATTGACTGGACAGCAATGTAGCTAGTGGCTGTAAAGCTGGTGGTGGTGTCGGGGATCCAACTCATGAGCAGGATCCAACTCATGAGCAGGTGGTGGGGGAGGAGGAGGTAGATGTGGAGAAGATTCAGCTGGTATCGGTGTTAAAGAGTGTGGAGATGAATCTTGTGGTTGTGGCTGTAAACCTGGTGGTGGTCTTCTTGGCGGCATTCTGATCATAACCGAAAGAAAATCGGTTAGAGCAATGATCAGACACACAAGACACATGCGAATAGAATCCTATGTTGTATGATCTCTACATGAGGGTCCCTAGGTTATAGTCTAGGCCAAACCGTTTAAGTAATGAGACCTATATTACTCTATAACAATGGCTCTGATACCAATCCGTCACACCCCAAGCCGGCAGGCTGGATCGACTTTCCCGTCGGGCGGAAAGTTCTCGGGGCGCGATATCGTTTGATAATCGAAATGATCAAATTTTTTGCGCAGCACATGATATATAAATTAGAAATGCTAACATGACAATGATATAGAATTACAAAGTTAAATTACATTATTTCTTCATAATTTAACTAAGTAAATCTATCCCAAAAGAATCAAAGTGTTTCTATCTTGTAACTGTTACAAGATCTACAAAAGATGATTCATTGTTTTGTCATTCCAAAATATGCACGACACAAAATGTAGCTAGGTCTTCTAAAAGTCCACTACCTATGTCCCTGAATGTCTTATGACTAAACCTGTTCATCACCTGAGAAAACATGCATTTAAACAAAGTCAACACTAGGTTGGTGAGTTCATATGTTTGATAATTCAAAACCTTGAATTGTTCACATACACAGTCACAATGTCATACATGTTACTTGTAGATTGTTTGATTCACCCGATCTCACAATGGCCTCTCCATAGTTATACTTACAAGTAGTACCTCATCCTATTAGCTATGCTTATATATAGGGCATATGTAGGGGAACATGCCCCAGCCACCATCCCACCACATATCTAATAGAACTTAAGACCACTTGCGATACAACTATAGATCCTCATTTTCATTTCATCTGTTCATCCCATTTTATATTCACCCGTTGTATCATATGTAGAATAATATGTTGAGAGGGGTTTAGTTATCGAACCGAAGAATTGATACACTCTCAATGTATTAAGGGAGTTAGATTAATTTAATCTGGTCCTTGTTATTATTCTATTTCTTGTGGGGTTAATTGTTAATCACTTTTAATAATAAGAGTGTTGGTTAACCAATTGATAATTGTTCCCATCTTGAAGTGAATAGAGCCTAAAAGGAATCCATTACAATCCTCACGTATTCAGATTACAATGCATCCGATTTACCTCTACCACTTTGTATTCCCATAGGCCTCATCGAATCTATTACTAGTAGTATGACATGAAGGAAAATCAATTCCTCAGTCTACTAGTCAACAGTAATCGATGGATTAATTACAATTATAAGTGCAGATTAATATCACCATGTGTCACTTACCAGACCCTGACTATTTTTCGCTCTGTCACCAGTCATACGTTACCGGCCAATGATCATTACGATCAACATACTAGCCCTACAAGCTAGAGGTTTGTCAAACCTATAGTACCACTATGCTATCTTCAGTTTAGTCACGTCAAACTAATTGGTCAACGATTTGTGAAGGGACTTACAATGATCAAACTTGAATACATGGCACATGATTGAAATGATACAATATAGACAGTTCAATAGTAATCAATTGTATTGTGTTCACCAATTTTGTTTATTCTCAATGTTTTGTGTTCTCGTTGTTGTTAACAAAGTCAAATAAGAGCTTGTCTTATTATACGATGTTAGTTGTTGTATGGATGATGTTGTTATCAGGAAGTTACGTTATCATGATTATCATTCCTTGTTGTTCCATATGGTCACCCTGTTGTCACTAAGATGTGATAAGAGCTAGTCTTACTACACTTAGTCGACTCAGGTGGTGGATGATACACGTTTCGTGTTATCTTGTAGTATGCACCGAATTGTAAGCTGAGTGTTATAAGAACTTGTCTTATTACCCTTTGCTAACCACAGTGATGAATAATATTATGCAGATATATTATCTACATATCATTCATGTTTATTGTTGTTGTTGTCATCGTGTTTCCCTGTGATAATCTCATTGTTTGTTCTTGTAAGAATAATTTAATGTTATAAGATAGAATCTTACAACCACATTATTCTATTGTGTTGATGATTCATTAGGTTACATTATCATGTTTCATCTTAGTTATCTTTGTCATGATATGATCATACAAGCATGCGTACAATGATAAACGATAATAAGTCAAGCAATATTACCTAGATCAAAGTATAAGCAATATATTGAACTAAAACTTTTAAGTAAATAAAAGATTTAGCATGTTTCCCAGCCCCGAGATTTTAAAATCAGTTAAGATTAGAAAAGGGGCGTATGAACTCACCTTGCTGTTGATGTGGTTGACTTAGCCTAAACAAGAATGCACGCGCTCGTTATTGTACTTGTTGTTGTTTTCACGATCATGTATTGATTTCACGTTGTATGTAACTTATAAGTATAAGTTGTGGTGATTTGTGTGCGTGTATATGTTAGCCCTAGAGTTGGCTAACACTTGTGAGTCTCGGTCTTCATTCGGCCCTGTGTATTTGTTATGGGTTTTGAGTACACTTAACCCAATTTGGTTAATGCTAGTACACTTTGTTATTGATTTCATGCTCAACTTGACTCAATGTATTAATAGTAAAGGTTCTAATTGTAAAACTTAGATTTTTGATTAAAAGTTATGAACCTTAGCATATTGTAACGAAGTTTTGTATCATCGTTGCCCGGTGGTCTTGACCCTTTAAAAACCACTTGTCACCATAGTCAAATTGCCATGTTTTAGACTTTATGAAACTCATTACCCAAAACTTGTCACCTTTGTAGTAATGTATTACCAATCCCATGCATCTTATAAAACTTTTAATTGGTTCAACCTATTAGTTTGTATCCTCATAATATGGGCCGAATGGGTTATGTAGGCCAATAGATGGTCATGGGCCGAATAATAGTCATGGATTGATTGAAATGTGGGCCTATAGAATTACGTAGTCCAAGTGTATGTATATGGGCCGAACGTTTTGGGCCAAATGAATTGTGGTTTTTTCAATCACCATGGGCCGAAGGATTGAATTGGGCTGAACGAAATGTGTGGGCTGAATAAGTGTTTTGGGGCCGATCAAATGAAATGGCTTGGCCCTAGGTCCAGCAAACCTTAGGGTTCGTTACAGTAGAGGTTCGGCCTATCCACAATTCTAGTATCTCTTAGGTTCGCACCACCCCCATGATTCATGGCCCAAAGATTGCTGCTTCTATGAGGTTCGTGGTGAAGAGATTCGGCCAGGTTCAGGTTCGCTTAGGTGTAGGTTAGCCGAACCTTAAAGTTCGGTTATCTGAAGATTCGGCTGTTTGAAGGCTTGGCCCACCTGGGTTCGTGAAACCCTGGTTTGTGGATGGAGCTTCGGTCAGAGGTTCATTGGTCCAAGGTTCGTTCAAAGGTTCGCCATGAGGGGTTTGTAGCCATGCAGGTTCGGTGATGGTGCTGGTTCGCAGATCAAGAGTTTGTTCATGATGGGTTTGTGCTCCCTCATAGGTTCGGTTATGGTAGGAAGGTTCGCGATTTGCAGGGTTTGATGGAGATGGTTCGTGGATCCTTGGTTCGGTGATGGTGGGTAGCAGCAGCTAGGTTCGTCAACTCGAGGGTTCGGCCACCCTTTTGCCCAGCTAGACCGAGGTTCGGCTGGTCGTAGGTTCGGCCAGCCCCTCTCCTTTGCGAACCAGCAGCTGATCCGCATCTTCATCGAACTTCACTTTGTTGAAATGCTACTCCCATGGTAGTGTTATGCGAAGGTGGTCTCTCGTGGTCATGGGGTTCAAGGTGGGGAGATGGTTAACCGATTAGGGTTAAGTAGAACAAAGAGGTGCGAACACCCTAGGTTTCGTGATGTTCAAGTGTAACATTCCGTTTTAAAAATATAAATAATATTACTTTTGTTTATAATAAAAATGTTATTATTTAAAAATACTATAATAGAACGGTCACTTGAATTATAAAGTCTCGTGTAAATATTTAAAATAGTTATAGTTAACTTATAAAATATGATTATTCGACAAATTAATATTAGAAATGATCGTTTAAGATTTAAATCATTCGTTTAGACGAATAACGGTGTAACACACATATATATAATATTTTGTTCGATGTTATAATTTTAAATATATATAGTTACTATATACACATATGTGACACTTACATATTAGTAAGTAACGAGTAAAATAACTGTTAAAAATTTTGACATACTTATTCAGTTAGTTAATATTATAGGAGACCGTCTAAAATTAATAAAATATATTATATTTGAACTTGCTCCGTTTATAACGAAACTTATATCGAAGCGTAGAGAAAAATGAGCGGGTCCTACCTATATATTTAAAATTTTATGAAACATGATATTTAAAAAGTTATAAAAGAAAAACTAAACTTGATATAAATTAATATAATAATAAAAAAAATAGGTATAGTGCACATGTGCAAGTGAATACGTAGAAGTGATAATAAAAAAAAATCAAATATAGAAGTGGATAAAGATACAGATGTTGGTCAAATTGGAAGTGTTGTCCTCATCATCAATTTTTTTATCAAACCAACGTATATATATATATATATATATATATATATATATATATATAGTCGGTTAAAATTTTAAATTTTATCATAATTCAATTATAAGAAACATAAACGGAGAGGCAGGAGAAGAAGTAACCAACGATTTGTTGTAACACCTCCTTCAAACTAATGTCGCTGCGTATTTAGGTATGTATTTAATCTTTAAGTTTGAATTATTAATAAGCTTTTACATAATATTAATTTATAGGGTTAGGGTTAAGATCTGACCCTGTGTATATAAATACTATATTGAAATTATGGTTCAATTTAGGAAATAAAGAGCATGAGGAATCAATTATTTGAAGGTAATTATAAAGATAGGTTAAGCAGAAACGCTGCTATAAAGTTCTAAGCTGTCACCCAGCCAATCAAAAATAAAGGTGAATACATTTAACTTCTTTTTAAATTTATAAATGAATTTTTATGAGCATGGTATGTTTAAACTTTGACGCATAAAGGGATACTATTAGACCAGCATTTAGGCCATTAGTATACGTACGATTTGCAAATTGTATCCGCTATGGGTGAAATTCCCATATGTGGCTGGTAACGTGGGCTGGAAGGTTATACGTAAGACGCACTCCGCAGGCAACCTAACCAGTGACGGGCTGTGGGCTGGAGGGAACAATTGTAAGACGCACTCCGCTGTTGTTCCTAACCAGTGACAGTACAAGCCAGGGTATGCAGTGGTTGTATCGATCAGTGAAATAATCTGCTAAATGTGTAGTATGGCCATTATTAATTATGGTTAAAGGTCCGAACATGCTATGTTTACATATCGAGTCTGTTATTTGTATTCACCAACATTATGTTGACGTTTTATTTTCAAAAACTTTTCAGGTAATAAAGAAATATAAAAGACAAGCAAGATTAGAGATTCTTGGCCTATGATGCCTTGAATAGGATCTTGTGGTGAGACCATGGAGCTATTGGAGCTATGCCTCCAAGTCATGTATAAACCGGATATTATAAAATGAATTGAAATTGTGTGTTTGTGAAAATCCGGTTTACAATAATATGAAATGATGGTGTTCATACCTATGCGTATGAAATTTTATGAAATCCTGAAAAGTTATTTTGAAAATTATTTACAAACGATGAAATGTGGTTTTCATACCTACGTGTATGAACTATTTATAAATCATGAAAAATGGTTTTCACACCCATGCATGTGAATTATTTGAAAAATACGAATTCATGCAATAACGCTTCCGCTTAACACATATAAAAAAAAGGTAATAAACTCTGACCGAGACATATCCATGAAACCAATTCGGGTCGCAGCGCCCGGGCCGTCTAGAGCCCGGGGTGTGACAGGTTGGTATCAGAGCTCCTGGTTTTAGCGAAATAGGTACTAATGAATATATCTAAGCTTTAACCAAATTGAGATAAGTGTCTATCAAAGGAATAGGTAAAATAGTAATGTTGAAATACTATGAATGATTGGAATAAATGATGAATCCTGATGATAGCCTATGAGCTAAGTTATGATGAAATACTTTTAAGACTTTGTCAAATATATTAGTTCATAGACAATGTCTTGAAATCTAAATAATAGCGAACCTTCTACAAATATACGTGGGTGAAAGTGAACCCGCAGATATTATTGAAACCGTGACTCAGAATACTGAGATACAATGGATGATTGTAGAATGAATAAAAGATACGATTCTGTCAATAATCGCTATAAAAAAAAACAAATGAAAATTCGAATCTCACGAAAACAATAACAAAAGAAAACGATGCATTTGAATCGAATAATGAAAATATGAAAACTTCTAGTTCGAAATGATTCAAAAATGAGGGATGTTCGTATAAGATATTCCAATTATGTAAACCTCCTGAATTCATTAGGACGAAAGGGTTGTGGTAGAATTAAGATGACTTGAAAAGATTGAGACGGTACTTGCCGTTAGCAAACGTGCATAAGAAGATATGATTTTGTATGTTTCGAATTCATTTATAATGGTGGAATTCCATTATTGAAACCAAAGGTAAAAACCAGTCATATACTATGACTTGAGAAAATTTTTGAAATTTGGTGACTCGAAATTTTGCCTAAAAGAAGAGATTTGAGTGGAAATTTTTGAACCATCGCATGGTCGGTGCTAGGCATCAGTAATACACTTCTAAATACTTTAAATATACTCGATTGATGCCACATCTTGTGAAACCAAAATCAAACCTTATTGGTCATTATATTTGGGGATTGGTATGTGAAATTAGTGACATGGTTAAGGCTGTTATGCCTCGGACCATTGCCTCAGACCATTGACTCAGCCTTTGAGCTGGCAAGGTCCTAAAAAGAAAACAAAGCAAGTGAAATTAACGGGGCTGGTGGTTTAGGAGCAAAAGCTAATCCAAATGTGAAGAAGATGACTCAAGCTTTTGTTCTTAATGTCAAGGAAGCTGCAGACATACTGGATATCATTACCGGTACGTTTCGTATCAATGATGTTTGTGCAAAAGTTTGGTTTGATTCTGGAGCAAACCAAAATGTTATTGATTATGAATTCTGTAAGCTTCTAAATGAACCACTAGTGAAACTAGATAAACCTTATTTGGTAGAAACCATTAATATTAATGTAGTTAACGTAAATGAAACATTAGTAAATGGCAACATCATAAGCACAACACACATGTGAAATTCTTACCAATAACGTTGGTCACCTTTGATGCGGTAATTGGAATGGATTGGTTAGCTATGAAACAAGTGTGTATCTTATACGACACCAAATCCATTGAAATTCGCGTTCCAAAAGGTAGATAAATTGATCTTGAAAGGTGATAAGCCAACAAATCTTATTGGAATCATTTATATGATCAAAGCTAGTAAGTTTCTGGAAAAAAAAAGGTTGTTTAGTTTACCTAATCTCAATCACTATAACGATTAAGAAAAGAAGAAGCTGGAAGACATACATGTTGTATATGAATTTCCTGACGTGTTTCCATATGAATTGCTTGGTATACCACTAGAACGAGTAGTAGAATTTAATATCAATTTGTTACTAGTTACGACTCCAATTGCTAAATCCCTCTGTAGGTTGGCATCGACTAAGATGAAAGAGCTCAAGAAACAATTAGATGAGCCATTAGAAAAGAGTTTTATTCGACATAGCTCATCACCTTGGGGAGATCCAATTTTATTCGTTAAGAAGAAAGTCGACTCGATGCGGATTTGCATTGATTATAGGCAGCTAAATAAGGTGAATATCACGAACAAGTATTCACTTTCTTGGATTAAAAATTTATTTGATTAGCTCCAAGTAGCTTGTCATTTTTAGAAAATTGATCTTGGACCTGGAAATCATTAATTGAAAGTACAGGAACAAACGTTCCTAAAACTGTTTTTCGTACAAGGTATGAGCATTATGAGTTCAGTATTATGCTTTTGGACTTACTAATGATCCAGCTGCCTTTATAAACATGATGAACCAGATATGCAAATCTTATCTAGACAAATTCATTATTGCGTTCATTCATGATGTTCTTATTTATTCAAAAAAAACGCTAGATGAACATACTAAGCATCTTAGAACCCTACCTGAATTACTACGACTTGAGAAATTGTATGCGAAAATCTCGAAATGTGATTTTTGGCTCACAGATGTACAATTTCTAGGGCATGTTATTAATGTTCCAGGTATTCAAGTGGTTCCAGCTAAGATAGAGGCTATAACCAAATGGGAGAATCACAAGTCACCAACAAAGGTGCAAAGTTTCTTAGGCTTGGACGACAATTTATTCAGAATTTCTCCTAAATAGTTGTCCCTCTCACCTCATTAACTCGAAAATCTGAAAATTTTGAATGGGATCCTAAACAAAGTGAAGCTTTCAAAATCCATAAAGATTAGTTGATTCAACTCCGATTCTAGCATCACATAAATGTGTTGAAGACTTTGTTGTCTATTGTGATGCTTCTCATACAAGATTAGGATGTGTACTCAGGCAACAAAAGTAAGTGATTGCCTATGCATCATGCTAGTAAAAAAAAAACATGAGGAGAATTATGCAACTCATGAATTGGAATTAGGTACGATTATTTTAGCATTGAAGTTGTGGAGACATTAACTTTACAGAGTTAATTTCACAATTTATACAGACCATAATTGTTTAAAAGATATATTTAGTAAAAAGAATGTTACGGACTTATAACAAGCCAACATGTTAAAGCTTGTCACTTTAAACGTCATATGAATACGAAAACTAACCCAAGTTCCTGCAAATGCTAAACGAATCAATGTTTACAGTTTTTAAGAAACGAACTTCTTCAATTAACTTGATTGAGGTTAGTTAAACCAAACATCTTGTAAACCACAACAAATTTGATACGAAAAAGTTCTCAGTCTATGAAGTTATAGATTAACTCAATTGTGTGCCACGTTCGTGAAGTAGGGTAATCATGCAAGGCAAATTACCGTTGCGGGTGCACACGGAACGATAATTTGCAGTACATATGAATCCTGCTATAAGGGACAATGGACACAATCATAAAAAAAAAAAATTGAATCCAAATCCTAAAAGAATTAAATTTGCGACAACAAAATGGGATGGAGACATGAGGCGACTATGAATGTGAAATTCTCTATCACAAAAGAAATACGAATGTGGTAGTAGATGCCTTAACCCGAAAGGAGACAAAGAAACCAAAACGAGTATGTGCTCCAAGGTTTGAACTACAAGTCGATTTGATGAAACAAATTAATGAATCGCAAAAGCAAGCCCAAGAAGATGAAAACAAAGAACAAGAAGGACTAAAGGGCATGACTGAGCAATTACTCAAAGTAGACGATATAATTTTTAGAATGAATGCAAAATTTTGGCTGCGAGTCATTAGCAATTTAAGAGAAATGACATTAAAAGAAGCTAATAAATCCAAATATATGATGTACCCAGTAAGTGAGAAAATGTATAAAAACTTAAGGGAAAACCATAGGTGATCAACATGAAGAAATATATATTTTAAAATATTTAATTTATTCCCAAGTTAAAATAGAACATCAGAAACCTTCTAGTACGTTGCAACAGCCAGAACTACTTGTCTATAAATGAGAAATGATAACTATGGATTATTACCGAACTTCCTCGATCTAGTCGAGGGAATGGTACGATTCGGTTAGAAGGGAAAGTTAAGTTCACGTTATGTTCGAATCTTTTAAAATTATTGAACCTATCAGACCCGTGGCTTATCAATTACTAGAAGAGACTACACAATGTTTTTCATGTCTCTAATCCTCGAAAATGCTTGGCCGATGAATCATTGTTAATTCCTTGACAAGATGTTGAGGTAAACGAAAAATTTAAAATTTATCAAACAAACAAACCAAATTGATGAATAAAAAAATAATAATAATAATAAACGCAAAACGTTGATATTAGTTAAGGTTAAATTGAACTCCAAATATGGCCATGAGTACATATGGAAATTAGAGTCATAAATGAGGAAGAAAAAAATATATATATATATATATACATATATATATACATATATATATATATATATATATATACTACCCTTATTTAAATAATCTCGAGGACGAGATTAAAACAAAGGTGGGGAGGATGTAACATTCCGTTTTAAAAATATAAATAATATTACTTTTGTTTATAATAAAAATGTTATTATTTAAAAATACTATAATAGAACGATCACTTGAATTATAAAGTCTCGTGTAAATATTTAAAATAGTTATAGTTAACTTATAAAATATGATTATTCGACAAATTAATATTAGAAATGATCGTTTAAGATTTAAATCATTCGTTTAGACGAATAACGGTGTAACACACATATATATAATATTTTGTTCGATGTTATAATTTTAAATATATATAGTTACTATATACACATATGTGACACTTACATATTAGTAAGTAACGAGTAAAATAACTGTTAAAAATTTTGACATACTTATTCAGTTAGTTAATATTATAAGAGACCGTCTAAAATTAATAAAATATATTATATTTGAACTTGCTCCGTTTATAACGAAACTTATATCGAAGCGTAGAGAAAAATGAGCGGGTCCTACCTATATATTTAACATTTTATGAAACATGATATTTAAAAAGTTATAAAAGAAAAACTAAACTTGATATAAATTAATATAATAATAAAAAAAATAGGTATAGTGCACATGTGCAAGTGAATACGTAGAAGTGATAATAAAAAAAAAATCAAATATAGAAGTGGATAAAGATACAGATGTTGGTCAAATTGGAAGTGTTGTCCTCATCATCAATTTTTTTATCAAACCAACGTGTGTATATATATATATATATAGTCGGTTAAAATTTTAAATTTTATCATAATTCAATTATAAGAAACATAAACGGAGAGGCAGGAGAAGAAGTAACCAACGATTTGTTGTAACACCTCCTTCAAACTAATGTCGCTGCGTATTTAGGTATGTATTTAATCTTTAAGTTTGAATTATTAATAAGCTTTTACATAATATTAATTTATAGGGTTAGGGTTAAGATCTGACCCTATGTATATAAATACTATATTGAAATTATGGTTCAATTTAGGAAATAAAGAGCATGAGGAATCAATTATTTGAAGGTAATTATAAAGATAGGTTAAGCAGAAACGCTGCTATAAAGTTCTAAGCTGTCACCCAGCCAATCAAAAATAAAGGTGAATACATTTAACTTCTTTTTAAATTTATAAATGAATTTTTATGAGCATGGTATGTTTAAACTTTGACGCATAAAGGGATACTATTAGACCAGCATTTAGGCCATTAGTATACGTACGATTTGCAAATTGTATCCGCTATGGGTGAAATTCCCATATGTGGCTGGTAACGTGGGCTGGAAGGTTATACGTAAGACGCACTCCGCAGGCAACCTAACCAGTGACGGGCTGTGGGCTGGAGGGAACAATTGTAAGACGCACTCCGCTGTTGTTCCTAACCAGTGACAGTACAAGCCAGGGTATGCAGTGGTTGTATCGATCAGTGAAATAATCTGCTAAATGTGTAGTATGGCCATTATTAATTATGGTTAAAGGTCCGAACATGCTATGTTTACATATCGAGTCTGTTATTTGTATTCACCAACATTATGTTGACGTTTTATTTTCAAAAACTTTTCAGGTAATAAAGAAATATAAAAGACAAGCAAGATTAGAGATTCTTGGCCTATGATGCCTTGAATAGGATCTTGTGGTGAGACCATGGAGCTATTGGAGCTATGCCTCCAAGTCATGTATAAACCGGATATTATAAAATGAATTGAAATTGTGTGTTTGTGAAAATCCGGTTTACAATAATATGAAATGATGGTGTTCATACCTATGCGTATGAAATTTTATGAAATCCTGAAAAGTTATTTTGAAAATTATTTACAAACGATGAAATGTGGTTTTTCATACCTACGTGTATGAACTATTTATAAATCATGAAAAATGGTTTTCACACCCATGCATGTGAATTATTTGAAAAATACGAATTCATGCAATAATGCTTCCGCTTAACACTTTTAAAAAAGGTAATAAACTCTGACCGAGACATATCCATGAAACCAATTCGGGTCGCAGCGCCCGGGCCGTCCAGAGCCCGGGGTGTGACATCAAGCTTCTTTACCTCGTTTTTGGCTGGACAACTTCTCAGATCTGCTGTACTTCCTTGTAGAGAAGGTTGAGAGTGTAATATCAGTGCCGGAAACATCACCGGAACAGTGATCTCTACAGTACGTGAACACTAATTAGGTATGAACTATATGTATTACAGTGTGTTTTCATATTCATATCATGTTCGTTATCATTTTGTGCTAGCAAACAGCAAGTTCAGAAACATTTAACAGAAACAAAGTTCAGAACTATGGTTTTTGAGTCAGATAATTATCTGGCAATACAGAACCATCATGGGATTATTTGTTAGGATTTTATTACATATAATCGTATGTGAGGCTTTATAGACAAAATAACAACGGATGTCGTTATGTGAATGATAAACCGACAGATTATTCGTATAGGTGACGATCTGTACGAATATATCTGAAAGTTTAAAATTCTAAATGATGTCCAATAATTAGAAAACCATACTGAAAAGTATAGTTATCGTTGTGTTCGTATGGGTGACGATTGGAACGAATACGCGCGATGGCCGTACGATTCGATTTTAAACCGTAAATTAAATATTTCTGAAAATTCAAAATAAATAAAAGATATTTAGTTAATTTATTAGGAATCACAACCTAAAATAATTTTATAAATTCTAATTTAAAACCGAGTCGTTTCGTTACGAAAAAGACGAGAAACCGACGTTTTTACACGAAACCACGCGAAACCGAACGAACCCGAACAAACCCGGGTATTTTACCCTCATTTATGATGGCATTGAATGCCATCTTCCACCTCCACCTACCAAAAATTCAAACCTATTTTCGTTCTCCTCCCTCTCTCTAGAACTCTCCACTCTCTCTCTAAGATTTCTCACTCAATACTCCATGAAATCATGTATTCTTGGTGTCAAAATGACCACCACACCATGTAGATCGTAGAAGTACAACAGATCGGGGCTTAGATCCACGTGATTCGAGGTAAAAATCATGAGTTGTGTTCGGTTTTTAGGGTTTGAAAACCCTTATCGCCGCCTGCCTTTAGAACCGGTTTTTGGGCCACTTCGACACTAGGATTCACACAAAATACACATAGAACGAAGTAGGAACAAGTGCCAAACAAATACCTAACCATTTTTTTCGAAACCATGGTGGTGCTGGTGGGGAATCTCGCCTTGGCCGAATGGCCAGTTCATCAGGCCGGCGAATGACTAGGGGCGAACCAGCCTCCTCATCCGGCGAATGTCTAGGGGCGAAGCAGCTCTCATTCGGCCGAATGGCCAAGGCCTTCTCCTTCGGCCAAAGCTCATTCGATCTGCCTCCCTTCGGTCGCCCGAGCCACATTCGGCCACCTCATTCGGTCGGCCCCCTCCTTCGGCCCAAGACCTTCGGCCGTGACCCAGCTCAGTCGGCCCAACCCACTCGCCCCTCTTTCGGTCATGCAGCCATTCGATCGGACCAGGATGTGATTCGGTCGGCCATCTAGCAAGTTGGATAGAAGGGTGTGAGTGCATGGGGTTCACGTATGGTATGCATGAGTTTATTGTGTGTGTATGCATGCATGGAGATTTTCACGTAAAGGCATGCATGAGTGTTTTGTGAAGGCCAATATAAGAGTCTAATGGGGTAAACACAAATGTTTTTCTAAGGAATAATGAGGTTTGATCATGTGTCAAGTCATATGAGATTAGTCTAACATGCAAGAGTTCATGGATTAGAGATCCCACTAACAAGAGTTTTCATGAACTAAAGTATGAACTAAAAACATAAGTTTTGATATAATTAAGTTCAAAACACCCGAGAATTTCATGGAGGTTCAGAACATTAACTTAACGTATGATGTGTTAATTTAATTATTAACACGTAATCCTTAGAAATTTCATAACAAACATGTAACTAATCTGGGTGATTCCTTCGAATCATCTAGTACAAGTTATTCAAAGACGTTGAGGAAAAATCAGGTGGAAATCAAAGCATCATAAGGGGCCGAGGTTGACCCAATGGGCTTGACCTAGGCCCATCACTTTTAAATTTTACGCTTTTATTAACTAAATGATGTTTTTAATAAAAGAAATGATTTATAAACTTATTAAGTTACAATAAATAATGTTTTCTAAACCTTTAATCTAAAATGAAATAAATCAATAACATATTAATTAAAGACTTGTGATGAGCAATCTTGGGGTACGGGCTATTAACGGGTAATAAGTTAATTTAGATATAAAGAATCCTAGAAACACATTAGTATCTAGGACACTTAGTTGCACACCGAGACCAAACCTGAGACACAACGTATATTATAAATACTTATTGTATCCGAATTCTTTTAAAACAACTCAGGTGCTAAAGATACATAAGCAACAGTCAAAGAGCGCGTATTATCTTTTGTGATATTCATTTGCACAACAACACAGGTGAGTTCATTGCCCCTTTTCTAAACATTTTTGTTTTCAAACGCGGGGCTGAGAAGCATGCGTAAATTATTTTCTTTGGATTATATTTTACTTAAATGATTTTACTTAACATATGTTTATATGTATAATTGTTATCCTAGATTATGTTTAGGTATACAATATACTGGAATTCAAAGTAAGTTGTTTATTCATTATGAATAGATAACCGTTTCAAATCAAAGAACTATTTTCAACGAACTATTTTCAAAGAACTAAAGATCTAAAACAAAGAACTATTTTCAAAGGTCTATTTCATAGAATTAACGATCTATTTCAAAGAACTATTTCAAGGGTGTGTTGTCAAAGAACTAACGATCTATTCCAAAGAACTAAGTACAAAGAACTATTTCAAGGGTCTAACTGGGAAATATCAAAGATAGCATGTGCTATTCTCAAGTTTGAAAGATGTCCTAGCTAGACTGATCGAATATAAGACGCATGTTTGATGATATTTACAGTATTCCCTAACTGTTTTGAGGAACATCTGGGAAATGCTCAAGGATAACATGTGCCAAAGAACTAAAGAACTATACGAACTATGGACGGTCTAAAGAACTATAAAAGCCTATATATCAAAAGATGTCCTAGCTAGACTGATTGATTATAGGTCACATGTTTGATGAGGTTTACAGATCTCCTTTACTACTAAGCACCTGATTGCTAGACTAGTCTACTCGAGTTGACCAAGGCCCAATCATTAGGTCTTAGATTTTAGTAAATGTTTATTTATTTATTTAATTAAGCATGTTTCGATAAATGTTGTGATTGATCATAATTTTCTGATGAACTTAAGAAATCAATAGAGATTTCAAAGTGTATGTACAGGAACAAAAAACTGAAGAACTAATGGGTTAATGGTAGGGGTAAAATGCTTAATTATCATTAACAACAATGTCCTCTGTGGATTAGTGTGTGGTGGGACGTCGTCTGGGCGGGTTGTAGGCTCGACTCAGGGGTATGCCCTATATATAGGCATACCGATCTGGATGATACATGTGATGTTAATGAGGTTAAGGTTGTTACCCAGGGGTTATCAAATGTTTTATGTGCATGTTAGAACTAAAAGGAAGATGGAATCAAAAGGGTAGGTAAAATGCCCAATTATCATTAACAGCAATGTCCTATGTGGCTTAGTATGTGGTGGGACGGTGTCGGGGTGGGTTGTAGGCTCGACCCATGCATATGCCCTATATATAAGCATACCGAGTCGGATGATACAGGTGATGTTAATGAGGTTAGGGTTGTTACCTAAAGAGGGTTTACAAAGATATTTTTCAAAAATTAAACTATATGAACTCACTAACCATGTGTTGACTTGATCTTTTTGCATGACTTCTCAGGTGACGAACAGGTCAATTAAGAAGTTATTGCTTTTGGACTAGGACTTCAGATAGAGGACTAGTATTTTTGGACCTGCATACTTTTGGGACATCATTATACCATATATTTTGTATATCTTGTGCAGTTACAAGATAGGAATCTTATGATGTTTATGATAGATTTACAATGTTAAATTATAAACGATACTGATGTAATTTAACTTTGTAATTCTATTCTATTTAGCATTTCTCATTTATATCATGTGCAATGTAAACAATCTGATCATCACGATTATCACTCATGATATCGCGCCCCGGGAACCTTCCGCCCTACAGGGAATCCGATCCAACCCCGCTGGCTCGGGGTGTGACAGAGAGCTTCATTTAGACTCCAAGAACACTTGATTTCATCCACAAACAAGCAAGATATGAAGATTTGAAGGTGAAAACTTTAGAGAGACAGTGTAAACCACGAAAAATGGTTTTAGAGAGAGAGAGAGAATGAGAGTGATAAATGAGGTGGTTGCCTCATTTAGGCTTTATATACCCCGAGCGTCTTCGGGTTTGTTTTCGTTGCCCGGTTCTTGTTTTTGTTGCGTTTCCGGAATGTTACGCGCGTTATTACAGGATTTAATTATAAGAGTTTTAAATTTTTGGTTTTAAAGGTTGTAATTCCTAATAAAGGTTTTATATTTATTTTCTTTATTTTATTATCGTTCGAATCGTTTATCGATTTTGTTTCTTCAGATCGCGTCACCTTCGCGCGTATTCGTTCGAATCGTCACCCGATCGAACACGACGACGGTTTTGCTTTCTGACTTTTGTTTTCTACTTTTCAGTCATTATTTCAGAACATTAAACTCATAGATATGTTTGTGTGAATCGTCACCCACGCAAACACACTGTCAGTTCGTTATTCTGAAATAACACTACATTTACGTTTTGAATTGTGTTTCCTCACTTACGGACTCAACTAAACTTCCTGTTTTCACATTATTTTCATAATGAATTATCGGCCATCTGATTCCTGTCATCTATGGACATCAGATCGCAACTGACATGTTCTTGTTGTTTACTTGTGCACTGTTGTTTCACTTGATTCGTTGTTTTAATTGTACCTAGGTTTTCACCTAAATACATACAACTATTGATTATCGTGAGTCGTTGTACTTACGGTATTTAAGTTTTCACTTAAATACGTACAATTGTTTCTTTTTTTCTTGAATTATGTTATCACACACACTATTCATGCATTGTATTTACACACAGTAAATAGTGAAAGTACACATACCGTACGGACTTGCCGGATGATCAAGTACTGGATGTCATAGTCTCCCCTTGTTAAAGAAATTTCATCCCAAAATTTAAGCATCGTTGTCGGGCACAACTTCTTCAAACAAATGAGGATACTTTGTCTTCATGTGATCCTCACGCTCCCAGGTAAATTCTGGTCCGCGCTTGGAGTTCGAACGAACCTTTACAATAGGAATACGGCTTCGTTTAAGTCTCTTGAGTTCACGATCCATAATCTCTACAGGTTCTTCAATGAAATGTAATTGTTCATCAACTCGTATCTCTTCCAACAATATGATCAATGACTCATCAGCGAGACATCTTTTGAGGTTTGATACATGATATACATCGTGTACTCCACTGAGTTCATCAGGGAGTCTAAGTCTTTATGCCACAGGAGCTATGCGTTGAGTTATCTCGAACGGTCCGACATACCTTGGTGCTAGTTTGCCTTTAGCCCCAAAACGAACCACGCCTTTCCATGGGGACACTTTCAACATGACTTGGTCACCCACTTGGAATTCCAAAGGCTTTCGCCGTTTGTCTACGTAACTCTTTTGGCGGCTACGTGTTGCTTGTAGTCTCTGTTGTATCTGGGCTATCTTATCAGTAGTCTCCTGAATAAGTTCAGGCCCAGTGATTCTGTTGTCTCCCACTTCGGTCCAACAAATTGGAGACCGACATTTTCTACCATATAATGCTTCGAACGGAGCACATCCAATGCTGCTGTGGTAGCTGTTGTTGTAGGAGAACTTAATGAGTGGTAAATGTTTATCCCAACTTCCATCGAAGTCTAGGATGCATGTTCTCAACATATCCTCTAGGGTTTGAATCGTTCGCTAGCTTTGTCCATCCATTTGTGGATGATAAGCGGTGCTCAAGTTGACACTTGTCCCTAAGGATTGTTGCAATGATTGCCAGAACCGTGATGTAAATCGACTGTCCCGGTCTGAAATAATAGACAATGGCACACCGTGCCTCACTACTATTTCATCAACATAAAGTCTTGCTAGTTTCTCCATCTTATAATTTTCTCTGATCAGCAAGAAATGTGCGGACTTGGTAAATCGATCAACGATGACCCAAATCGAATCGTGTCCGCTGGAAGTATGGGGTAGCTTGGTAATAAAATCCATAGCTATTTGTTCCCACTTCCATTGTGGTACCTCTGGTTGTTCCAGCAAACCTGACGATTTATGGTGCTCAGCTTTGACTTCGGCACATGTTAAGCATTTGCCAACATAAGTGGCAACATCCTTCTTCATACCTGGCCACCAATAAAATGACCTGAGATCTTGGTACATCTTATCCGCACCAGGATGAACGGAATAGCATGTCTTGTGTGCCTCGTCAAGTATGAGTGTTCGAAGTTCATCTACTGCCGGGATCCAAACACGATCCTGAAAGTAAACAACTCCATCTTGTTTTGTTTCGAAATGTTTCTCGGCTCCACAGTCAAGCTCGTGTTTCAAATTGTCTCTTGCCATTGCTTCTTGTTGTGCTCGTATGATTTGATCTCTCAAACTTGTTTGCACAGTCAATCCCATTGCTCGAACGCGCAAGGGTTTGGCTCTTTCCTTCCGACTCAAAGCATCTGCAACAACATTTTCTTTGCCCGGATGGTATTTGATCACACAATCGTAATCGTTTAGGAGCTCAAACGAACGTCTTTGTCTCATGTTAATCTCCTTCTGATCAAATATGTGTTGTAAACTCTTGTGATCTATGAAGATAGTGCATTTAGTACCGTACAGGTGGTGTCTCCAAATTTTTAAAGCAAAGAAAACAGCTCCCAGTTCTAAGTCTTGTGTTGTGTAGTTCTTTTCATGTATCTTCAGTTGTGCTAATGCGTAGGCAATCACTTTGTCTCGTTGCATTAAATCACAACCGAGTCCCTGATGGGATGCATCACAATAGACTACAAAGTCATCATTGCCTTCTGGGAGTGTTAGAATTGGAGTATTGCACAATCTTTGTTTCAATGTTTGGAATGCCTCTTTTTGTTTCTGTGCCCATACGAATGGTTCACTCTTCTGTGTTAGCTTTGTGAGAGGCAAGGCTATCTTAGAGAAATTCGAAATGAATCTCCGGTAATAACCTGCCAATCCCAAGAATGATCTGATCTCTGTTGGTGTTGTCGGCACATCCCAGTTCTTGATTGCTTCAATCTTGGCAGGTTCCACATGAATACCATTACCGTTAATCACGTGACCCAAAAACTGAAATTCTCTCAACCAAAATTCACACTTGGAGAATTTGGCATAAAGTCGTTCATCTTTCAGGAGCTCCAAGACTGTCCTGGATGTTGTTCATGTTCTTTCTCGCTTCTTGAATAAATCAGTATATCATCAATAAAGACGATAACGAACTGATCTAGGTACGTCTTGGACACCCGGTTCATTAAATCCATGAACACTGCCGGTGCGTTCGTCAGTCCGAATGGCATCACCATGAATTCGTAGTGACCGTATCGGATACGAAATGCCGTCTTGGGCATGTCTTCCTCTTGAATCCGGAGCTGGTGATAACCTGAACGTAGGTCTGTCTTTGAAAAGTACTGAGCTCCCTATAACTGATCAAACAAATCATCAATCATCGATAATGGGTACCGATTCTTGATGCTGATTTTGTTGAGCTCTCTGTAATTGATGCACATTCTGAAGGATCCATCTTTCTTCTTGACAAAAAGAAGCGGAGCTCCCCACGGTGAGAAACTCGGTCGAATGAATCCTTTGTCGAGTAGCTCTTATAATTGATTGGACAGTTCCTGCATTTCCGATGGTGCATGTCTATATGGAGACTTAGGTACACGAACCGCTCCTGGAAATAAGTCAATTCGATACTGCACCGATCTCTCGGGTGGCATCCCGGTAAATCATCCGGAAACATGTCCGCATAGTCTTTCACAACCGGTACATCTTGAATCTTGATTGCTTTCTTGTCTTTTTCTACCACGTGAGCTAAGAATGCGATGCAATGTTTTCTGAGGTACTTGTGAGCCTTCATACACGATATTATCTTGACACTGCGGTTTGCTTGATCTCCATGAATTTCCAAGATCTGATTGTTCTCCACTGGAATACGTAGTAGCTTTTCGGAACAGATGAACTCAACTCTGTTAAAAATAGCCAATCCATTCCGACGATGATATCGAAACTGCCCAGTTCCATCGGTATCAAATCGATGGAAAATGTATGATCGCAAAGTGTTAATGGGAAATTCCTAAGTACTGTGTCTACTGTGATCTGTTTGCCATTACCTATCTCAGTAGTATAAGGGGAGTCTAATGATTCCTCATCATGATTAAGATGGCTAGCAAAATCGGATGAGATAAAACTCTGATCCGCACCAGTGTCAAATAATATAGATGCATAAAAGTCAGATAGGAGAAATGTACCCGTGACCACATTTGGGTCTTGTCGAGCAGCAGCGCTTCAATCTGAAAGGCTCTACTTCTTGCTACTTGAGCCCTTTGGTGATTCTTCTTGGGACAATCCCAAGAAAAGTGTCCAGGCTCGCCATAGTTGTAACAAGACCTGTGATCAGCAGCAGCAGTAGTGGCTACATTGTTGTTTCTGTTCGAAGCCCCCCGTGCTCCTGCATTGGTTGGCCCAGTGACCAAACTTCCCACAGTTAGTGCATTGTCTGCACTGGGTGTTTGGCGGATGATGATACTAGCAGGTGTTGCTCAATGGTGTTGTGCCAGTGTAGGGCTTCTTGATCTGTAGAGGTAGTGGTTGGTTGATCATCGGTGTTTGAGTGGTCGCAGCATACTTCTTGACCACTCTTTGTTTCTTAGCCGGCCGTTTATCCGACTTCCTTGAACTTCCACCCTTAGCTGCTTCGGTTTCCGTCTTCAGCGCCCCGGAGGCAACCATCACATCTGTCAAAGTTGCTGACTG
The DNA here is from genome assembly GCA_009363875.1 of Mikania micrantha. NCBI lineage: Eukaryota > Viridiplantae > Streptophyta > Magnoliopsida > Asterales > Asteraceae > Mikania > Mikania micrantha. Next base: position 73,234,539 of record CM018693.1, read on the forward strand.
AGTAATAGCCATCCCAATAGTAGTGGGGTGGGCAGAAATCACGTGCCCTTGGATACAAGACGGTAGTCCACCTACATACCGCTCTATCCTTTTCTCTAGTGTTGGCACCACGTCAGGTGCCAATGTTGCTAACTCGTGGAATCGGGTGGTGTAGGCCAGATGCCCAGCATCAATCATGACAAGATTGAGTAGCTCACTCTCAACCTTCTTCAGTTCATTCCTTGGGCAAAACTCTACCCTCAGCATAGCCTTGAAGTCATCCCAAGGCATAGACAGAGCTTCATCCCTGCCCCTTGTCTGAACTTGTACGTTCCACCATGTCAGAGCTCGCTTTGTTAAACGAGCCTGCAGCGTATCTCACTGTGTGCTGATCAGGACAGCCACTGATGTCGAGAGTCGTTTCCATCTTCTTGATCCACTAGATCAATCCGACGGCACCCTCACTGCCACTGAAACTTGGTGGCTTGCATCCCACAAAATTTTTGTAGGAATAGTCCTGATGGTGTCGGGTGTTACCGCTGCCTTCTCCAAATGAGTTGGCGATGTTGTTGTTGTTGTTGCTATTGATCCTGTTCATCATGTCTGGGATCACATCCCGTAGTTGACTGGTCAGCAGTGTAGCCAGTGGCAGTAAAGCTGGTGGTGGTGTCGGGGATTCAACTCATGAGCAGGATCCAACTCATGAGCAGGTGGTAGGGGAGGAGGAGGTGGAGGAGGAGGTAGATGTGGAGAACAGTCAGGTGGTATCGGTGTCGAAGAGTGTGGAGCTGAATCTTGTGGTGTTGGCAGTAAACTTGGTGGTGGTCTTCTTGGCGGCATTCTGATCATAACCGAAAGAAAATCGGTTAGTCCAATGATCAGACGCACAAGACACATGCGAATAGAATCCTATGTTGTATGATCTCTACATGAGAGGGTCCCTAGGTTATAGTCTAGGCCAAATCGTTTAATTAATGTGACCTATATTACTCTATAACCATGGCTCTGATACCAATCCGTCACACCCCAAGCCGGCGGGCTGGATCGATTTTCCCGTCGGGCGGAAAGTTCTCAGGGCGCGATATCATTTGATAATCAAAATGATCAGATTGTTTGCATAGCGCATGATATATAAATGAGAAATGCTAACATGACAATGATATAGAATTACAAAGTTAAATTACATTGTTTCTTCATAATTTAACTAAGTAAATCTATCCCAAAAGAATCAAAGTGTTTCTATCTTGTAACTGTTACAAGATCTACAAAAGATGATTCATTGTTTTGTCATTCCAAAATATGCACGACACAAAATGTAGCTAGGTCTTCTAAAAGTCCACTAGCTATATCCCTGAATGTCTGATGACTAAACATGTTCCTCACCTGAGAAAACATGCATTGAAACAAAGTCAACACTAGGTTGGTGAGTTCATAAGTTTGATAATTGAAAACCTTGAATTGTTCACATACACAGTCACAATGTCATACATGTTACTTGTACATTGTTTGATTCACCCGATCTCACAATGGCCTCTCCATAGTTACACTTACAAGTAGTACCTCATCCTATTAGCTATGCTTATATATAGGGCATATGTAGGGGAACAAGCCCCAGCCACCATCCCACCACATATCTAATAGAACTTAAGACCACTTGCGATACAACTATAGATCCCCATTTTCATTTCATCTGTTCATCCCATTTGATATTCACCTGGTGTATCATATGTAGAATAATATTTTGAGAGGGGTTTAGTTATCAAACCGAAGTATTGATACACCCTCAATGTATTAAGGGAGTTAGATTAATTTAATGTGGTCCTTGTTATTATTCTATTTCTTGTGGCGTTAACTGTTAATCACTTTTAATAATAAGAGTGTTAGTTAACCAATTGATAATTATTCCCATCTTGAAGTGAATAGAGCCTTAAAGGAATCCATTACAATCCTCACGTATTCAGATTACAATGCATCCGATTTACCTCTACCACTTTGTATTCCCATAGGCCTCATCGAATCTATTACTAGTAGTATGACATGAAGGAAAATCAATTCCTCAGTCTACTAGTCAACAGTAATCGATGGATTAATTACAATTAGCCTAAGATTAGAAAAGGGGCGTGTGAACTCACCTTGCTGTCGATGTGGTTGACTTAGCCTAAACAAGAATGCACGCGCTCGTTGTTGTACTTGTTGTTGTTTTCACGATCCCGTATTGATTTCACGTTGTATGTAACTTATAAGTATAAGTAGTGGTGATATGTGTGCGTGTATATGTTAGCCCTAGAGTTGGCTAACACTTGTGAGTTTCGGTCTTCATTCGGCCCTGTGTATTTATTATGGGTTTTGATCACACTTAACCCAATTTGGTTAATGTTAGTACACTTTGTTATTGATTTCATGCTCAACTTGACTCAACGTCTTAATAGTAAAGGTTCTAATTGTAAAACTTAGATTTTTGATTAAAAGTTATGAACCTTAGCATATTGTAACGTAGTTTTGTATCACCGTTACCCCGGTGGTCTTGACCCTTTAACAACCACTTGTCACGAAAGTCAAATTGCCATGTTTTAGACTTTATGAAACTCATTACCCAAAACTTGTCATCTTTGTAGTAATGTATTACCAATCCCATGCATATTATAAATCATTTAATTGGTTCAACCTATTAGTTTGTATCCTCGTCATATGGGCCGAATGGGTTATGTAGGCCAATAGATGTTCATGGGCCGAATAATAGTCATGGATTGATTGAAATGTGGGCCAAAAGAATTCCGTAGTCCAAGTGTATGTATATGGGCCGAACGTTTTGGGCCAAATGAATTGTGGTTGTTTCAATCACCATGGGCCGAAGGATTGAATTGGGCTGATGAAATGTGTGGGCTAAATAAGTGTTTTGGGCCGATCGAATGAGATGGCTTGGCCCTAGGTCAAGCGAACCTTAGGGTTCGTTAAAGTAGAGGTTCGGCCAATCCACAAGTCTGGTATCTCTCAGGTTCGCACCACCCCCATGATTCATGGCCCATAGATTACTGTTGCTAAGAGGTTCGTGGGAAAGAGATTAGGCCAGGTTTAGGTTCGCTTAGGTGAAGGTTAGGCGAACCTCAAAGTTCGGTTATGTGAGGATTCGGCTGTTTGAAGGCTTGGCCCACCTGGGTTCGTGAAACCCTGGTTCGTGGATGGAGCTTCGGTCTGAGGTTCGTGGGTCCAAGGTTTGTTCAAGGGTTCGCCATGAGGGGTTCGTAGCCATGCAGGTTCGGTGATGGTGCTGGTTCGCAGATCAAGGGTTCGTTCATGATGGGTTCGTGCTCCCTCATAGGTTCGGTTATGGTAGGAAGGTTCGCGATTTGCAGGGTTCGAAGGAGATGGTTCATGGCTCCTTTGTTCGGTGATGGTGGTTAGCAGCAGCTAGGTTCATCAACTCGAGGGTTCGGCCACCCTTTTGCCCAGCTAGACCGAGGTTCGACTAGTCGTAGGTTCGGCCAGCCCCTCTCCTTTACGAACCAATAGCTGATCCGCATCATCATCGAACTTCACTTTGTTGAAATGCTACTCCCATGGTAGTGTTATAGAAGGTGGTCTCTCGTGGTCATGGGAAAACTTTCGTTGCCCGGTTCTTGTTTTTGTTGCATTTCCGGAACATTACGCGCGTTATTACGGGTTTTAATTATAAGAGTTTTAAATTTTTGGTTTTAAAGGGTGTAATTCCTAATAAATGTTTTATATTTATTTTCCTTATTTTATTATCCTTCCAAATGTTTAGCGATTTTGTTTCGTCAGATCGCGTCACCTTCGCGCGTATTCGTTCGAATCGTCACCTGATCGAACACGACGATGGTCTTGCTTTCTGACTTTTGTTTTATACTTTTCTGTCATTATTTCAAAACATTAAACTCACATATATGTTTATATGAATCGTCACCCACGCAAACGCACTGTCAGTTCGTTATTCTGAAATAACACTGCTTTTATGTTTTGAATTGTGTTTCCTCACTGACGGACTTAACTAAACTTCCTGTTTTCACATTGTTTTCATAATGAATCATCGGACATCTAATTCTTGTCATCTATGGATATCAGATCGCAACCGACATGTTCTTGTTGTTTACTTGTGCACTATTGTTTCTCTTGATTCATTGTATTAATTGCAGCTAGGTTTTCACCTAAATACATACAACTATTGATTATCGTGAGTCATTGTACTTACGGTATTTAAGTTTTCACTTAAATACGTACAACTGTTTCTTTTTTTTTCTTGAATTATGTTATCACACACACTGTTCATGCATTGTATTTACACACAGTAAAAAGTGAAAGTACACATACCGTACGGACTTGCCGGACGATCAGGTACTGGATGTCACAGTAATGTCTGTAGATATCACCATGTACCTAACTTGTCGTGTCGCGTCTACAACAACTGCGGCAAGTATGGTCATTTTGCTAATGTGTGTCGGAGTGCACCGCAAGCACAAAGGATGCAACCTGCACCGCTTGCACTACCTGCTCCTCATGCACAACCACTTCAAGCTGTACCCATTCGTCAAGCACCGGCACATGCGAGAGCCTGTTACAAGTGCGGAGACGTTGGTCACTTCAGAAATCAATGCCCAAGACTGACGGGTAATGGTACGTTCCAGCAGCTCAAGCCAATCAGGACGTCGTTAATGGTGCGTTCCTGATCAACAACATATATGCCTCGCATATTATTTGATTCTGGTGCTGATAGAAGTTTTGTTTCATATGAGTTTGAATCTGTGCTTGGTAGAACACGTACGAAACTAGATAAACCGTTTAATGTGGAGGTGGACGACAGCAACTTAATTGATATGGACACCATTATTATTGGATGTACGGTGAATCTTAACGATCACGTTTTTCCGATAGATCTCATACCTATGCATCTTGGTAGCTTTGATGTTATCATAGGCATGGATTGGTTGGCCACCCACAGAGCGGAGATAGTATGCTTTGAAAAATTCATTTGTATTCCTTTACCATCTGGAGAAACTCTGAGAGTATTTGGAGATACTCCTAGTAAGGGCCTTAGACTCATGTCATGTACCAAAGCTCAGAAGTGTTTAAGAAAGAAGTGTATAGCTTTTCTCGCGCATATAGTAAAAGATAAAGAGAAAGACAAGAGCGTTCAAGATGTTCCAGTTGTACGTAATTTTCCAGAAGTATTTCCAGAAGATTTGCCGGGGATTCCACCGGAGCGTCAAGATGAATTTAAAATGGATCTTGTACCTGGTGCGAATCCGGTTGCCAAAGCTCCATACAGGCTTGCGCCTTCAGAGTTACAAGAATTGGCGAGTCAATTGCAAGAACTGTCTGATAAAGGATTCATTCGCCCTAGCCATTCGCCATGGGGTGCACCGGTCTAATTTGTCAAGAAGAAGGACAGGTCATTCCGATTGTGTATCGATTACCGCGAATTGAATAAGCTGACGATTAAGAATCGATATCCATTGCCGCGCATCGATGACCTCTTCGATCAACTTCAAGGATCGGCATGGTTTTCAAAGATCGACCTTCAGTCTGGGTATCATCAGCTTCGTGTGCATGAAGACAATATTCCCAAGACAGCTTTCAGAACGAGATATGGCCACTACAAATTTCTGGTAATGCCTTTCGGCCTTACTAATGCGCATGCGGTTTTCATGGACCTCATGAACCGTGTCTACAGGCCATACCTGGATAAATTTGTGATTGTGTTCATCGATGATATACTCATATATTCCAAGAGCAAAGAAGAACACAAGCAACACCTTAAGCTGATTTTGGAGATCTTAAGGAAAGAGCAACTTTATGCCAAATTCTCCAAGTGTGAATTTTGGCTTAAGGAAGTTCAATTCTTGGGCCACATAGTCAATGAAAAGGGTGTTCACGTGGATCCTGCAAAGATTGAAGCAGTGAAGAATTGGAGTATACCGAAGACACCAATGGAGATTCGTTCATTTATTGGGCTTACCGGTTACTATCGGTGGTTTATCTCGAATTTCTCCAGGATTGATGTTCCCCTCACTTCCTTGACTCAAAAGAATAGGCCTTATGAGTGGGGACCAAAGCAAGAAGAGGCATTTCAGACACTGAAGCAGAAACTTTGTGATGCTCCTGTCTTGACATTGCTGGATGGAAATGATGACTTTGTTGTTTATTGTGATGCCTCCAATCAAGTCTCGGTTGTGTTCTTATGCAATGGGGAAAGGTTGTGGCATATGCATCTAGACAATTGAAGATTCACGAGAAGAACTACACTACACATGACTTGGAACTTGGTGTAGTCGTGTTTGCTTTGAATATATGGAGACACTATCTTTACGGCACAAAGTGTGTAGTTTTTACTGATCACAAGAGTTTGCAACATATACTTAACCAGAAGGAACTCAATATGAGACAACAGAGATGGGTTGAACTGTTAAATGATTATGACTGTGAAATTCGCTACCATCCTGGTAAAGCAAATGTAGTAGCAGATACGCTTAGTCGCAAGAGTCATGTTCAAATCCATTGTGTCCGCGTGCACACAAATCTCCATAATGACGTTCTGGTAGCCCAACAAAACTCATTCGCTCAAAGCAGCCTTCATGATGAGATGTCTTGTCGGGCTGAAATGCAATTGGAAACTAAAGATGATAGGTTGATGTATTATTTGAATCGGTTGTGGATACCGAAGAGAGATGATCTTAGGATGATGATTTTGGATGAAGCAAATAATTCTCGTTACTCAATCCATCCAGGTGCTGACAAGATGTACCAAGACCTTAGACTTTTGTACTGGTGGCCTAGAATGAAGAAGGATATCGCTGAGTATGTGGCCAAATGCCTTAACTGTGCAAAAGTCAAAGCTGAACACCAGCGACCTTCGGGATTGTTAGTATAACCATAAATACCCATGTGGAAGTGGGAGAATATATCAATGGATTTTATTACCAAACTCCAATGAACCGCAAGTGGAAACGATAGTATATGGGTGATAATCGATAGATTAACTAAATCGGCTTATTTCTTACCGATACGTGAAACTTACCCTATGCGGAAGTTAGCTCGTATCTATGTACATGAGATTGTTAGCCGACATGGAATTCCCTTAAGCATAATATTGGATCGTGATGCTCGTTTCACGGCACGATTTTGGGAATCATTACATGAAGCTTTTGGAACAAGATTGGATCTTAGCATGGCTTATCATCCTCAAACGGATGGACAGACGGAGCGAACGATTCAGACATTAGAAGATATGCTAAGAGCTTGTGTCATCGATTTCGGTGGCAACTGGGATAACCATCTACCATTAGTCGAGTTCTCGTATAACAACAGTTATCACGCGAGCATTGGTATGGCGCCGTTCGAAGCTCTTTATGGTAGAAAATTTCGGTCACCTATTTGTTGGACCGAGGTCGGAGAATCGCAGAGCACTGGTCCTGAGATTATTCAAGAAACGACTAACAAGATTCATCGGATTCACGACAATCTATTAGCAGCTCACAGTCGACAAAAGAGTTACGCGGATAAATGACGTAAACCTTTAGAGTTTGAAGTCGATGATATGGTATTACTTAAAGTGTCACCTTGGAAGGGATTTTTACGATTCAGGAAGAAGGGTAACCTTGCTCCACGTTATGTTGGCCCTTTTAAGATTCTTGAACGGATCGGGAAGGTTGCCTACAAGCTGGAACTTCCTCCGGAACTTAGTAATGTACACCCGACTTTTCACGTGTCCAATTTGAGAAAATGCTTAGCTGATCAAGATCTTCAGGTACCACTCGATGATATTCGCATTGATGATACCATGCACTTCGTTGAAAAACCAGTCAAGATAATGGACCGTGAAGTTAAGAAACTCAAGCGCAGTAGAATTCCAATTTTCAAAGTACGATGGGAGTCGAAGTGTGGTCCAGAATTCACCTGGGAACGAGAAGATCAGATGAAGCTTAAGTACCCACACTTATTTACTACGGTCGTTCCAAGTTGAATTTATGGACGGAATTCCCTCTACTAGGGGAGACTGTAACATCAAAGTATTTCTGGTATGTCCGTACATATTTAAATTGTATTGATAAAACCTGATATGAAAATTTGGTAATTTTTGATTTACTTTATGGTATTATAACTAGTATACATTGATGAGAACATATAATTATTATGCATAAACCATGGGGAAGTTAGTTTGAAATATAACTAAACCGAACCACCGAGTTTAATACGGCTGACTAATTATGAAATGAACTTATTTTGGTTCGGATGGTTTAAGGTTATTGCTTTGTTCACTAAATATAGTCAAGGACACATGGTCATTGTTTATCGAAATGGTGGTGGGACGGCGGTTGGATCGGTTGCGACCGACTCCTAGGTATTCCCTATACATAAACTTATTTCGGTCTATCATGGATGTGTATGTGATATGATTTAGTGGGGTTACAGTTTGGGAAACTGATGATTGATAAATATGATAAATAAAAATAGTGAAAATATTATTGAGAATGGTTACACGAGAGGTTACGAATATAATTATAACGCGAATATTATTTCAGAAACGTTAGCCTAATAATGTGTTCGCGTGGGTGACGATTCACACGAATACATTTATTAGGAATAATGTTCTGAGACAATATTGCAAAAATCGTAGATCAAGTTGAAATATGATACGAATGTTGTATTTATAAAGGTGACGATCTTTATAAATGCGTACGTAAGTAACGCGTTTCAACGAGATAATTAAAATAATATTTTTACGATATTTAAAGTACATAAAAAGGGATTTAAAACATTTACTAGGAATAAACACTTTAAACGAATTTAAATAAAATCATTTTCATTAAACGAAATCATTTTATTAAACATTTCGTAATATAAAATACAATTCGCGTAAAAACCGAACAATTTAAAGGTATTAACGTGAAATAAATGTAACCGAGCACGTGAGATTGTTACGGGGTATAAAAAGAGAAAACATCCTCATCTTCCTCATTTTTCAACTACACACTCTCTCTCTAGAACCAAAATTCGGAGTTTTCTCTCACTAGAACTTCTCACTAATATTTCTTCTTCATCTCCTCACAATTTTCACTGATTTTGGTGTCAAAACGAAGCCCTTAACATCCACAACACGAAAGTACAAAGGATCGGAGCTTGGCATTATCACAAACAAGGTAAAATTTAGCTCAAAGATTCGATTTTTAGGGTCTTCTCTAAAAACCGAGTATATGAACTTGTAACTCGATTTATAGCCATTAAACTTCATTAGATTCGCATGGAAACGAGTTTTGCTGAACGATTTAGGCTTAAAACAACTGGAAATATGACCTCTTAATAAACCTGCAATAGTGGTTGGTTTTGGGGTGTCGAGTGGTGGAGGATGAACAACAGAAAACCCCTTAGGCGATCGAGAACCCATGGGGGAGGGAACACCTAATCGAGAACCATCGATGGGCCACACCGAGAACCCTTGATTTCTGTTGTGTTGACCGAGAACACTTATGCTTTGATAATATTGGCTGAGAATCACATAGCTAGCCGAGAACCAAATTAGTTTGGTCGAGGACCCCTAGTGTTATGATGCTTTGGACCGAAAACAACATATATATAACCGAGAACCTTTTTTCTCTAATGTAGTATAGCCGAGAACCCACAATAGATCAAGAAACCCTTCTCCTTTTGAGGCATTAGTAGCCGAGGACATCGTTGTTCTCGGTGACTACAAACCATAATGATATCGGTGGGGGTGATAAGCTACAAAAATATATGGATAACCTATCTGATAACCATCAACTTAGAGTTAAGTTGCATGCTTTCATGCATACATGCTTATACTCTAAGTTATCACATTTTCTTGACACATATACACACATGTAAATTTACATGACTTAGATTTTATGTAAATGGCTTAAATGTAATTTCTTTAAAACTTAAGTAAGTTTCAAGATTTAAATTATAATTAATAACTTAAATAAACATGTATGCATGCTTAGGTATGTGTACGTCTGAAGTTACTACCTTTATTATACATGCCCACATGTGTATGTGTAAAATCTTATACTTTATTCAATCATCCCTATCTATTTGAAACTAACAAGTTTTAAACTTAAACTTAGGATGATGATAACTTATAACATATAAGGATATCCAATATAACTTAGGAAATTAACCTAAGTTAGTGGCACACTTAATGATTGAAGTTAAACACATATAATGATAAAACTTATATACTTATGAACACGAATCACGTGATAAATACACGTTGATTGAGTCATCATTGGTTTCATCTACGTGAGCGCGCATACTACAAAATACTGAATCTAAGACATATGGTCCTCTGCAGTGCACTGTATTGACACTTATGCATATAAGGAATGTCGTGATTTAGTTGACTTCGGTCCTCCGCGATGATTCCACACACCGTTGATTGAGTTAACTGAGGTCCTCCGCGGTACATTATACTGATATAATTATGGTGATTGATGATTATTTTAATTGATGTGTTTGGTTGAGATTGATTGAATATACTTGAATGATTATTTGAGAATTACTTGGATTGCTTGACTTGTTGTGTTTGTGATGTGTACAGAGTTGGAATATTCTCACAGGTTCACATGTGATTTTTCTTAAAACTTTGATTTTTATAAACTGTCATAAATATTTTTAAGAATGAAAATCCTATGATTACTCACCAACTACTTCGTAGTTGACACTTGATTTTCTACATTTTTCAAGGAAGGAAGAGAAGTAGGTAGAGAATGGTAGCTCTACATCTTTTGGACTCATAACATAGGATCTTTGACTTAGCTAAATTAACTGGATCGAGGAAGATTAGGATTTAGTTAATTTAGCTACATCTTTTGAGTAATCATTTTAACTGCATCATGACGAACATGATTTTTGTGTAAATACTTTGTTTGAATTAATTGTTATGTGATGATACTTTAGATGCCCATGAGCTTGTGAACAATCTACTCATCCCTCGTGGCATCCCGGCGTTTCCGCCATCGGTCGGGGTGTTACACGTTACGTAACGAAAAAACAAGATTTAACGGTCTGATCATGAACGAACAGTAAAAATAAATAAAAATATAATATTTTACGTTTTACAATTTTGAAACTCATCAAAAATAATCCAAGAATTCTAAATTACAGTTTAAAATACTTAATTATGTAACCGGAATATCGCGTGCGTAAAATTACGCGAAACCGACACCGAGGGAGACCGAACACACGTGGAACCACTCAATGTCACACCCCGAGCCGGCGGGGTAGGATCGGAGTCCCCGTCGGGCGGAAGGTTCCCGGGGCGCGATATCGGGAGTGATAATCAGAAATGATCAGATTGTTTACATTGCACATGATATAAATGAGAAATGCTAAATATAATAGAATTACAAAGTTAAATTACAGCAGTAACGTTTATAATTTAACAATGTAAATCTATTGTAAAACATCAATAAATGACTATCTTGTATTTACCCAAGATATACAAAATAATTTATATCATGATGTCTTCAAAAGTATGCAGGTCCAAAATACTAAGTCTTCTATCTGAAGTCCTAGTCCAAAAGAAATGACTTCCTAATTGACCTGTTCGTCACCTGAGAAGTCATGCAAAAATAAAGGTCAACACATGGTTGGTGAGTTCATATAGTTTAGTATTTGAAAATGATTTGAAAATGATTTGAACATGATTTGAAAATGATTTGAAAACCTCCTTTGGTAAAGACCCTAACCTCATTAACTCCACATGTATCATCCAGATCGGTATGCTTATGTATAGGGCATACCCCTGAGTCGAGGCTACAACCCCGCCCAGACGCCATCCCACCACATACTAATCCGCATAGGACATTGTTGTTAATGATAATTAGGCATTTTTACCCTACCATTTACCCATAACTCTTCTGTTTGTCGTCCCTGTAATTACAATCATTTGAAATCCACTGTTGATTCCATATGTTCATCACATAATATGATCAACCACACAATTGTATAAACAGTTATAAATGCTTAATTAAACAAGTAAATAAACATTTAATAAAATCTAAGTCCTTATGATTGGGGCCTATGGTCATACTCGAGTAGACTAGTCTGTCAATCTAGGTACTTAGTAGTTAGGGAAACTGTAAATATCCTCAAACATACGACCTACAAGTCAAACGGTCTAGCTAGGACTTCTTGAAATGTAGGATTTTATGTTTCGTCAATGTTTTTGGCGTATGCTATCTCTGATATTTCCCAGACTTTCCCTTAAAAATGATTTAAATGATCGTCTGATTCTGTCACAAGATGTACTTGATGTGTTGATCATAGAATACAAGATTCATTGATCGGTTGTACACTTGATTTATTGTTCCACAAACACTTGGTTTGTAGAGCATTGAATGTTGTCTTTGCAAAGATTGTTTTATTGATGTCTTGATGTCCCACACTTGTTTTGTCAAAATGTTTGATTTGATTCCTTGAATTCACCCACTTGATTTGTCAAAATGTTTGTTTTGATCCCTTGAATTCACCCACTTGTTTTGTCAAAATGTCTAGTTTGATTTGTTTGAAATGTTTTGACTTATTGAAAAGTTTAGTTTAACTTGATTATTCACTTAATATATAAGTAAATCAGTTAATAACCTGCATAAAATCTTCCTAGACATGATCTAGGATAACATTTATATATATGTAAAACATATAATTTAAAAGCATTCAAGTAAACAATTTAAATAAACAGTTTACGCATGCTTCTCAGCCCCGCGTTTTAAAACAAAATGTTAGAAAAGGGGCAATGAACTCACCTGTGCTGCTATGTAATTTGATCTAACACAAAATGCGCGCTCCTGTATGTAAGCTAAGTATCTTCGGTTCCTGAGTTATTTTATAAGAATTTCGGATATAATAAGTACGCGTAGTAGTCGTTGTGCCTAAGACTTTGAGTCTTGTTGTGTGTGCAACTAAGTGTCTTAGTACTAGGTGTATCTAAGGTCTAATCTATCCTTATTACCCCTTTTTATCCCAATCCCATGTTGAGTTACAATACATACTTTTATACTTTAGAAAATTTCGGCAGAGTTTCCTTTGTTTTTCGTTTTAAATCCAGACAATTACATTGTCTATTTTATAACCAAATCCCAATTCAATCAATTTAAATAAATATTTAAACCAAAGTATTACAATTTAACTTCCAATCAAATCAATATTAGGTCAAGATCATTTAATGAAATCTAATAAGTTATAAATAAATGAGATTTTATCAAAATTTCATTACTTGAGTTTACTAAATCATTTACTACATGATGGGCTTAATCAAGCCTCTTTGGGCCCATTTAAGCCCAATTGAAAAAAATCTTTGATTCCCAATTGGTCGTCCAACTTTGTTTGTAATCCACATGAGTTCTTGAAAAGATCCTTCACATGTGTCAATCTAGTTCCATAGATGTTAACACTTGTATTGATACGTTATTGTGTTTCATGAAAACCCATATCTCTTAATAACCCTACGTCCTTATTATAAGTTACCCAAAATCATAACAACTCCTAACACCTAATAATCCTACTTCTTGTCTTAAGTTAAAATGATGTAATGACAACCCTCAATTCATGCATGCATTCATGTGATTTTTCCATGCACTTCTATCCCATGCCCACACATGCATGCAACTTATATGATTAACTCCTCATGAAATTGTTAATTAAATGATCCACAATCCATTTCTTAGTTCACAACATTGATTTCATTGATCCTAGGTCCATAATAACCACATTAAACAACCCGTAAGTTCGATAGATGGTTCTAGGCAGCGAACCTATGCTATGTTTAACTATGGTTCGGCTCTAATGGAACTAGACGAACCCATAAGGTTCGGTTCCTCATGGTTCGCCCAGCTCGTTGGGTTCGCTCGCCTTGAGTTCGTGGGTTACATGGCTATGGTTCGGCTGAGGTAATTAAGAGTTCGGCTGAAGGGTTCGCATCCTCTAGGTTCATAAAGCATCATATGGTTCGTGGCCCTAAAGCTTCGGCTGAATGATGAGGTTCGGCCATCACAAGGCTCGCCGGGTCTATAAGTCAAGGTTCGGCCACCTCAGGGTCACAGGGTTCGTCTGCAGGCCGAGCAGGGTTCGTTGCAGACTAGGGTTGCAGGGTTCGGCTGGATTGTGTGGTTCGTGTAGGGTTCGGCTAGCGAACCTGCATCATCACTCGTCCCTTTAGCCCCACGAACCTGTAACTTCTTTCTTTTTCTGATCCAGCTCTGTTACAACAAAATTTCTAACCTCTTTCTAGTTGTTTACTTGAGTGATCTAAGTGTTTACTAGTGTGGGAAGCGGCTACAATATCAACAAAACCCTAAGGGTCGTAGCACCCCTTAAAACCGAATTTAAAATTGCCATTTACCTTAGATTTCGTGGATGGAAGCTCGAAACGCTTGTACTTCCTTGATCTACAAGTCGAAAGAATCGAAATGACGCCAACTTTGATCGAATCCGACTTGAAACGGTTGAGATCTTCTAGAGAGAAGGTGGAGAAACGATTTCTAGAGAGAGGAGGATGGTGGACGAAAATGAGAAGGAAAGTGGGTCTTGGTGGTGGTTGTTGGATTCTTAATGACTCATTAAATGATTAGGAAAATACCCGGTTATTCGGTCTCGTTCGGTTTCGCGTAATGTGTCGGTTTCGCGTGGTTTTCGCGGTAAAACGATACGATTATAAAATAAAATTTATTTAACTATTCTAGGTTGTGATTCCTAATAAATTAACTAATATCTTCTTATTTATAAACAAATTTAAAATATTAATTAACTGTTTAAATTGAAATGTACGGTCGTCGCGCGTATTCGTTCGGATCGTCACCCGTACAAACACGGCGATAACTATACTTTTCAACCTTGTTTTCTAATTATAGAATATCATTCAGAACGTTAAACTTTCAGATATATTCGTACAGATCGTCACCTATACGAATAACCCGTAAATTTAGCATTCACATAACGACATTCGTGTGTTTTGTTCTGTAAGGCCTCACATACGTTTATACATAATAAATCCTAATCAAATAATCACATAATGGTTCTGTGTTGCCAGATAATTATCCGACTCAAGAACCATTGTTCTGAACTGTGTTTCTGTTAAATGTGTCTGAATCTGTTCTATGACAACTCACTATGATAATGATAAATGCTATGAATATGAAAAATACTGAAATGTGTGATTCATACCTGTTTTACTGTTCCTGTACTGTAGAGATCACTGTTCCGGTGGCGGTTCCGGCACTGATGTTACAGTCTCCCCTTGTTAGAGAAATTTCGTCCCGAAATTTAAGTGTTGTTATCAGGTACAGCTTCCTCTTCAAATAGTTGGGGATACTTTAACTTCATGTGATCCTCACGTTCCTAAGTGAACTCGGGCCCGCGTCTTGAATTCCATCGAACCTTTACAATAGGAATACGGCTTCGCCTCAGTTGTTTAACCTTGCGATCCATAATCTCTAAAGGTTCTTCAATGAAATGTAACTGTTCATCGACTTGAATCTCTTCGATTGGAATGACGAGAGACTCGTCAGCAAGGCATTTCTTTAAGTTTGAGACGTGAAACACATCATGCACACCACTGAGTTCATCTGGTAATCTCATTCGATAGGCTACAGGACCTATACGTTCGATGATCTCGAACGGTCCCACGTATCGTGGTGCTAATTTGCCTTTCTTTCCAAAGCGTACAACGCCTTTCCATGGGGATACCTTCAACATTACACGATCTCCCACTTGGAATTCCAACGGCTTGCGCCGTTTGTTGGCGTAGCTCTTTTGTCTGCTCCTTGTTGCTTGTAGTCTTCTTTGAATCTGGGCTATCTTGTCAGTGGTTTCTTGTATTAGTGCTGGCCCCGTTATTCGGTTGTCTCCAATTTCAGTCCAACAAATCGGTGATCGACATTTCCGGCCATAAAGAGCCTCGAATGGTGCACATCCGATACTGCTGTGGTAACTGTTATTGTAGGAGAATTCAATCAGTGGCAAATGGGAATCCCAGTTCCCACCGAAATCCAAAATACAGGTTCTCAGCATGTCCTCTAGGGTTTGGATAGTACGTTCGCTTTGGCCATCCGTTTGTGGGTGGTAAGCTGTACTCAGATTCAACTGTGTCCCTAGAGACTTCTGTAATGATTGCCAGAACCTTGATGTGAATCTGCTATCTCGATCAGAAATAATAGACAATGGCACACCGTGGCGTACCACTATCTCGTTGATGTATAATTTGGCCAGTTTATCCATGGTGAAGTTCTCACGCATGGGCAAGAAATGAGCAGATTTGGTTAGACGATCAATGATCACCCAAATTGTATCATGACCACTGGAAGTGCGGGGTAGCTTGGTAATGAAGTCCATAGCTATTTGTTCCCACTTCCAGAGCGGAATCTCAGGCTGTTCCAATAGACCGGACGGTCTTTGGTGTTCCGCCTTTACCTTCGCACACGTTAGACATTGACCGACGTATTCGGTTATGTCCTTCTTCATTCCAGGCCACCAATAAAATCCACGCAAGTCTTGGTACATCTTATCAGCACCTGGATGAACGGAGTATTTAGTCTTGTGTGCTTCATCGAAGATAAGTTTTCTCAATTCATCTACCGCAGGGATCCATATACGTTCCTTGTAGTAGATTATACCATCAGACTTTGTGTCAAACTGTTTCTCTACTCCGCAATCAAGTTCCTTCTTCAGATTTCCTCGGTCTAATGCTTCTTGTTGTGCTCGAATAATCTTGTCACTTAAACTGGTCTGCACGGTTATCCCCATTGCTCTAACACGTAGGGGTTTGACCCGTTCCTTCCGGCTCAAGGCATCGGCTACAACGTTCGCCTTTCCCGGATGGTATTTGATCACACAGTCGTAATCATTCAGAAGTTCAACCCAACGGCGTTGTCGCATGTTGAGATCCTTCTGATCAAAGATGTGCTGTAGACTTTTGTGATCAGTGTATATGATACACTTGGTGCCATATAAGTAATGTCTCCAAATCTTCAGCGCGAAGATTACAGCTCCCAGTTCAAGATCATGAGTAGTGTAATTCTTCTCATGAATCTTTAACTGTCTTGATGCATAGGCTATGACTTTGTCCCGTTGCATTAATACACAACCGAGTCCCTGATGGGAAGCATCGCAGTACACAACAAAGTCATCACAGCCCTCTGGGAGAGATAGAATTGGAGCATCACACAGTTTCTGTTTCAATGTCTGAAAAGCATCTTCCTGTTTCCGCTCCCAGACAAACGGTTCGCTTTTCTGGGTTAGCTTAGTGAGAGGCAAGGCTATCTTAGAAAAGTTTGAGATAAACCTTCTGTAATAACCCGCCAATCCCAGAAAAGACCGTATCTCCGTCGGTGTCTTCGGAGTGTCCCAATTCTTTATCGCTTCAATCTTGGCAGGGTCTACATGAATTCCCTCGCTGTTGACCACATGACCCAGAAATTGAACTTCTCTTAGCCAAAACTCACATTTGGAGAATTTGGCATAGAGTTTCTCTTCTTTCAACAGCTCCAAGATCTTTCTAAGGTGTTGCTCATGTTCTGTTTTGGTCTTGGAATAAATCAGTATGTCATCGATAAAGACAATGACAAACTGATCCAAGTACGGCTTGCACACTCGGTTCATGAGATCCATGAAAACCGCTGGTGCATTTGTCAATCCGAAGGGCATCACCCTAAATTCATAATGCCCATACCTTGTTCGGAAGGCCGTTTTCGGTATGTCTTCATCTTGAACTCTCAACTGATGATATCCGGACCGCAAGTCAATCTTGGAGAAATATTGAGCTCCTTGCAGTTGGTCAAACAAATCATCAATCCTCGGTAATGGATACCGATTCTTGATGGTTAGTTTGTTCAGTTCACGGTAATCTATGCACATTCTGAACGATCCGTCTTTCTTTTTCACGAACAAGACCGGAGCTCCCCAAGGTGAGTAGCTCGGTCTGATGAAACCCTTGTCAAGTAGCTCTTGTAACTGATTAGACAATTCCTGCATCTCTGAAGGTGCTAACCTGTAAGGAGATTTAGCAACAGGAGTTGCTCCAGGAATTAAGTCAATACGAAATTCTACCGGTCGCGCAGGTGGCAAACCTGGTAGGTCTTCGGGGAATACTTCAGGATATTCTTTCACTACTGGTACATCTTGAATCTTCTTCTTGTCTTTCTCTTTTTCCACCACATGAGCCAGGAATGCTATGCACCGCTTCTGTAGACACTTACGCGCCTTTATGCAAGAAATGATTTTGACACTTCGCTTTGCTTGATCCCCTTTAACTTCCAATACACGATCACTCGGCAATGGAATTCGAAGCAGCTTCTCAGAACAGATGACTTCCACTCGGTTAGATGAGAGCCAATCCATTCCAACAATGATGTCAAAACTACCCAGCTCCATCGGTATCAAATCGATGGTAAATGTAAAATCATTTAGTGTCAATGGGCAGTTCCTATAAACTGTACTAACTGTGATCTGTTTCCCGTTAGCTACTTCTATAATGTAAGGGGAGTCTAACTGTTCCTCTATGGAATCTAGTTGGCATGCAAAGTCGGTAGAGATAAAACTCTGATCCGCACCAGTATCAAATAAGACAGATGCATAAAAGTCATGTAAGAGAAACGTGCCAGTGACCACATTTGGGTCCTGGCGTGCAACTGGTGCTCCGATAGCGAAAGCTCGTCCACGTGGTGCTTGAACTGCTGGTTGTGCCTTCTTCGGGCAGTTCTTCGCAAAGTGGCCTTGTTCGCCACAATTATAGCATCCACCATTGTTCTGATTTGCTGGTGGAGGAAGAGCCAAAGCAGCATTGTTGACTGCTTGGTTAGGTGTCATCCTACAGTATTGGACCCAATGACCCTTTCTTCCACATCCCGTGCAATGCTTGCAGGGAGTGTCAGCAGTGTGGTGATACTGACACTTGGCACACAGAGGATATGTGCCAGTGTAGGGTTTGCGGTTGGGGTTTTGTGGTGTTGCTGCTATTTGTTGCAGAGGTGTGGCCACCGCGTAGTTCTTGATGGTCTTCTGTTTCTTCTTCTGATGATGGAGGGTTTCTTTGAAGATTCAGCTTTGTTCTTACTGGGTTCAGCCTCCTTCTTTAGAACTCCAGAGGCTACCATGAGGTCAGTGAGTTTCCCAGACAGTCTCACCGCAGATTCAACAGTAGTAGGGTTGGCTGAAACAACCATGCCCTGAATGCAGGCGGGAAGTCCACCCACATAACGGTCTATCCTTTTCTCCAGAGTTGGTACCATATCTGGTACCAAAGCAACTAACTCGTGGTAACGAGTAGTGTACCCCATGTGATCAGCCCCCTTCATCACATGGTTGGATAGTTCAACCTCCAACTTCTGCAGTTCATTCTTGGGACAGAATTCTGTTCGCAGCAGTGTCTTGAAGTCTTCCCATGGCATGGCCATGGCTTCTTCTCTTCCTCGGGCATTGATCTGACCGTTCCACCAGGTTAGAGCCCGTTCGTTGAATGTTCCCGCTGAGTAACGGACCTTGTGGTGTTCGGGGCAGCTGCAAAGATCCAATGTTGCCTCAATCTTCTCAATCCATTGGATTAATCCAACGGCGCCTTCAGACCCGCTAAAGCTGGGTGGTTTACATCCTACAAAGGACTTGTAGGAGTAATGAGAGGGATCTCCAGTATTTCCACTGGCTTCTCCTGATGTGTTGCCAGTGTTGAGGATCTCATTACGAAGACGAAGGAACATCTCCGGTATTGCTTCTTTCATCTGATTTGTCATCTGGCTACTCAGTAACGTCACCAGAGCGATAGTAGCAGGATCCATGGTCGGTACTGTGCCCGAACCAGATGCTTGAGTAATCAATGGAGGAGGGGGAGGAGGAGGTGGAGGAGGTGGTGGTGGTGAATCATTTGGAGACGGTGTGGAGGAGTGTGGAGCCAAGTCTTGTGGTGGTAGCTGTATCAAGGGAGGTTGTCTTCGTGGAGGCATTCTGATCATAACCAATAAAGTCATCGGTTAGTGCAATGATCGAATACAGAAGACAATATGCAAATAAGTCTTAAGTCCTATGTTCTCTACATGCAGGGTCCCTAGGTTATAGTCTAGGCCAAACCATTTAAATAAGTGACCTATATTTCTCTATAACCATGGCTCTGATACCAATCTGTCACACCCCGAGCCGGCGGGGTAGGATCGGAGTCCCCGTCGGGCGGAAGGTTCCCGGGGCGCGATATCGGGAGTGATAATCAGAAATGATCAGATTGTTTACATTGCACATGATATAAATGAGAAATGCTAAATATAATAGAATTACAAAGTTAAATTACAGCAGTAACGTTTATAATTTAACAATGTAAATCTATTGTAAAACATCAATAAATGACTATCTTGTATTTACCCAAGATATACAAAATAATTTATATCATGATGTCTTCAAAAGTATGCAGGTCCAAAATACTAAGTCTTCTATCTGAAGTCCTAGTCCAAAAGAAATGACTTCCTAATTGACCTGTTCGTCACCTGAGAAGTCATGCAAAAATAAAGGTCAACACATGGTTGGTGAGTTCATATAGTTTAGTATTTGAAAATGATTTGAAAATGATTTGAACATGATTTGAAAATGATTTGAAAACCTCCTTTGGTAAAGACCCTAACCTCATTAACTCCACATGTATCATCCAGATCGGTATGCTTATGTATAGGGCATACCCCTGAGTCGAGGCTACAACCCCGCCCAGACGCCATCCCACCACATACTAATCCGCATAGGACATTGTTGTTAATGATAATTAGGCATTTTTACCCTACCATTTACCCATAACTCTTCTGTTTGTCGTCCCTGTAATTACAATCATTTGAAATCCACTGTTGATTCCATATGTTCATCACATAATATGATCAACCACACAATTGTATAAACAGTTATAAATGCTTAATTAAACAAGTAAATAAACATTTAATAAAATCTAAGTCCTTATGATTGGGGCCTATGGTCATACTCGAGTAGACTAGTCTGTCAATCTAGGTACTTAGTAGTTAGGGAAACTGTAAATATCCTCAAACATACGACCTACAAGTCAAACGGTCTAGCTAGGACTTCTTGAAATGTAGGATTTTATGTTTCGTCAATGTTTTTGGCGTATGCTATCTCTGATATTTCCCAGACTTTCCCTTAAAAATGATTTAAATGATCGTCTGATTCTGTCACAAGATGTACTTGATGTGTTGATCATAGAATACAAGATTCATTGATCGGTTGTACACTTGATTTATTGTTCCACAAACACTTGGTTTGTAGAGCATTGAATGTTGTCTTTGCAAAGATTGTTTTATTGATGTCTTGATGTCCCACACTTGTTTTGTCAAAATGTTTGATTTGATTCCTTGAATTCACCCACTTGATTTGTCAAAATGTTTGTTTTGATCCCTTGAATTCACCCACTTGTTTTGTCAAAATGTCTAGTTTGATTTGTTTGAAATGTTTTGACTTATTGAAAAGTTTAGTTTAACTTGATTATTCACTTAATATATAAGTAAATCAGTTAATAACCTGCATAAAATCTTCCTAGACATGATCTAGGATAACATTTATATATATGTAAAACATATAATTTAAAAGCATTCAAGTAAACAATTTAAATAAACAGTTTACGCATGCTTCTCAGCCCCGCGTTTTAAAACAAAATGTTAGAAAAGGGGCAATGAACTCACCTGTGCTGCTATGTAATTTGATCTAACACAAAATGCGCGCTCCTGTATGTAAGCTAAGTATCTTCGGTTCCTGAGTTATTTTATAAGAATTTCGGATATAATAAGTACGCGTAGTAGTCGTTGTGCCTAAGACTTTGAGTCTTGTTGTGTGTGCAACTAAGTGTCTTAGTACTAGGTGTATCTAAGGTCTAATCTATCCTTATTACCCCTTTTTATCCCAATCCCATGTTGAGTTACAATACATACTTTTATACTTTAGAAAATTTCGGCAGAGTTTCCTTTGTTTTTCGTTTTAAATCCAGACAATTACATTGTCTATTTTATAACCAAATCCCAATTCAATCAATTTAAATAAATATTTAAACCAAAGTATTACAATTTAACTTCCAATCAAATCAATATTAGGTCAAGATCATTTAATGAAATCTAATAAGTTATAAATAAATGAGATTTTATCAAAATTTCATTACTTGAGTTTACTAAATCATTTACTACATGATGGGCTTAATCAAGCCTCTTTGGGCCCATTTAAGCCCAATTGAAAAAATCTTTGATTCCCAATTGGTCGTCCAACTTTGTTTGTAATCCACATGAGTTCTTGAAAAGATCCTTCACATGTGTCAATCTAGTTCCATAGATGTTAACACTTGTATTGATACGTTATTGTGTTTCATGAAAACCCATATCTCTTAATAACCCTACGTCCTTATTATAAGTTACCCAAAATCATAACAACTCCTAACACCTAATAATCCTACTTCTTGTCTTAAGTTAAAATGATGTAATGACAACCCTCAATTCATGCATGCATTCATGTGATTTTTCCATGCACTTCTATCCCATGCCCACACATGCATGCAACTTATATGATTAACTCCTCATGAAATTGTTAATTAAATGATCCACAATCCATTTCTTAGTTCACAACATTGATTTCATTGATCCTAGGTCCATAATAACCACATTAAACAACCCGTAAGTTCGATAGATGGTTCTAGGCAGCGAACCTATGCTATGTTTAACTATGGTTCGGCTCTAATGGAACTAGACGAACCCATAAGGTTCGGTTCCTCATGGTTCTCCCAGCTCGTTGGGTTCGCTCGCCTTGAGTTCGTGGGTTACATGGCTATGGTTCGGCTGAGGTAATTAAGAGTTCGGCTGAAGGGTTCGCATCCTCTAGGTTCATAAAGCATCATATGGTTCGTGGCCCTAAAGCTTCGGCTGAATGATGAGGTTCGGCCATCACAAGGCTCGCCGGGTCTATAAGTCAAGGTTCGGCCACCTCAGGGTCACAGGGTTCGTCTGCAGGCCGAGCAGGGTTCGTTGCAGACTAGGGTTGCAGGGTTCGGCTGGATTGTGTGGTTCGTGTAGGGTTCGGCTAGCGAACCTGCATCATCACTCGTCCCTTTAGCCCCACGAACCTGCAACTTCTTTCTTTTTCTGATCCAGCTCTGTTACAACAAAATTTCTAACCTCTTTCTAGTTGTTTACTTGAGTGATCTAAGTGTTTACTAGTGTGGGAAGCGGCTACAATATCAACAAAACCCTAAGGGTCGTAGCACCCCTTAAAACCGAATTTAAAATTGCCATTTACCTTAGATTTCGTGGATGGAAGCTCGAAACGCTTGTACTTCCTTGATCTACAAGTCGAAAGAATCGAAATGACGCCAACTTTGATCGAATCCGACTTGAAACGGTTGAGATCTTCTAGAGAGAAGGTGGAGAAACGATTTCTAGAGAGAGGAGGATGGTGGACGAAAATGAGAAGGAAAGTGGGTCTTGGTGGTGGTTGTTGGAGTCTTAATGACTCATTAAATGATTAGGAAAATACCCGGTTATTCGGTCTCGTTCGGTTTCGCGTAATGTGTCGGTTTCGCGTGGTTTTCGCGGTAAAACGATACGATTATAAAATAAAATTTATTTAACTATTCTAGGTTGTGATTCCTAATAAATTAACTAATATCTTCTTATTTATAAACAAATTTAAAATATTAATTAACTGTTTAAATTGAAATGTACGGTCGTCGCGCGTATTCGTTCGGATCGTCACCCGTACAAACACGGCGATAACTATACTTTTCAACCTTGTTTTCTAATTATAGAATATCATTCAGAACGTTAAACTTTCAGATATATTCGTACAGATCGTCACCTATACGAATAACCCGTAAATTTAGCATTCACATAACGACATTCGTGTGTTTTGTTCTGTAAGGCCTCACATACGTTTATACATAATAAATCCTAATCAAATAATCACATAATGGTTCTGTGTTGCCAGATAATTATCCGACTCAAGAACCATTGTTCTGAACTGTGTTTCTGTTAAATGTGTCTGAATCTGTTCTATGACAACTCACTATGATAATGATAAATGCTATGAATATGAAAAATACTGAAATGTGTGATTCATACATGTTTTACTGTTCCTGTACTGTAGAGATCACTGTTCTGGTGGCGGTTCCGGCACTGATGTTACACTCAAGGTATAAAAACCCTTATTTTGGGTTCATCTTCTTCGTTTTTGACAACATTTATGTCTCTCTCTCTTCAAACCGTATGAACTCTCTCTCTCTCTACAAATTCTTCACAAATTCAGCCATAACTTATTCATTCCTTAGCCAAATCGCGCAAATAATATATCGAAATGATCATCTCGACGAGAGGAAGCTTGTAGTACAAAGGATCGGAGCTGGTTCTTGCTTAATAGGCCGGAATCTTAGAGAGAAGTTGCTGCTGGAAGTTGGTTTCACCATTTTCCAGGTATGAATCTTAAACCGGTTTTCATCACCTTAGATCTGTTAGATGGTACACGAAAACTACTTAGGAAACCCAGGAACATCTTAGCTTAAACCTTAGAAGGATCGAACTTGGCTGAGATAACCGAGAATCAGCTAGTATCGACGAGCTGGGAAACGGGGGTACTGTTTCTGCCTTATTTGCTAAGTTCGAAGGCCATGCCCTGTCGAGATTGTCACACCCCCAAATTCCCACTCGTGGTGTCAGTCCACGTGGGCGTGACGTGGCCAGAATCACAGCTCAAGGTCATATAGAACGACTCTATACGCGTTTTCCAAACATGTTGTTTAACATAAAAGTTAATAAGATAATAGCAGCGGAATTTCGTAAATCATACAGCGGAAATAAATATGTTTGATAAACGCTGCGGAATTATAAAGTGTCAGACACTACATAGTGTATTACAATACATAAATAAAAATTGTCTGTTCATAGTTCAAAATATAAATGCGCATGGTCCTATGCGCGTTCCCTATGTGCATCTTGATCTCCAATAGCATGTCAGTTACCTGAGAATACAAGTTTAAAAAGTGTCAACACAATGGTTGGTGAGTTCACATGTTTTGATAGATACATATAGTAAGAAAACATGTGTCATGTTGTTTATCAAATGTTAGTACCGATCCCTAGGTTCCAAGTGTCAGTGCGTCACTACCGAACTAGACTTGTTTGAACTTGCCTCCGTCGTGTCTCGTACACACAGCAAGTTAGGTCAGAGTTTCACGGGTTATGACATCCAGTCAATATTGCGCCCCGTGGGGTTAGTCACACCCAAACGGATCCATTCAAACATACCACGTTGTTCGTACATTAACGGTAAGACTTTGTGTCACACCCTGAGCCTGCGGGACGGATCGAGTTTCCCGTCGGGCGGAATGTTCTCGGGGCGCGATATCGGGAGTGATAATCGTGATGATCAGATTGTTACATTGTGCATGATATAAATGAGAAATGCTAAATACAATAGAATTACAAAGTTAAATTACATCAGTTTTTGTTCATAATTTAACAATGTAAATCTACTATCAACATCATAAATTCTCTATCTTGTATCTGCACAAGATAAACAAAATAAAATGTATAATGATGTTTCAAAAGTATGCAGGTCCAAAAATACTATGTCCTCTATCTGGCCTCCCAGTCCAAAAGCATTAACTTCTTAATTGACGTGTTCGTCACCTGAGAAGTCATGCAAAAAGATCAAGTCAACACATGGTTGGTGAGTTCATATAGTTTAGTATTTGAAAAATAGCTTTGCAAACCCTCTTTCGGTAACAACCCTAATCTCATTAACATCACCTGTATCATCCGACTTGGTATGCTTATATATAGGGCATACGAAAGGGTCGACCCTGCAACCCGCCCAGACGCCATCCCACCACATACTAAGCCACATAGGACATTGTTGTTAATGATAATTAGGCATTTTACCTACCCTTTTGATTCCATCTTCATTATAGTTTCTAAACATGTACGTAGGACATTTGATAACCCTTGGGTAACAACCTTAACCTCATTAACATCACCTGCAATATCCAATTCGGTATGCTTATATATAGGGCATACGAAATGGTCGAGCCTACAACCCGCCCAGACACCATCCCACCACATACTAAATCGCATATGGCATTGTTGTTAATGATAGTTAAGCATTTTACCCACACCCTTAACACATGAGTTCTGCAGTTCTTTGCTCCTGCAACTATACAAAGTTGAAATCTCAATTGATTTCTTAAGTTCATCACTCAATCATGATCAACCATAACATTTGTAGAAACAGTTAATAAATGCTTAGATAAGTAAATAAATAAACATTTAAATAAAATTTAAGACTTAAAGATTGGGCCTTGGTCATACTCAAGTAGACTAGTCTAGCAATCTAAGTTCTTAGTAGTGGAGGAAAAATCTGTAAACATCATCAAGCATGCGACCTATACTCAATCAGTCTAGCTAGGACATCTTTTAAGATATAGGATTTTTATTGACCGTTCTTGACCGTTATTGACCGTTTTTGACCGTTATTGACTGTTCACATGCTATCTTTGACTATTTCCCAGAGATTCCTTTGAAAATTAGACCGTTGATATAGACCGTTGAATAGATCGTTGAAAATAGACCGTTGAACAAGTATACATTAAATGGATCAATTATCTACTTATGATAAGTTGATAATCCTTTATGAAGCCTGAAATAAGTTTTCCTGGACATAATCTAGGTTAACAATTTTACAAATCAACGTATGTTAAATAAAAGCATTTAACTAAATATAATCCAAGAAAATTATTTACGCATGCTTCTCAGCCCCGCGTTTGAAAACAAAATGTTTAGAAAAGGGGCAATGAACTCACCTATGTTGCTATGCAATAGAAGTATCACAAAATGCGCACTCTTTGTTTGTAGGTTATGTTTCTTCAGTTCCTGAGTTGTTTTAAGAGAATTCGTATGCGATAAGTATTCATAATCGTCATATCTAGGGTTTGGTCTCGGTGTGCAACTAAGTGTCCTATGTGCTAACGTGCTTACTAAGGCTCTCTCTAACTAGACTAATATATTACCCCGTCATAACCCTAATCCCATGAATAATTACCATTACACCTTAATGATGTATGGTTTACATTATTCCTGTTCAAAGTTTCTTATTCAAAACATTTTAACACTTTATTTTAATTTAACTATTGAGGTAGAAACCAAACATTTTAATTTAAAGAAGTTTATAATTCATTTATCTTTTCTTCTAACATCAATTAATTTAAGAAAATTGTGATTTAACTTGTTAGACTCGAGCTAATCTCATTTGATTAACTCCAAGTCTCTAGTTAGTTCTTCGTTTTCCCATAGTTCATTGATCATTCTTGTGAGTGCAACTTAGCTTAGAAGTACCATAGCACTATCTAAGTTAGTTGTAGGTAATGGAATGACTAACTAAGTCTCGAGTGTTAGTAATTAACACTAACACTTAGTTAAATCCCTTTGTATTTCATGCTTTGTAATTGTCTTGGTTAAAATCCGTAGTGTTATTACACAAACCTTTGTTCATTATTCATCCCATGTGAGAAACAACTATAAGTTTAGCATTTGTTTAGAAACCCATTGATGTCTTAGGCCTTATTATGAAGAGGTTATGAGCCTAGGTTAATATCTTGTTAGAGAAAACCTAAAATTCCATGCACACACACACACACACCATGAATGCAAGGTGTGTATGAATGTGGATGTTTATACTCCCTGTATGCCTCATGGCCTCATCTTCATCTTCTAGCCCCCGAGTTCTTGGTTCGGTTACCCTTTAAACAAAAGGTCCTTGGGCAGAACAAGAGTGAAGGCCGAAAGAGGCTTGAGAGTATGGGTGTATTGGTCGAGCGGGGTTGTCACTCGACCGAAGAAGCCCTTGGCTGGTGGGAGACTGCCGGATGTAGGATTGACCGAAGGAGTGTCATGGTCGAATAACCCTAGGCCGAACCAGCCTCACCGAATGGATGTTTGCCGAATAGGGTTGGGCGACTAGGACCTGGGCGACCGAAGGAGGGATAGGCCGAATGAGAACTTGGTCGAATGGACGCTGGCTAGCGACATGCAATAGCTTGGGCGAATGAAGGCTGTCGAATGGAGCCCTGGTTCGGGTGAATAGGGCCAGAATGACCCAATCAATCGCCGGCCTGTTGTAGAGCCATTCAGCCGAGCCAGCTATAGCGGGCAGCCATGTTCCATCGAGGTTCCAACCATGCTCAGTCATCAACCTTGTTCCTACATGGTTCAAGGGTGTTGGTGGGGAATTTTCCTAGGTTTAAAGTGCTTGAAGCCGGTTAAAGAGGTGGGTCGAACAATGGGTTAGAAAACCGTAGAAATCGTGACATAAAACTGATTTTTACCTCAAATCAGTCGGTTCAAAGCCCCAATCAGTTGTGCTTTCGTGCTCTACGTGATGTGGTGGTCATTTAGACACCAAAATGGCTCGATTATGTGGAGAAATGGGGAAGTTCTTGTTAGGGTTTCTAGAGGGAGAAAGAAGAGAGAGAGTGTGACGGTGGTGAGAGGTTGAAGGTGGTAGTTGGAAGAATTAAATGGGTATTAATGCCCATTTAATGCTTTCAAATATCCCGGGTGTGTTCGGGTCCGTTCGGTTTCGCGTGGTTTCGCGTAAAAGCGTCGGTTTCTCTTTGTTTTCGTAATGAAACGGCTCGATTATAAAGCAAAGTTTATAAAATTATTTTAGATTGTGATTCCTAATAAATTAATTAAATATCTTCCATTTATTTTAAATTTCTGAATTATTTAAATTAACCATTTAAAATCGAATCGCACAGTCGTCACACGCAATCGTTCGAATCGTCACCCGTACGAACACGACGATAACCATACTTTTCAATATGGTTTTCTAATTATCGGATATCATTCAGATGGTTAAACCTTCAGATATATCCGTACAGATACGACCTATACGAATAATCCGTCAATTTAGCATTCACATAACGACATCCGTTGTTGTTTTGTTCTGTAAAGCCTCACATACGTTTATACATAATTGTCACACCCCGAGCCGGCGGGGTTGAATCGGATTCCCCGTCGGGCGGAAGGTTCCCGGGACGCGATATCATGAGTGATAATCGGAATGATCAGATTGTTTACACTGCACATGATATAAATGAGAAATGCTAAATAGAATAGAATTACAAAGTTAAATTACATCCATATCGTTCATAATTTAACAATGTAAATCTAGCATTAACATCATAAGATATCTATCTTGTAACCGCACAGATATACAAAATAATTGTATAATGATGTTCCAAAAGTATGCAGGTCCAAAAATACTAAGTCATCTATCTGAAGTCCTAGTCCAAAAGCATAAGCTTCTTAATTGACCTGTTCGTCACCTGAGAAGTCATGCAAAAATAAAGTCAACACATGGTTGGTGAGTTCATATAGTTTAGTAATTGAAAATGATTTGTAAACCTCTTTCGGTAAAGATCCTAACCTCATTAACATCACATGTAATATCCACATCGGTATGCTTATATATAGGGCATACCCATGAGTCGAGCCTACAACCCGCCCAGACGCCGTCCCACCACATACTAATACGTATATGACACTGTTGTTAATAATAGATAAGCATTTTTACCAACCATACACTCAAAACATTTGTTAAACTCTCGGGTAACAACCTTAATCTCATTAACATCACATGTATCATCCAGATCGGTATGCTTATACATAGGGCATACCCCTGAGTCGAGCCTACAACCCGCCCAGACGCCGTCCCACCACATACTAATCCACACAGGACATTGTTGTTAATGATAATTAAGCATTTTACCCCTACCCTTAACCCATTTGTTCTTCAGTTCTTTGTTCCTGTAAATACAACAATTTAAAATCTCTATTGATTCCTTAAGTTCATCACACAATTATGATCAACCACAACAATTCTAGAAACTGTTAAATAAATGCTTAATTAAATAAATAAATAAACATTTAATAAAATCTAAGTCCTAATGATTGGGCCTTGGTCAACTCGAGTAGACTAGTATAGCAATCAGGTACTTAGTAGTAAAGGAGATCTGTAAACCTCATCAAACAAGTGACCTATAATAAATCAGTCTAGCTAGGACATCTTTTGATATATAGGCTTTTATAGTTCTTTAGACCGTCCATAGTTCGTATAGTTCTTTGGCACATGTTATCTTTGAGCATTTCCCAGATGTTTCTCAAAACAGTTAGGGAATACTGTAAATATCATCAAACATGCGTCTCATATTCGATCAGTCTAGCTAGGACATCTTTCAAACTTGAGAATAGCACATGCTATCTTTGATATTTCCCAGTTAGACCATTGAAATAGTTCTTTGTACTTAGTTCTTTGAAATAGAGCGTTAGTTCTTTGACAACACAATCTTGAAATAGTTCTTTGAAAATAGATCGTTAGATCGTTAGTTCTTTGACAACACACTCTAGAATTAGTTCTTTGAAAATAGATCGTTAGATCATTAGTTCATTGACAACACACTCTTGAATTAGTTCTTTGAAAATAGATCGTTAGTTCTTTGAAAAGTGTTCTTTGAAATGAGTTCTTTGATTTGAAGAGTTATTTACTCATGACGAATAGATAACTCGTTTTAAGTCCAATAAACAGTTTACCTAGACAGAAATCTAGGATAACAATTATACATGTAAAACATATACAAAGTAAAGCATTTAAGTAAACAATTTAAATAAAACAGTTTACGCATGCTTCTCAGCCCCGCGTTTTAAAACAAAAATGTTAGAAAAGGGGCTATGAACTCACCTCTATTGTGGCTCTTATTATTTAACCAAGAAAATATGCGCGCTCGTTTTTTGTAAACTAGGTATCTTCAGCACCTGTGTTGATTTATTACGATTCGGATACTATAAGTATTTATATTTTGACGTATATAGGGTTTAGTTCTCGGTGTGCGACTATGTGTCCTATATACTTGCTAATGTGTTACTAAGATTTCTTTAATTATTCTATATTACATACCCTCTATGAATCCCTTATCTGTTAGTTAATAACAAGTTACTTTTAAATTTTACAAAAATCGGACAGAGTTTCCTTTATTTATAGTCCAAATCCAGAAAATTTATATTGTCTATTTTACAACCAAATCCCAATCAATTATAATAAAACTAACTTTCATAACTATATAAACTTTAAACAAAACCAATGACATTTATGAAAATATAACAATTAGCTATTAATTAAAGTCATTCTATTTGAATATTCTCAGTTGTTTAACCATGCCATGAATTTGCTATGGGTTGCGTGTTGAAAACATAAGGTCAAACAACCCATACTTAGTTCGTCTCACTGTATTCCCATTGATCTTACCTTGTCGTTCTTTAGTTCTTTCGAAACCCATGGCCATGTAACAACCCTCTTTAACTTAACATAAGTTATCATGTTTCTTTGTTTTGATCATTGAAATCCCAAGTGTTTCAATCCCATTGACTTCATAAAACCCATGTTTATATGTTTGAAAAGTGTAAGATATCTTTTATATTGAAAATCCTTGGTATTGATAAGATGGAAATCGGTTAACACTCCAAATGGTCACTTTGAACCATTATCGGTTTTAACATATTAATCTCATGGTTTTACTTAACAAATTCAAGGGTTATAATACCAATTGGTTGTTAAAACATATGTTTATAGATTGGAAGAGTTTAGCAAGTTTTTGTTTTAAAGAAAACTTAGTATTGCTGGCATTCCATATCGGTTAACACCAATGGAACCCAACTTAAACAAAAATAACTATATGACCATTCAGCTAGGGTGATTCAGGTTCTTGTGGTCATAACTTGATCATAGGAACTCTAAATCGAGCAAACTAAAGCTTCATGATCAAGTTCGGGATGTTAGCTTTCTATCCATTATTTATAGGCTTTCTAATTCGTCCAAATGAGGCTCCAAATAGCTGGTATAAAATCAGTGCTCCATCCAGCACCTTCTGAATTAGGACACTGTTTTGACCCATTTAAAGTCCGAACCAATGAAACTTGTCTTGATGAAAGTTGTTCCTAACATATTGAATTAGTAGTCTGAAAGTTTCGTGAGTTAACTTGAATGTTTGCTATGCACAGCCCCCAAATCGATCCCCAACCCTTCCAATCTTTAAACACTGATGTTTCATGAGTTCCTAGACAAAATTAGTGCAATTCCTAAGGCGTTAAAGGGTCCTAAACCTGCTGGGAACATGGATGTTCGTCGGAACAGCAACAGCAACCGAACAGCCCACTTTTGAACTCGATTTTTGCCAATTTTCAGCTACAAATCGATTCCCAACTGACCCAAACATCAATATAACATGTTTCGTAGATTCCTAAGTTGATTTGGTGCAAGTTCTAGGGGTTTTGATGCTCAAAAACGGACTGAAAAACTGATGTGTTCGAGCAGCTTACCCCAAAACACTGCAGCCCCAAAAATCAACTCGTTTGGGCTCGTTTTTGGTCCGTTTTTTATGATTCAAAGCTTCATATCTTTGTCTAATCACGATCTACAAGTTTCTACAGTTGTTATAGTGTTATCCTAACTGATTTGAAGTGATAAAAACATTTAAAACTCACCTGGTCGGAACAGTGCAGAAAACCCTCAAATTCAGCCTCTTCTTTTGTAAACTGCGACCGATAGCACTCGTTTCAGCTCCGATTGCCTGTACTTCAGTGTTCCTCTCGTTCTCACAGTCGTTTCGAGTACTAGAACGTCAAATTTGGTGGAGAAATGAGAAAGTTATGAAGGTTTGAAGTTGGGAGGTGAGGTGGTGACGGGAGAAACGAATTTGGGGGAGAAGATGGAGTTCTTGTGTGTAAAAGTAAGGGAAAAGGGAAAAGTTAACGGCTTTTATAGCTCGGGTGTGTTCGGTATCGCTCGGTTTCGCGTAAACACGTCGTTTCCGAGACTTCGCGAAATGAAACGTAACGTTATAAAATTAGAGATTTTCAAAACATTCTAAGGTTGTAATTCTTAATAGTATTCTAAATATCTTTTTATCACTTTTAAAATTTCGAAAATCGTTTAATTTAATCGTTTAATCGAATCGTATCGTTTTCGCGCGTATTCGTACGAATCGTCACCCGAACGAACATGACGACAACTTTACTTTCCGACATGGTTTTCTAATTATCAGACATCATTCAGTACGTTAAACTCACAGATATATTCGTGCGAATCGTCACTCACACGAATACTCAGTCAGTTTAATATTCACATAAAGACATCCGTTATTGTTTTTGTTCTGTACAACCTCACATACGTTTACACATAATAAAATCCTAACTAACATTTTCATAATAGTTCTATGTTGTCAGACATGATTCTGACTGTTAAGCCATGGATTTGAAATATGTTTCGTATTGAACATCAATTGAAAATAATACACATGTAATACACATAGTTCGTACCTGATTTACTGTACGCGTTACTGTTCTGACTACCGTTCCGGCACTGATGTTACAGTCTCCCCTTGTTAGAGAAATTTCGTCCCGAAATTTAAGAATCGTTATCAGGTACGGCTTTCTCTGCAAACAGGTGGGGATACTTGGATTTCATGTGATCCTCGCGTTCCCTAGTAAACTCAGGTCCGCGCTTTAAATTCCATCGAACCTTAACGATCGGAATACGGCATCGCTTTAGTTGTTTAACTTCGCGATCCATAATCTCTAAAGGTTCCTCGATAAAATGTAGTTGTTCATCCACTTGAATTTCCTCAATTGGTATGACAAGTGATTTGTCCGCAAGGCATTTCTTAAGGTTTGAGATGTGAAACACGTCGTATACACCGCTGAGTTCATCTGGTAATCTCAGCTTATACGCAACAGGACCGATTCGTTGGATGATCTCAAACGGTCCGACTTATCGTGGTGCTAATTTGCCTTTCTTTCCGAAGCAGACTACGCCCTTCTATGGGGATACCTTCAACATGACACGGTCTCCCACTTGAAATTCCAACGGTTTGCGCCCTTTGTAGGCATAGCTCTTTTGTCTGCTTCGGGCTGCCTTTAACTTTTGTTGTATCTGGGCGATCTTGTCAGTGGTTTCCTGAATAATTTTTGGCCCAGTTATACGATTGTCTCCAACTTCAGTCCAACAGATCGGTAATCGATATTTCCGACCATACAAAGCCTCGAATGGTACACATCCGATGCTACTGTGATAACTATTGTTGTAGGAGAACTCAATAAGTGGCAAATGATAATTCCAATTCCCACCGAAGTCTAACACGCAGGTTCTTAACATATCCTCCAGAGTCTGAATAGTACGTTCGCTTTGACCGTCCGTTTGTGGATGGTAAGCTGTAATCAGATTTAGCTGCGTCCCTAGAGATTTCTGCAACGATTGCCAGAACCTTGATGTGAATCTGCTGTCTCTATCCGAAATAATAGACAATGGCACACCGTGGCGTACCACTATCACATTAATGTACAGTCTTGCCAGTTTATCAATAGTGAAGGTCTCACGCATCGGCAAGAAATGAGCAGATTTTGTCAAATGGTCGATGATCAACCAAATTGTATCCTGACCACTGGAAGTGCGGGGTAGCTTGGTAATGAAGTCCATAGCTATTTGTTCCCACTTCCAAAACGGAATCTCAGGCTGTTCCAGTAAACCAAACAGTTTCTGGTGTTCCGCCTTTACCTTCGCACACGTAAGACATCGACCGACGTACTCGGCTATGTCTTTCTTCATCCCCGGCCACCAATAAAATCCACGCAAGTCTTGGTACATCTTATAAGCACCCGGATGAACAGAGTATTTAGTCTTGTGTGCTTCATCAAAGATAAGTTTCCTCAGTTCATCTACCGCTGGAATCCATATACGATCCTGATAGTAGATCATTCCATCAGGCTTAGTATCAAATTGTTTCTCCGCTCCGCAATCGAGTTCTGTCTTCAGATTTCCTCTATCAACTGATTCCTGCTGTGCCTGAATAATCTTGTCACATAAACTCGTCTGCACAGTCATTCCCATTGCTCTGACGCACAAGGGTTTGACCCATTCCTTCCGGCTCAAGGCATCAGCTACAACGTTCGCCTTTCCCGGATGATACTTGATCACACAATCGTAATCATTCAAAAGTTCAACTCAACGACGCTGTCTCATGTTGAGTTCCTTCTGGTCAGAAATATGTTGCAGGCTCTTGTGATCGATAAATATGGAACACTTGGTTGCATATAAGTAGTGTCTCCAAATCTTCAATGCGAAGATTACTGCTCCCAGTTCAAGATCATGAGTAGTGTAGTTCTTCTCATGAACCTTTAACTGTCTTGATGCTTAAGCTATAACTTTGTCCGGTTGCATCAATACGCAACCGAGTCCCTGATGGGAGGCATCACAATATACAACAAAGTCATCACATCCTTCTGGGAGAGATAGAATTGGAGCATCGCATAATTTCTGTTTCAGTGTCTGAAAAGCATCTTCTTGTTTCTCCTCCCAGACAAACGGTTCACTTTTCTGAGTTAATTTGGTGAGAGGCAGAGCTATCTTAGAAAAGTTTGAGATAAACCTTCTGTAATAGCCCGCCAATCCCAGAAAAGACCGTATCTCCGTCGATGTCTTCGGAGTGTCCCAGTTCTTTATCGCCTCAATCTCGGCAGGATCCACGTGTATTCCCTCGTTGTTGACCACGTGACTCAGAAATTGAACTTCTCTTAGCCAGAATTCACATTAAGAGAACTTAGCATAAAGTTTCTATTCTTTCAACAGCTCCAAGATCTTCATGAGGTGTTGTTCATGCTCGGTTTTGCTCTTGGAATAAATCAGTATGTCACCAATAAAGAAAATGACAAACTGATCCGGATACGGCTTGCACACTAGGTTCATGAGGTCCATGAAAACCGCTGGTGCATTTGTTAATCCGAAAGGCATCACCATGAATTCGTAATGCCCGTATCTGGTTCGGAACGCCGTCTTCGGTATATCTTCGTCTTGAACTCTAAGCTGATGATATCCAGACCGCAAGTCAATCTTTGAGAAGTATTGTGCTCCCTGTAGTTAGTCAAACAGATCATCAATTCTCGGCAATGGATACCAATGATGGTCAGTTTATTCATCTCCCTGTAATCTATGCACATTCTGAACGTTCCGTCCTACTTTTTCACGAACAGGGTCCGGAGCTTCCCAAGGTGAGTAGCTCGGTCTAATGAAACCTTTATCAAGTAAATCCTGTAATTGATTAGACAGATCCTGCATCTCTGAAGGTGCTAACCTATACGGAGATTTAGCAACAGGAGTTGCTCCAGGAATTAAGTCAATACGAAACTCCACCGGTCGCACAGGTGGTAAACCTGGTAGGTCTTCAGGAAATACTTCTGGATACTCTTTCACTACTGGTACGTCTTGAATCTTTTTCTTGTCCTTCTCCTTTTCCACCACATGAGCCAAGAATGCCACACACTGCTTCTGTAGACACTTACGCGCCTTTATGCAAGAGATGATTTTGACACTTCGTTTTGCTTGATCCCCTTTTACTTCTAATACGCGATCACTAGGTAATGGAACACGAAGCAGCTTTTCCGAACAGACGACTTCCACTCGATTTGAAGAAGGCAAATTATTCCAACAATGATGTCGAAACTACCCAACTCCATCGGTATCAAATCAATGGTGAATATATGACCTTTAAGTGTCAATGGGCAATTCCTATAGACTGTACTAACTGTGATCTGTTTCCCGTTAGCTACTTCTATGATGTAAGGGGATTCTAACTGTTCCTCTATGGAATTTAATTGGCATGCAAAATCGGTGGAGATAAAACTCTGATCCGCACCAGTATCAAATAGAACAGATGCATAAAACTTATGTAAGAGGAATGTACCAGTGACCACATTCGGGTCTTGGCGTGCAGCTGGTGCTCCAAGGGCAAAGGCTCTTCCATAAGGGGCTTGAACTGCCTGCTGCATCATCTTTGGGTAGTTCTTTGAAAAGTGGCCAACTTCACCACAATTATAGCATTCGTGATTGTTATGATTCTGATTGTTGGGTGGAGGGAAAGCTAAAGCAGCATTGATCGCTGCTTGAGCAGGTGCCATTCTGCATTGTTGGACCAAATGGCCTTTCTTAGACATCTCGTGCAGTGCTTGCAGGGAGTATTTGTAGCAAGATGGTACTGACATTTGGCACACAAAGGGTACATGCCTGTGTGTGGTCTATTGTTGAAGACACAATGCATACGAAATCCTGAGTCCTAGTTCTCTACATGAAGGGTCCCTAGGTTATAGTCTAGGCCAAACCGTTTAAGTAAAATGACCTATGTTTCTCTATAACCATGGCTCTGATACCAATCTGTCACACCCTGAGCCGGCGGGGTTGGATCGGATTCCCCATCGGGCGGAATGTTCCCTGGACGCGATATCGTGAGTGATAATCGGAATGATCAGATTGTTTACATTGTACATGATATAAATGAGAAATGCTAAATAGAATAGAATTACAAAGTTAAATTACATCCATATCATTCATAATTTAACAATGTAAATCTACCTTAACCCTTAGGATTTGCACTACATCACCATGCAATAAGGTAGGAACAAGCCCCCCTTCATTCCTCAGTCGATTAGCTTAGAAATCAGGGTTGTTTTCCTTGTTGCTCGACCGGCCGAATGGCCATTTCATCAGGCCACCGAATGAACCTTCAACCCCATTCGCCGAAAGAACCTTCAACCTCATTCACCGAATGACCTGAGCTAACCCACACCATCCATTCGCCGAATGTCTAGCCGAAACAACTCTCATTCGGCGAATGTCTAGCCGAATGTCTAGCCGAAACGCAAACTTATCGTATTCGAACTCTTTTAAAACAACTCAGGTGTTAAAGATACATAAGCAACAGTCAAAGAGCGCACATTATCTTTTGTGATTCATTTGCACAGCAACACAGGTGAGTTCAAAGCCCCTTTTCTAACATTTTTGTTTTAAAACGCGGGGCTGAGAAGCATGCGTAA
Organism: Mikania micrantha; assembly: GCA_009363875.1. Lineage (NCBI taxonomy): Eukaryota > Viridiplantae > Streptophyta > Magnoliopsida > Asterales > Asteraceae > Mikania > Mikania micrantha. The sequence goes on from CM018693.1 coordinate 73,272,458, forward strand.
ACTGTTTTATTTAAATTGTTTACTTAAATGCTTTTAAATTTCTATATGTTTTTACATGTATAACTGTTATTCTAGACTTCTGTCTAGGTAAACTGTTTATTAGATTTAAAACGAGTTATCTATTCGTCATGAGTAAATAACTTTTCAAATCAAAGAACTATTTTCAAAGAACTCCTTTCAAAGAACTAAAGATCTAAAACAAAGTACTATTTTAAAAGGTTTATTTCAAAGAACTAACGATATATTTTCAAAGAACTAATTCAAGAGTGTGTTGTCAAAGAACTAACGATCTAACGATCTATTTTCAAAGAATTAATTCAAGAGTATGTTGTCAAAGAACTAACGATCTAACGATCTATTTACAAAGAACTATTTCAAGGGTCTAACTGGGAAATATCAAAGATAGCATGTGCCATTCTCAAGTTTGAAAGATGTCCTAGCTAGACTGATCGAATATGAGACGCATATTTGATGATATTTACAGTATTCCCTAACTGTTTTGAGGAACATCTGGGAAATGCTCAATGATAACATGTGCCAAAGAACTAAAGAACTATACGAACTATGGACGGTCTAAAGAACTATAAAAGCATATATATCAAAAGAAGTCCTAGCTAGATTGATTGATTATAGGTCACATGTTTGATGAGGTTTACAGATCTCCTTTACTACTAAGTACCTGATTGCTAGACTAGTCTACTCGAGTATGACCAATGCCCAATCATTAGGACTTAGATTTTATTAAATGTTTATTTATTTATTTAATTAAGCATTTATTTCACTGTTTGTACAATTGTTGTGGTTGATCATACTTGTGTGATGAACTCAAAGGATCCATAGAGATCTCAAATCGTTGTATTTACAGGAACAAAGAACTGAAGAACAAATGGGTTAAGGATAGGGGTAAGATGCTTAATTAACATTAACACCAATGTCCTATGTGGATTAGTATGTGGTGGGACGGCGTCTGGGCGGGTTGTGTAGGCTCGACTCAGGGGTATGCCCTATATATAAGCATACCGATCTGGATGATACATGTGATGTTAATGAGATTAAGGTTGTTACCCGAGGGTTTAACAAATGTTTTGAGAGTACATTAGAACTATAGTGGAATGGAAGTGTATGGAAGGTAAAAATGCCTAACTATTATTAACAACAGTGTCATATGCGTATTAGTATGTGGTGGGACGGCGTCTGGGCGGGTTGTAGGCTCGACTCAGGGGTATGCCCTATATATAAGCATACCGATATGGATATTACATGTGATGTTAATGAGGTTAGGGTCTTTACCGAAAAAGGTTTACAAATCATTTTCAATTACTAAATAATATGAACTCACCAACCATGTGTTGACCTGGTCTTTTTGCATGACTTCTCAGGCGATGAACACGTCAATTAAGAAGCTTATGCTTTTGGACTAGGACTTCAGATAGAAGACTTAGTATTTTTGGACCTGCATACTTTTGAAACATCATTATACAATTATTTTGTATATCTTGTATAGTTACAAGATAGAAACTTTATGATGTTTATGGTAGATTTACATTGTTAAATTATAAACGATACTGATGTAATTTAACTTTGTAATTCTATTCTATTTAGCATTTTCTCATTTGTATCATGTGCAATGTAAACAATCTGATCATCACGATTATCACTCACGATATCGCGCCCCGGGAACCTTCCGCCCGACGGGGAATCCGATCCAACCCCGCCGGCTCGGGGTGTGACACTTCATTCGTGATACGTATGCCCTATATATAAGCATGCTTGACTGGACAATATCCTACCTGTAGGTGTATCTATAGAGAGGACATGGGGATGAGTTAATGCCAAATGAGAATAACTGAGACTTGTGTATTCCAAGATGTTGTGTAAATAACTCTGAAAGTTTTTAAATAAATAAATTTATGAACTCACCAACCTAGTGTTGACTTTGTTTAAATGCATGTTTTCTCAAATGACGAACAGGTCTAGTTACCAAGCATCAGGATTAAGCTAGTGGACTTTAGAAGAGACCTAGCTTACTTTTGTGATGTGCATATTTTGGATGACATAACTTTGAATCATCTTTTGTAAATCTTGTGCAGACACAAGATGTAACATTTGTGCATTTGGTCATGTAGTCGTGAACAGTGTTAGAACAGTGTGTGTCAATGTCCAGTAAATCAATGTGATTCATGTGTTCATTATGTGCTTGTGTGTTAGAATCATTATTTCTTGAGACAAGTATGTATTATTTATTTACAGTCGAGTTCACTAGGCAAGAACAGTGTTGTGTTATGTCGAAACAGTGGTGGGAAGCGAGAGTGAGCCCTATATATATACTGCGTTCGGTGTAACAGGATAGTGTTGGTGCGTAGTGTCAAGACGAATATTATGACAATTAAATTCAACAAGAATCGTAATACGTAAGCGAGACTGAGTATAGTTATGGGTGACGATCCATAATGATACGAATGTTGAACTTATAATTATGATTAAACGACTTTAAATAATTAATACGATCGGAAAACGTACGCGATTGCGGGTATACACGTAATTGTGAATGTTTAACGATCTGACAACGCACGAAGAGTAAAAATAATTAATTTAATTATTTTATATTTTTACAATTTTGAAACTCATCATTTTAATGAGTTTAACAACTCTTTTATTTTTAACCGCGTAAAATACGCGTTACGTATCGGAAACGCGAACCGAGCGACCGAAACGGACCCGAATACCACACGGGCTATAAAAGCCTTGAACAAGGCTTAAATGCTCATTTATGTTACCAACAACCCTTTCTCTCTCTATATTTTCGTTTACCCTCTCTCTCTCTAAGAAAACCAACTTTAAACGTTCGTAACTCGCTTATTTCTCAACAGAATTCGTCATTCTTGGTGTCCACGCGAAGCCCTCGACATCCCCTACACGAAAGTACAAGATTTTCGCAGATTCACCCATCCAATCTCGAGGTAATGAAGCTTGAATAGTCACGAGATTAGGGTTTTCAGTCATGGGACTGTTTAAACCCGACCCTTAGCCGGATCTAGTCAACCACACTCATGTTCGAGACCATAGAAACCTTCTCTGATGCTTGTTTAACTTAGATCGAGGTCTGGATACAAGTGATCGACGATGGTGATGATGATGGTAACAGGTTCGGCGGCCAAACCTTCATTCACAGCCGGCCGAACCCTAATGAGTCTCCACGAATCTGTAGGGTTCGTCAACCTTCAGCCGAATCTTTAGGGGGATCCCACGAACCTGTGCCGAATCATCAAGTCCATCACGAATCTCCTAGACGAACCCATGCAGACGAGCCATTTGTTAGACGAACCCTAGTTTCTGTTGAACCCACGATGATCCCACGAACCTTGCATGCATGCATAGAGAACCCTCATTCCCGAACCATGCCTACGAACCCTACACTTTGGACGAACTTTCTGAGAGCCTTAGAGGAACAACGAACCCTCCACATCATGGCTAACCTTCACGAACCCTTGCATGGTTTGTTGACCAGGTAGCCGAGCCTCTAGTCACCATTGGCCGAACCTTAGTGTTTTGAACATGACCAACGAACCTAGCCCATGGAACTCGATAGGTTCGCTGCCCAAAGTGGCAGCCCACATCTCTTCCGGCCCAATTATGTTGTAATCGGTCCAACTCCATTAGCAAGTGGCCCATAGACATAAACTAAGCCCAATTGAGTTATATAAACTCGTTTTGATCTAAAGTGGCCCAATATTACCTTGGAACCTTACTTGGCTCATTAAGGTCTTTAGTTGAACCAATGTCACGTTGGAACTTTAAGTGGCCTACCTAAACATTGCTTAGCTCAACACCAATCTTATAGGCCCAATTCAATTCCATTCGGCCCACTAAGATTTTAATTGGGTTGATATCGTCTTTGGCATGTTACAAGGCCTATATACAAGTTATTGGGCCAACATCACATTCACTTGGCCCAATATCATATTAAATTGGCCCATTGGTAACCTAAGTGGCCCATGGACCTTCATTTAAGCCTATTATCATAATTATGGGCTTAAGGCCCATTGTAGGCCACAACTCAAAGTGATTGTAATTTGATCTTAGTTAGTTTAAGTTACAACTTAAACTAATAATGGGATCAAGTCACAATCTCAAGAACTTAAACAATTGGAACATCTTTTCATAAGTCATGTTAATCAATGGTTATCAAATCCTAGATCATTTAACATTTACGCATAAGATTTATGCACAAAGGATCATTTCACATCCGTTTCTTGCACCCATGATCAATCAAGTGATTCAAATCATAACTTTCGAGTTTTCACAACAATCATAATCATGAGAACAAGTTATCAGGTGTTAATCAATTTCAAGAGAACACAAGTCAATCAATGAATCAAGGTCTATTCAATTATAAATCCTATATCTTATGTATGATTACAATGTTATAGGAATCAATTAGGAGTCCTGTTTGCTACTTGCTATCTGTTTTAGTTCAGAGTCTACTGCAGACAGGTGAGAACTTTAGCCCCTCTTTTACTGTTTTATAACTGTTTTGGGGTGGAACACGTGATCAAATCAATCGTTTACAATCATATTTCATTACACAAGGTGTGTGTATTCTTATAAACATTATGGGTTCATTTTACGAATCCTAGGGATTCACCAACTGTTTTAAAGGAATTATCAATCATTAAACTCTTTTCACTAAAAAGGTTTTATAAAGAATCTTTGAACTGTTTTGTAACCGATTTACTCAAATGTATAAATAAAGGATTTTATAAACTCTTTGGTTATAAACCTTGTTGTTATACAAGGTCAAAATTTTATGGTATTCAATTTAAGTGGTTCACATCATGGTAATCAAATCAAGTGGTTCACATCATGGTAATCAAATCAAGTGGTTCACATCATTGTATTCAAATCAAGTGGTTCACATCATGGTATTCAAATCAAGTGGTTCATTTCATGCTATTCAAAACAAAGGATTTAATTCGTGGAATTAAATCTAGGTTTTCAATTCATGTTATCAAATAAGGCATTAACACATCCGGTTAAAGTAAGGTTCAAAAACATGGTGTCTATTGTTGTAAACAAACTTGTAAAAGCATCAAGTATCATATTCATTAGCGTTAGTACTGGGTGATCACAACAAGGGAAAGCGGACACACACATTGGGGCAGGCCGATTGCTGCAGTTAGTTTTTAAATCTGTTTTATAAACTAACTGCAGATTTCGGTTACATATGGTTTTATAAAAACTGTTGACACATTATCTAACTCCAAACATGGTTTGGGACTTGATATTATATGTTGACTCTCGTGCAAACAGTGATTGGACTGTTTACACTCATTTTCTTACTTGATGTTAGTTTGGGTTGCAGCTCATCTGTGTGAATCTTATGTTGCTTTAACTTACCTATGCCTTAAATCATATACTCATGTTTACAAATGATTTAAACCTATTGTTCTCACCAACTACGTCTGTAGTTGACAGTTACTTTTCACGTGTTTCAGGTAATCAGGTTTAAGACATTCTCAGGGACAACTAAGGAGACCATACTAAGATAGAACAAGATGAAGAAACATGCTAGGATGGATTAGAAACTCATTAAATCCTAAATGTTTAATTGTCTTGTTTGGAGTCTTATTTTGTAACTATATTTTGGGTCGGTAGTTGTCTTTCTTTTGGTAGATAGACTGTCTGTAACTAAACAATTGTTTAAACATTATGCAACTTAGTAATCCATTGTGGTTGTTCTTAATCAATACTTGTGCATGATTCAACTGTTCATACGTCACCGCGCCGTGGATTCCGCACGCGGCGCAGGGGTGTGACAGGTTGGTATCATAGCATAGGTTGTAGAGAACTAGGAAAAACCCAATGTTTAATGACCTAGACTATAACCTAAGCTACCCAATAGGACTAAGTGCTATAGACTTGAGGATACTTAGGATCTAAGTAACTTAAGTGAGCATTAAGTCTACATCAAGCTTGAAAGATCTTAGAGACATTTTACTAAGATTAGATATCGAGTCAAAGAATTTGAATCGGACTTCTATAATTTTAGAAACCGAATTAAATTCTCACACATATGCATTTAAGGATTTCAGAGGCAAGGATCTGTATTCTTAGTATCCTTGATCTGAAATTCTCACACAGAGATCATTATAGGATTTAGAGGCAAAGATTGATATCTTCGATCTAAAGTCCTTGTCATATTCATTATGGGATTTAGAGGCAAAGATCTATTAATTTAGTATCTTTGATCTAAGATCCTCATCATATTCATTATGGGATTTAGAGGCAAAGATTGGTATCTTTGATCTAAAGTCCTTGTCATATTCATTATAGGAATTCAAATGTCAAGATCTATTAATTTAGAGTCTTGATTTGAAATCCTTGTCATGCTCATTATAGGAATTCAAAGGTCAAGAACTATTAATTTAGAATCTTGATTTGAAATCCTTGTCATTGTTATCATTGTTATCATTATCAGGTGTTCATTATCATAGGAAATTTATAACTTAGAATCTGTGTAACAGTATTCTTTAGTTGAAGTTCTCACAAGAGATCATTATACTCGATACTGTAAGTATTGAGAACCTAGGTTAATTAACCTAGGACACACATGCTGAAACCTAAGGTTTTAATTTCAACCAAATTAAGAACCATGGTTTACATAATCATAAACATATCCACAGAACAAGAGGCAATCATGAAACAATCATAATCGATCAACAGTTGGAATCTTAGCCCCAAATATAGACGACGGATTAACGCTGATGTGTTGAGGTAAGTGGTGGGTCGGTGAGAGCTTACCCTATATATAAGCTTATTTCAGTATGTTAGGGGAATCCGGCGTTTGTATTTGGAGTGAGGATTCGGGATCAACTGGAAACATGGAACATTAGTCAAACACATGGGATACAAACATTTGGGAAACAATCATTGGTGAATCAAATCATAGTGCAATTCAAACTTGGATGAACCAAACATTATGGTGAATCAATCAAGTTGTGAACATTCTGTAAATGTAAACCTTAAGTGAAATTCTTAAGTGATTACATCATTAGTACTTACTGACATAGGTTAACAGGAAAGTGTAGAACACACATATGATTTAGTTCTACGTGTTAACAACTGTTAGTAGGCGCACACATAACATAATCATAGTTCAATCATGGAATCAATCATAGTTCAAGTTGATCAAAGATCATGAGATTCTTAATCAATGGAACACACTTGGGAACCAAGTACAAACGTGTTGCCAAATGCTAGCAAGGGCATGATCGTGGTATATCGAAACGGTGGTGGGCAGCGAGAGTGAGCCCTATATATAAGCTGTTTTCGGTATATCGGGAAAGTGTCAGTGTGTAGATTTGGTGGTGAGATCATGGAACATCGTACATATTCACATGATAAATATGCAAATAAGTTGATAACTTATACGTGTACTGGATCATATTACAATTGAATGATAATACTAGTAGTATGGATATATTACTGACCTTATCATGAAAATTCAATTGTATCCTTCCTCATTACTGACCCACTTGTGGCTTCTATTCGTAGAATGCCTCCCCGACGTGATCCTAACGGAGGGGGTTCAACAAGTGGCAACGACGATGAGATCAACAAGATTGCTCGAGCTATCGCGGTTCATATGCGGGATGTGATTCCTGGTATGGTCACTGATATCACCCAGAATCTTCGGGGAAGTACCAGTGATTCCGCACACAACTCAAATGCCACTAACGCTGGAACTGCTAACTTTACTTTCAAGCAGTTCAACGATGCTAAGCCTCCTAAGTACTCTGGTACCGAGGGAGCTACCGGCCTACTGCAATGGCTGGAAAGCATTGAAGACATTCTCGACTTCACTGGATGTCCTGAGAATCTGAAGGTCAAGATGGCCTCAAGCGCTTTTCACAAAGGCGCACTCACCTGGTGGAATTCTGAGAAGAACACCAGAGGACGTGAAGTTGCTCTAGCTTTACCGTGGGACGGATTCAAGAACTTACTCGTGGAAAAGTTTTGTCCACGTCATGAACTGAAGAAACTCGAGGTAGAGATGTGGAATCTGGTGCAAGATAGTGGGGAGAACGCAAAGTATACAACTCGGTTCCATGAGTTGTGCATTCTGGTACCCCATTTGGTTACTCCTCTATCCCGTAGGATAGAGAAATACATTGAAGGTCTACCTTTAGTAGTCAGGGGAACTGTCATGGGTAATAACCCTACTACTCTAGAGGCGGCGATCCAACTTGGTGCTACTCTTACTGAGGAGTATGTGAAATCTGGTGTGCTCACCCGAAAGGGATTCAAGAGAGCACAAATTGAAGAAGGCAAGAAGCCTGAACAGCACCATCCCAAGAGGAAAAAGCAAAAGACAATCAAGAACTTTGCAGCGTTGACTGCAGCTGCTCCTACTCATGCCACACCTATTACTGCTAGGCCACAACCTGCTAATGCCAGAAAGCCTTATACTGGCCCGTTTCCACTTTGCACCAAATGCCAGTATCATCATCTGCTCAACACTCCATGCAAGAAGTGTCTCAAATGTGGGCGAATGGGACACTTTGCAGCTACATGCCGAGCTGCTCATCTTGCTGCTGCAACAACTGCTACCACTACCACTACTGCTACAGGTGGAAGAGCCTGTTACAATTGTGGAGCAGAGGGACACTTCAGAAATCAGTGTCCAAAACTCAACAACAATACTGCTGCTGCTTGTGCTTTTGTTATTGGAACTGCTGAAGCACGTGAAGAGCCGGCAGTCATCACGGGTACATTTCTTATCAATGATCATTATGTTCCTATCATATTTGATACTGGTGCCGATAAAAGTTTTATCTCTACTCATACTGCTTCTTTGCTTAATATGCAACTATCCACACTTACTGCTCCTTATATTGTAGAAGTAGAGAATGGTAAGACCATAGTTGTAGATTCCATAATTCATGCTTGTGAGCTAAGATTAAATGACCATCTCTTTTCCATCGATCTCATTCCTATGACTCTCGGAAGCTTCGAAGTTGTAGTAGGAATGGATTGGTTATCCAAAAATAATGCTGAAATCGTATGCTCTGAGAAACTTATTCGAATTCCCTTACCGTCCGGCGAAACGATGATAGTCTACGGCGAGAAACCATGCCGCGGATTGAAGATTGTATCGTGCATCAAGGCGAGGAAGTACTTGAAGAAGAAATATTATGCTTTCCTAGCTCATGTAGTGGAAAAGAAACCTGAAAAGAAAGCAGTTGGAGATGTTCCAGTTATCAAAGAATATCCAGACGTATTTCCAGAAGACTTGCCTGGACTACCACCAGTCCGACAAGTGGAGTTTAGAATTGATCTCGTCCCTGGAGCAAACCCAGTGGCGAAGTCACCGTATCGATTAGCACCGTCTGAGATGCAAGAACTGTCTAGTCAGCTTCAAGAACTTTTAGACAAAGGTTTCATAAGACCGAGTTTCTCTCCATGGGGAGCTCCGGTTCTCTTTGTCAAAAAGAAAGACGGTTCATTTCGTATGTGCATCGACTATCGTGAGTTGAACAAGTTGACAATCAAGAATAGATATCCTCTGCCCAGGATCGATGATCTGTTTGATCAATTACAGGGAGCAACTTGCTTCTCTAAGATTGACTTACGATCTGGGTATCATCAGTTAAGAGTAAATGATGAGGATATACCAAAGACTGCATTTAGGACTCGATATGGACACTATGAGTTTGTGGTTATGCCATTTGGGCTGACCAATGCACCCGCAGTGTTCATGGACTTGATGAATCGAGTCTGCAGGCCATACTTGGATCAGTTTGTTATTGTCTTCATTGACGATATATTGATTTATTCCAAGTCAGAACAAGAGCACGAGGATCATTTGAGGAAAGTCTTAGAGTTACTAAGAACTGAACAACTATATGCTAAATTCTCAAAATGTGAGTTTTGGCTAAAGGAAGTTCACTTCTTAGGACATGTCATCAACAGGGATGGAATACATGTAGATCCAGCAAAGATTGAGGCGATTAAGAACTGGACTACTCCATCTACTCCAACAGAGATTCGTTCATTTCTGGGTCTGGCGGGCTATTATCGGAGATTCATTGCGAATTTCTCTAAGATTGCCTTGCCACTTACCACTTTGACTCAGAAAAGTCAAGCGTTTATATGGGGACAGAAACAGGAAGATGCATTTCAACTTCTTAAACAGAAGTTATGCAACTCCCCTATCCTTAGTCTTCCAGAAGGCAGTGATGATTTCATTGTCTACTGCGATGCTTCAAACCTTGGTCTCGGTTGTGTACTTATGCAACGGGACAAGGTCATTGCTTATGCTTCAAGACAACTTAAGGTTCACGAGAAGAATTACACTACTCATGACCTTGAGTTAGGGGCTGTGGTCTTTGCATTGAAGATTTGGAGACACTACCTGTATGGTACTAAATGTGTCATCTATACAGACCACAAGAGCCTGCAACACATTCTCAATCAGAAAGAACTCAACATGAGACAACGACGTTGGGTTGAGCTTCTAACTGATTACGACTGTGAGATTCGTTACCACCCGGGTAAAGCCAATGTGGTGGCGGATGCTCTTAGTCGCAAGGAACCAGTCAAACCGATTCGTATAAGAGCCATGGAGATCAAAACACAGCCAAACTTGAAAGACTTGATTCGCATTGCACAACAACAGGTAGTAACAGACAATCAACTCAAGACAGACTTGGATTGTGGCATTGAGAAGAAACTAGAACCTCGAGCTGATGGGGTGTTATATCTCAACGGCCGCATTTGGATTCCGAAGTCTGAAGAATTGCGCACACTCATCTGTGATGAGGCTCATAAGTCGCGATACTCAGTTCATCCTGGAGCCGACAAGATGTATCAGGACTTGAGGACATCTTACTGGTGGCCGGGAATGAAGAAAGACATAGCACTGTATGTGGGGAAATGTCTTACATGTTCAAAGGTCAAAGCAGAACATCAAAAGCCTTCGGGACTTCTGCAGCAACCTGAAATTCCTCAATGGAAATGGGAACAAATTTCCATGGATTTCATAACCAAGTTGCCGAGAACTCCGCGAGGATTCGATTCGATTTGGGTGATCGTTGATCGACTCACCAAATCTGCTCATTTTCTCCCTATCCGAGAGGATTACAAAATGGAGAAGCTATCCACATTGTACATCAACGAAATCATTGCACGTCATGGTACACCAACATCAATCATTTCTGATCGTGATAGTCGCTTCACTTCTAGCTTTTGGCAATCATTGCAAAAGGCTTTGGGAACGCGTGTTAATCTTAGCACGGCGTATCATCCTCAAACCGACGGCCAAAGCGAAAGGACTATCCAAACACTTGAAGACATGCTTCGTTCTTGTGTCATTGACTTCGGTGGAAGTTGGGACACTCATCTCCCACTCATTGAGTTTTCATATAACAATAGCTATCATACGAGCATTCAATGTGCACCATTCGAAGCTCTATATGGTAGAAAGTGCCGATCACCGGTCTGTTGGACCGAGATTGGTGACTCACAGGTCGTAGGACCAGAACTCATTCAGGAAACATCAGACAAAATCACAATCATTCAGTCACGGCTTAAGGCCGCACGAGATCGGCAGAAGAGTTATGCTGATCGACGTCGGAAACCGCTTGAGTTTCAAGTCGGTGACCGAGTCTTACTCAAGGTTTCTCCCTGGAAAGGCGTTGTCCGATTCGGGAAGAAAGGGAAACTTGCACCAAGGTACGTTGGACCTTTTGAGATCCTGGAACGGATTGGTCCCGTAGCCTACAAACTCAAACTTCCAGTGGAGCTAAGCAATGTTCATGATACTTTTCATGTATCAAATCTTAAGAAATGCTTGGCGGATCATGATGTTCAGATTCCACTGGAAGACATACAGATTCAGAACAACATGCAATTCATAGAACGTCCAGTTGAAATCATGGATCATGGGGTCAAGAAACTTAAACGCAGCCGTATCCCGATCGTAAAGGTACGATGGGAGGGCAAACGCGGTGCTGAGTTCACCTGGGAACGTGAAGACCAGATGAAGCTTAAGTACCCTCATCTTTTTACAGTATCTTCGGCTAGTTAATTTCGGGACGAAATTCCCTTAACTATGGGAGACTGTAACATTTGTGCAATTGGTCATGTAGTCGTGAACAGTGTTAGAACAGTGTGTGTCAATGTCCAGTAAATCAATGTGATTCATGTGTTCATTATGTGCTTGTGTGTTAGAATCATTATTTCTTGAGACAAGTATGTATTATTTATTTACAGTCGAGTTCACTAGGCAAGAACAGTGTTGTGTTATGTCGAAACAGTGGTGGGCAGCGAGAGTGAGCCCTATATATATACTGCGTTCGGTGTAACAGGATAGTGTTGGTGCGTAGTGTCAAGACGAATATTATGACAATTAAATTCAACAAGAATCGTAATACGTAAGCGAGACTGAGTATAGTTATGGGTGACGATCCATAATGATACGAATGTTGAACTTATAATTATGATTAAACGACTTTAAATAATTAATACGATCGGAAAACGTACGCGATTGCGGGTATACACGTAATTGTGAATGTTTAACGATCTGACAACGCACGAAGAGTAAAAATAATTAATTTAATTATTTTATATTTTTACAATTTTGAAACTCATCATTTTAATGAGTTTAACAACTCTTTTATTTTTAACCGCGTAAAATACGCGTTACGTATCGGAAACGCGAACCGAGCGACCGAAACGGACCCGAATACCACACGGGCTATAAAAGCCTTGAACAAGGCTTAAATGCTCATTTATGTTACCAACAACCCTTTCTCTCTCTATATTTTCGTTTACCCTCTCTCTCTCTAAGAAAACCAACTTTAAACGTTCGTAACTCGCTTATTTCTCAACGGAATTCGTCATTCTTGGTGTCCACGCGAAGCCCTCGACATCCCCTACACGAAAGTACAAGATTTTCGCAGATTCACCCATCCAATCTCGAGGTAATGAAGCTTGAATAGTCACGAGATTAGGGTTTTCAGTCGTGGGACTGTTTAAACCCGACCCTTAGCCGGATCTAGTCAACCACACTCATGTTCGAGACCATAGAAACCTTCTCTGATGCTTGTTTAGCTTAGATCGAGGTCTGGATACAAGTGATCGACGATGGTGATGATGATGGTAACAGGTTCGGCGGCCAAACCTTCATTCACAGCCGGCCGAACCCTAATGAGTCTCCACGAATCTGTAGGGTTCGTCAACCTTCAGCCGAATCTTTAAGGGGATCCCACGAACCTGTGCCGAATCATCAAGTCCATCACGAATCTCCTAGACGAACCCATGCAGACGAGCCATTTGTTAGACGAACCCTAGTTTCTGTTGAACCCACGATGATCCCACGAACCTTGCATGCATGCATAGCGAACCCTCATTCCCGAACCATGCCTACTTTGGACGAACTTTCTGCGAGCCTTAGAGGAACAACGAACCCTCCACATCATGGCTAACCTTCACGAACCCTTGCATGGTTCGTTGACCAGGTAGCCGAGCCTCTAGTCACCATTGGCCGAACCTTAGTGTTTTGAACATGACCAACGAACCTAGCCCATGGAACTCGATAGGTTCGCTGCCCAAAGTGGCAGCCCACATCTCTTCCGGCCCAATTATGTTGTAATCGGTCCAACTCCATTAGCAAGTGGCCCATAGACATAAACTAAGCCCAATTGAGTTATATAAACTCGTTTTGATCTAAAGTGGCCCAATATTACCTTGGAACCTTACTTGGCCCATTAAGGTCTTTAGTTGAACCAATGTCACGTTGGAACTTTAAGTGGCCTACCTAAACATTGCTTAGCTCAACACCAATCTTATAGGCCCAATTCAATTCCATTCGGCCCACTAAGATTTTAATTGGGTTGATATCGTCTTTGGCATGTTACAAGGCCTATATACAAGTTATTGGGCCAACATCACATTCACTTGGCCCAATATCATATTAAATTGGCCCATTGGTAACCTAAGTGGCCCATGGACCTTCATTTAAGCCTATTATCATAATTATGGGCTTAAGGCCCATTGTAGGCCACAACTCAAAGTGATTGTAATTTGATCTTAGTTAGTTTAAGTTACAACTTAAACTAATAATGGGATCAAGTCACAATCTCAAGAACTTAAACAATTGGAACATCTTTTCATAAGTCATGTTAGTCAATGGTTATCAAATCCTAGAACATTTATCATTTATGCATAAGATTTATGCACAAAGGATCACTTCACATCCGTTTCTTGGACCCATGATCAATCAAGTGATTCAAATCATAACTTTCGAGTTTTCACAACAATCATAATCATGAGAACAAGTTATCAGGTGTTAATCAATTTCAAGAGAACACAAGTCAATCAATGAATCAAGGTCTATTCAATTATAAATCCTATATCTTATGTATGATTACAATGTTATAGGAATCAATTAGGAGTCCTGTTTGCTACTTGCTATCTGTTTTAGTTCAGAGTCTACTGCAGACAGGTGAGAACTTTAGCCCCTCTTTTACTGTTTTATAACTGTTTTGGGGTGGAACACGTGATCAAATCAATCGTTTACAATCATATTTCATTACACAAGGTGTGTGTATTCTTATAAACATTATGGGTTCATTTTACGAATCCTAGGGATTCACCAACTGTTTTAAAGGAATTATCAATCATTAAACTCTTTTCACTAAAAAGGTTTTATAAAGAATCTTTGAACTGTTTTGTAACCGATTTACTCAAATGTATAAATAAAGGATTTTATAAACTCTTTGGTTATAAACCTTGTTGTTATACAAGGTCAAAATTTTATGGTATTCAATTTAAGTGGTTCACATCATGGTAATCAAATCAAGTGGTTCACATCATGGTAATCAAATCAAGTGGTTCACATCATTGTATTCAAATCAAGTGGTTCACATCATGGTATTCAAATCAAGTGGTTCATTTCATGCTATTCAAAACAAAGGATTTAATTCGTGGAATTAAATCTAGGTTTTCAATTCATGTTATCAAATAAGGCATTAACACATCCGGTTAAAGTAAGGTTCAAAAACATGGTGTCTATTGTTGTAAACAAACTTGTAAAAGCATCAAGTATCATATTCATTAGCGTTAGTACTGGGTGATCACAACAAGGGAAAGCGGACACACACATTGGGGCAGGCCGATTGCTGCAGTTAGTTTTTAAATCTGTTTTATAAACTAACTGCAGATTTCGGTTACATATGGTTTTATAAAAACTGTTGACACATTATCTAACTCCAAACGTGGTTTGGGACTTGATATTATATGTTAACTCTCGTGCAAACAGTGATTGGACTGTTTACACTCATTTTCTTACTTGATGTTAGTTTGGGTTGCAGCTCATCTGTGTGAATCTTATGTTGCTTTAACTTACCTATGCCTTAAATCATATACTCATGTTTACAAATGATTTAAACCTATTGTTCTCACCAACTACGTCTGTAGTTGACAGTTACTTTTCACGTGTTTCAGGTAATCAGGTTTAAGACATTCTCAGGGACAACTAAGGAGACCATACTAAGATAGAACAAGATGAAGAAACATGCTAGGATGGATTAGAAACTCATTAAATCCTAAATGTTTAATTGTCTTGTTTGGAGTCTTATTTTGTAACTATATTTTGGGTCGGTAGTTGTCTTTCTTTTGGTAGATAGACTGTCTGTAACTAAACAATTGTTTAAACATTATGCAACTTAATAATCCATTGTGGTTGTTCTTAATCAATACTTGTGCATGATTCAACTGTTCATACGTCACCGCGCCGTGGATTCCGCACGCGGCGCAGGGGTGTGACACAAGATAGAAAACTCAATGATTCTTTTGGTAGATTTACTTTGTTAAATTTTGAACATGTACTGTGTAATTTAACTTTTAATTATGTATCAATGTCATGTTAGCATTTTCATTATACATCATGTGCTATGTAAACAATCTGATCATTTTGATAATCACACGATATCGCGCCCCGAGAACATTCCGCCTGACGAGAAAGTCGATACAGCCCGCCGGCTATGGGTGTGACACAATCCTTTTGCGTAATTATTTATGTCACAGAGGCATTGCATGAGAAATTTTTTCCTTAAAAAATCTTGTAATGTACTTGTTATATGGAAAATGAGTATGTTGAAGTTAGTAGTTGATGTATAATTTTATTTGCTTAATAAATATTGCAAGTTAAATATCTCAAAATTTTAATTTAGGTACTTCAGTTTTTCGGATAACAATTTTATTTTGTAAGTCGGTTTTTTTGGAAAAAGTTGCAATCTTAACTTGAATTTTTGGTTTGTACTTACATTAAGTTCCTGGTCACTTTTCTCTAGTATGTCTTGGATTGTTGTTGGATTATCTCCTCGAGTTATAATCCACGTTTGCCCATTGTTGACATGTGTAGTGTTGAACCTATTTATTTTGTTGGATGATAGTTGTTAGTAGTTGTTTAGGTTAATGTTATATGGAGGCTAATGAGATTTTCTAACCAGTCAATTAAAGATTTGGTCTCGCTGATTGTTGGGTTAAGGTACATGTATGTTGCTGCAGTTGATGATAGTTGTGTTTGATCTGTAAATTTTTTTCTTACAGTCAGATAACATGACATTAATATATAAATAATTGTGCTATTTTTAGCTTTATTACCATTGAATTGTTAAATTCTCATCGAGGTCAGTGCTATCACAGTAGGAGTATTAGCCGTGTCAATGGCATGCCTATCAAACCGATCAACTTTTGTTATAATCTCATTCCAGAGAGCTTGCCACACCCCGACTGACGGCGGAATACGTCGAGGCACGATTTGTAATTGCTCAAAATATCATGGTGCTATGTTAAAGTTTAAGTATTTATACATCAATATTAAATCAAATGCAAACATTCATTAATTCAACCAAATCAAAATATTCAATTACAATCATCCAAATTGAAATACAAAGGAAATAAATAACATTGTTTTAAATTTAGCTAGCTTCTCTAAACCTACACTAAGTCTTCAACATTGTTCTTCATCTTATCTTGTTACATATGTAAAATAAAGGTCAACTATTTGCATATTTGATGAGCAATGTTGTATCTTATATTTACATTTCGTTGTGAAAACAATTTATTTCCGATGCATAACCTTTAAACTACTTTGATTATTTCTATTAAAGCTGTGTATTTTACAAAAGCATATAGAGTCGTTCTATATGGCTAGAGCTTTGATCCTGCCATGTCACACCCAAATGCTTGACGCCGTTAGTGTAAATTTGGGGGTGACAGACTGGTACCAGAGCCTTGGTTATATAGAACTAGCTCTACACTTAGACACTACACTTAGACATTTCACTTTAACCTTATCTTATACTTGTACTTATGAAACGAACTTAGCAGGAATGGCAGACAACCGTGAGTGTAACCTAGGAAAACGGCTAACAAAGGAGACATCAGAAGAGGAAGAACGAAAGATGCGGAGGATGATGCCAATATATGACATTTTCCAAGGAGAGATCATCTGTATTCGCTCTCGTAGCAATACGCAAGACTGGGAGTGGTATCCTGATATGATCCAGAGATGGATACGGGAGGAGCAAGTACCACCACCCTCATCCCCAAGTAGCAGTTCGAGCTTGCCTGGACTACCAGCATTGGGATATCGCATCGAGCAGGCTCTTGCGGCTTTTGTAACAACCACAGATCGAGAGATTCGTAACATGCGAGAGGCGGCTGGAGCGATTACAGGATTGCTAGTATACGGGCATTGCACGTCTCTGAGGGTGGCGCAGCTCGAAGTTGAGATAGCAAGTACTGATCAGTTCCATATTAACCCGGTCGACTCAGTACACAAGAAGGACATGAGACTGGACGAAGTCATTGCATGACTAGAGTTGACAGAGGCTCTACTTGAATTAACTGAGGCCCAAGCTGTTGCAGCTGAGGCCTTAGCTGATGCAGCAGAGGCCATGGTAGGGGCTATAGCTGCCCAGTTAGCAGTTGAGCCGGCATCCATAGAGGAGGAAGAGGAACCATTTGAGGATGAAGAAGAGGAGCCATATGAAGACGAAGAAGACAACCCAGCTGACAGTGGGAACTCGATGTCTACCATATTGTCAGCTAACTAGTGTTAGGCATTTCTTTATTTTGTAGCAGTGGTATAACTTGGAATGGGCGAATTGTGCCCATAAAATCATTTTGAGCAGCAGTCTTCGAACTTAAGAAGCATTTTGTAACTTTTGAATATTTCTAATGAAATGTTTTATTTTGACCTATTGTTGAACCGTGAGGAGTTATTTAACAAGGAATATCCGACTTTAGACGTAAGGTCAAAGCCTAGGTATTCATTCCCTCTTAAGTTAAACATTATTATTTTTCAGGTTGTTTTGTATTGCTAGAAAAGGAGAAAACATAATGAGAGCACAAGTAATTTTTGGGAAAATCAATTCAAATAATTCAAGGAATGTTGGGGTATAAATACCCAACATTCAATGTTACAGGACAAGACACAATAAGATAAACAGCTAACAGAAATATAGACATTGATACAAACAAAATTGTACAACTGATAGAAAAGTCAACAACTACGGAAACAAGGGTCTTTAGTTATACTTCCGTGGTTGTGATCAGTTGTTATGTCTTCAGTGGTTGAACCGCGGAAGCTGTTACGCGGTTCCGTTGTTGTCTTCAAGGCCTGATCCGTGGTTGTTGCCTCAGCTGTAAGATCCGCTGTTGTTGGATCATGGTTATTGGATCCTTTGTTGTTGGATTAATGGTTATTGGATCCATTGTTGTTGGATCCGCTTTTGTATTCCGAGGTTGAAAGTCAGTGGTTGAAAACAGGTGCCGTGGTTAGGCAATCCGTGGTTGTTATTCCGTTGTTGGGCTTCACAGTGGTTTTGCTCAGAAGGAGAAGCATGGTTGAGGCTCATCAGTGCTTATTTTTACAACAATCTCCCTCTGGACTGATGAAGCCAAAACCATTTATTTTTGACTTAGAATCAAATTAATTCGAATCCTAAGATTGCACACAAACTGTAGAACTTCATAGTTTGTGTCAACATTTTTCCAAAGTTTTATGCTGCAGAGCTTTCAAATCATCTTTGGGGAGGTTAAGGATGGAGTCCCAAACTGTGAAGAAGGTTCTTGACCCATTGAATCTTTCAATGGTTATGGATTTGGAGTATTGGTCAAAGAACCACCTCTTGATTCTGGCTCTAGAATGAGTAACTTCAAGAGGTTGTGATTGAGGAGGAGCTATAGAGAGATTAGGAGGAGATGTTGAAGGCCAGTGTATGATCTCCCTTCTTTTGACTTGATCCCTCGAGTCAAGAACCTTCTTGACTACAGCATGCTGATGAGGTTCATAGTCTTTCAAGAGAGCTGGTAGGAACTCTTTTTCAATTTCAATCCAAGGTTTAAACTTGACATCCAAGGAGGATTGCTCAAAAACAACATTGAAATTTTCCAAAGGTGCATTCAGCAGATGATCAATCATTGTACTTGGGTCTGCCTCTTTAAGCTTGGATACCAAGGCTATGGAGGGTGATGTGGCCTCTTGCCAGAGCTCGGGATTATCACTATGGACCCTTTTAATTTTGCCCATTCATCGAACAAAATATTATCCCTCCATCTCATGATTGCATTCTTGGTTCCCACTCATGTTGGATGAGGATGTGTTTTATTCTTTTTCTCTGTTCAATGGTCTTTTTCTTTTTATTGGCCTCATTTATTCTTTTAGAAAGGACTTCAGCTTCCTTTCTAAGGCTTGTGATATCCCAGTTTATGAAGGTCTCTACTTTGTACTTACCTTCATTTAACAGAAAGTTGATGAGTTTCCCCCTCTCATCCTGATAGGCTTTGTCTTGTTGCTAATCAATCAGGACTATCTGATCCTGATAGGCTCTAATCAGCTTCTCTCCTGAAAGACCAGAGGATTCAAGATCAGCTAAGATCTTCCCTTTCAGCTTCTTTATTTTGTTGATCTTGAAGCTCTTCAGTTGAAGGGAATTGCCTCTTTGGGGAGTGGGATTCTTTTGGAGAGGAGGTTTGAGGTTTCTTAGATGCAGCCCCAGCTTGTTTATTGGAGAGGGAGCTTTGGTAGTCTTGGATGGATTGGAGTCAGACTCGTCATCATCAGCCAATCTAAGCCTTCTTTTTCTTGGCATTAGAGAAGAAATGGGTTGATCATCACTTGAGTCTGAGCTTAGTTTTGGGATGGGAGTTAAAGGTTTCTTGGGTTTGGTTGTGGGAGTTTTGGATTTTCTGGCCACGCTCTTTTGTCTTCTTGTGAAAGACCGAGTGATTATAGGTATGGGTCTTTGGCTTATTTTGGATGCATTCAAGATAACGTTATTGGGTGAGGTTTCTCTAGATAAGTCCAGAAGGGTTTGAGAAGCATATTTAGGAGATAGAGTGGGTGAGGCCTCTCTGTTGGTTTTTGTAGGTGAGTGAAGCATAGATTTAGTAACGGAGGTTTGTTTAGGAGAGGTCGGATTGGGTTCAGATTGGACAGACTCAATTTGCACTGGTTTGTCTTGGGAGGATGGTTCTAAGGAAGAGGGGGCAACAGTTGTGGTTTTTATTTGTTCGGTAGGTTTGGGTTTTCTAGTCACCCCTGATGCTCCAGTCTCTACTTGAGACTCTATTTCTTTTTGTTTTTGTTCACAGCTGGCCTTTGCAGCTACAATCTCAAACTGCTGATCCAAGGCATCTTTGAGAAGAGCCTCTTGATTCTTTAACTTCAAGGCCTTCATCCTTCTTTCCCCAGTTTTATCTTAAGCCCTTTTGGCAGCTTGAGCTTCAGCAAGGAGTCTTTCATTGTCCCTCTTTTTGGCTCCATCAGCTTGTTCCTTGAACCAAGGGGGACGAGGAGCTATGCCTGTGAGAGAGTGCAGATACATGGTATGGTTGGCTAATTCATGTTGGAGGGAGTTGATTTTGGAATCTACGGAAACTTTCAGTAGATCCATTTGGATTTTATGGGTGTGAAAGAAGTCTTTGGTGAATTTGGTAAAGAAATTGGTAAGATGAGTAGTAAGAAGTGAGTTTAACACTTCTTGAATGACCTGGTGAGAGAAGGTGGGAGCAGTGGAAGTGGATGTGGTGTTTGAGAGACCTTCAAGTGAAGGTGCCTGCATTGGGTTGAACTGGGGTTGCAGAACTTGGTCATTCAAGACTTTTGTGACCAACTCAGTGAGTTTGGCCACATCAACCTGAATGTGTGACATAGTAGCCGTCAATTCCTGATGTTTAATATCTGATTCGTCCATCCGTTTTAGGATATCATCCGAATCCCGGACCAGTGGGTCATTTTTAGCATGACCTGAATCCATTTTAGGATTTTCATGTACCCCTTTTTCTTGGTTCTGGGGATTTCTAGCCTCAGTTTCAAGAACTTCAGCAGCTGTTGCCATAGCTGGAGTCTTATTGCCTGATCCATCCAAATGAAAACCCTTTGGGCTTTCATGTGGAGTGGATGCTCCAGATACATGATCTTTATGTCTAGATGGACTTAACATCCTGATATCATCCTCTTCTCCATGGTTGCAGATTGATGGTCTTGAGCCTTGGTTTGAAGGGGCTGCTCCTCAGGTGGTGTGGTAGGAGGAGAACCAATAGGCTTATGAGCAGAATCAATCTCTTGGAGAATCTAAGGAATAGAGTCAATGGCTTTTTGTGGTGAAGAAGCAGAAGTGTCCTTGGGAGAGTGGACTGCCATTTGAGTATCAAGTGATACTTCAGTGGTTTGTAAGGGATCCCTTTGGATTTCAACATCATCCTGTTGAGAGGATTGATGAGGAGCTAGATAAGTATGAGATTCAGGATCCACCTGTGAGGATGGGATATATGAATCTTTTTGTCCAGTGGGGACAGGGACTTGTTCAGGGATCTCATCTTCCTAAACAGTCTTTTTGGGCTTTTTAGGCTGAGGGGCTTTGGTGGAAGTCTTTCTTTTGGATGATACCATAACAGGTGTGGAAGAGGAGATGGATGTGGGATCACCTGGGACGGTTGTGTCCTAAGTGTCATCCATGATCATGGCATCAGTATTTAGCCTAGAAAATGTTTGTTTGAATGTGCCCTTGATATTAGAAAGAAGGGCAACGTGACAAACAGTGTTAAGTTCAGCAAATAGGCAGGCCATAACAAATCGAGGATACAACAGAAACTTGGGGGCCTTTTGGTGATGAACCAAATGGTCAAATATTATTTGGGAAAGTTGATTTTTTCATTGGAGAGAACTGAATGCTTGACATATTGTACGTCATAAGACATTTCTCCCCAACTTGTGGTCTTTTGAGAAAGACACTGCAAAATAGTATAAGCTTTGTACAAGGTTCTATTTTTCAGGTCTCCCTAATAATAACACTGAATGAATGTAGCATGAAGAAGTTTAAGAGAAACAGTTGTAGGTGCATCAGTGTCACCTGGAGTTAGGGCAAGAATGAGTTTGGAAGGGGTAAAATGGTAAAAAGAATGAGATATTTTAGCCGTAAAACAATTAATGAGGGTCAAATCCATTAATTGTAGGGCGTCATGTCCTCAGAGTAATTAGTGAGAGTCAAATCAGGGCGAAATTATCAAAGAAATTATAACCACAGAATGAAAAGATTTAATCGCGGATTAATTATTGTGAGACATAACCATAGATGTGGTATAACCGCGGAATGGTTAAGACAATATGTAACAACGGATATGATACAACCACGGAGAGGTATGTAACAGTGGTTTGCAACAACTGTATATCCACTTAAGTCTATCCATGGTTAGGTACAACTACTGAGAAACAAACCAAGGTTATTTTATAAGTGGTTATCCCTTTGTTCGTTGTAAGGATAATTAAAGAATTGTCCTTTTATATGAAAATTTAAGGTTTAAGAATAATATTATCAACCAATAATTAGCTTATATTTATCATGCCCAGTTTGGAAACAAATTTTAAGAAGGTTGAAGAGTCTAAGGACTTGTTAATATGTCAGCTACTTGGTCACTTGTAGATATATGTTTTGGGACAATTAGTCCTTTTTCAAAACAGTCTCGTATGAAGTGATGTCTTATTTCTATGTGTATTGTCTTAGAATGATAGACAGGATTCTGTATTATGTTTTTTGTCACTTCACTGTCTATTAAGAGAGGTTTTTTTAGTTCACTTACTCCAAAGTCCGGTAATTGGTATTGCAGCCACATAATTTGTGCTGAGCAATGTGTTGCTGCAATATATTCAGCCTCAGAAGTTGAATTGGACACGGAGGTTTGCTTCTTGCTTTACCATGAAACTAAGCAGTTTGCAAAGAACTGACATCCTCTAGAGGTTGATTTCCTGGTAAGAGAACATCCTGCATAATCACTATCTGAAAAGGTAATAGGCTTACAAGATTGATTAGCAAGATACCAAATACCAAGTACAGGGGTACCTTTTAGGTATCTGAATATCCTCTTCACAAATGATAAATGGGATTGTTTGGGGGCATATTGGTATCTAGCACAGACACATGTGGCATACATGATATCTGGCCTTGATGTAGTGGGATACTTCAAAGATCCAATCAAACACCTGTAGAGAGTTTGATCTACAGGTTCACCATTTTCATCTGGTATTATTCTAGGAGCAGTTGCCACAGGGGTAGAGATTATTTTACAATCAGTCATTTCAAATTTATTTAAAAGATCTTTTACATATTTGGACTGATGAATGAAAATACCATTTGGGGTTTGTTTGATTTGAAGTCCTAGAAATGTTTTTAATTCACTTAAAGCACTCATTTCAAACTTTGAAGACATTAATTTTGAAAATTGTTCACATAAGGAAGGTTTGTTGATCCAAAGATGATTTCATCAACATAAATTGGAACCAATAAAAGTTCCTTATCTACCCGTTTAATGAACAATGTCTTGTCAATCGTTCCCCTGGAAAATTTATTTGAGAGAAGAAATTGAGAAAGAGTGTCACACCAGGCTCTTGGTGCTTGTTTTAAACCATATAAGGCCTTATCCAGTCTATACACCCAATCAGGGTGATGAACATCATCAAACCCTGGTAGTTGACAGACATAGACTACTTCCTTAATGATTCCATACAAGAATGCACTTTTTATATCCATTTGGAATACTTTTATGTTATGGGATATAGCAAATGCAAGAAAGAGTCTTATAGCTTCAAGTCTAGCTACAGGGGTAAAAGTTTCATCATAATCAATGCCTTCCTCTTGCAGTAACCTTGAACTACTAATCTAGCTTTATTTTTGACTACAATGCCCCTATCATCAGTTTTATTCCTAAATACCCATCTTGTTCTAATTGGGTATTTTCCTTTGGGTAAAGGACAGAGATTCCAAACATTTTGTCTTTTAAACTGAAGCAGTTCATCCTGCATGGCTTCCACCCAATTATTATCCTTAAGAGCCTCCAAGTACTTTGATGGCTCAATTGGGGATAGGAAAGCAGCATGAAGACAAAAGTTTGAGATTTGGCTTCTGGTTTGAACACCTTTATTCAAATCACCTAGGATCTGTTTTAGAGGATGATTCCTGCTAAAAGGAATGATGTCCAAGCAATTATTTGCAGAAGCAGCATTAGAAGAGGAGGAATTTTCAGCAGGGGTGGGTGAGTTTTTACATGTGTGAACAGGAGCTTGTCCAGAGGTATCCAATGGAGCATTATCAATTATTGGAGATATGGAGGTGGACACATGTTCATTATGGTTTTGAGAACTTATTGGATAGGTGGGAAAAGATGAGAAAAACTAAGATGTTGAACATTCCTCAAGATATGATAGATCTTCAGAGGTTTGGCAAGATTCTGAAGAAGGGGACATAGATGGAGCAGGCGGAGTGTATATCAAACTTTCAAGATCAAACAAGTCATCAGGAGATGAAGGAAAGGAAGAGGTAGATGAAGATTCATTGAATTTGACATCAATGGATTCTTCAACAATCTTAGTTCTAAGATTGAAAGCTCATTAGGCATTAGAAGTTTGAGAGTGTCCCACAAAGTATCCAAAGTCCACTTTTGCAGCAAATTTGGACAAGGAATCCTTTGTGTTCAGGATGAAACATGGACATCCAAACACTTTGAAAAAAGGAGATGAGAGGCTTTATTTTATGGAGGACTTCATAGGCAGTTTTGTTATGTCTTTTCACAATATGAACTATGTTTAAGACATAACAAGCAATGTTTACTGCCTCAGCCCAGAAAGACAAAGGTAATCCTGAGTCTACATGCATTGTTCTTGCAGCCTCAATAAGTGTCCTATTTTTCTTTTCAACGACTCCATTTTGAGCAGGAGTTCTAGAAACACTATATTGTCTAAGGATTCCTTTAGAAGTGCAGAATTCATCAAGAACATGGTTCTTGAATTCAGTACCACTATCAATTCTTATTATCTTAACAGGAAGACCAATTGTCTTTCAATTTGAGTGATAAGTGCTTTAATTATATTAGAAGTCTCATCTTTGCTGTAGAGAAAGAAGGTTCAGCAAAATCTTGAGTAGTCATCTACAACAACTAAACATTATCTCTTTTTAGCTAAGCTGGCTACCTTCACGGGACCAAAAAGATCCATGTGAAGCATGTTGAGACAGTCAGTTGTTTTAGATTCCTTAATAGACATATGTGATGATTTATGTTGCTTTCCTTTCAAGAAAGATTCACATTGTCCTTCAAAATGAAATTCTTTTGAAGGTAATAATCTTACAAGGGAAAGGGTAGAAAGCTTATGAAGAGATTGAAGATTTAGGTGACTAAATCTTCTATGCCAAAGGGTAGGTTTAGAAGATGAAGCTTTAGCTATGAAACATGTGGGAATTGAGGATTGAAAGTCTGTTTTCATATCAACAACATAGACATTTCCACTTCTTTTAGCTGTTAGAAGAGTGTGTTGGTCTATTAAGACCTTTATTTTTGAATTTATTGCTGAAGAAAGAATTTGGCAACTATCTTTGGTGAAAAATGAACTGTAATTTTTTTCTGCCAGTTGAGACACTCTCAAGAGATTAAACATGAGGTTCTCAACTAAACTTACATCTTTAAAATGCAATTTTCCACTAAGGACATAATCATACCCAACTATCCAACCTTTTGCATTATTTCAAAAGGAGACTGATCCTCCATTCTTTGGAATGAAATTATTAAGAATAGATCTGCAACTTGTCATATGCCTAGAGCCTCCACTGTCCACATACCATAAATGATTCTGGTTTGAAGAAGCTCCCTGCATATTGGATCAAATGCACCAGGTTAGATATGGGTCATTATTTATCTTGGACAAGAGAAGAACATTTTGAGAGTTCAATTATTTCTGAACATTATTCATCAGTTTCTACGTCATCTGAATCAGTTAATGCTAATTTTGATGCAGAATGTTGATCTGTGAGTCCACAAAAGGTGAATTCACAGCAGCTGGTGGATAATGTACAGGATTAACCATAGGTTAAGTGGGAGGAGTGCCAAGAATTGAAGATCTGGGGATTGAAGCCAAGGGTGGAGGAGAGAAAAGGATGTATGAGGATTAGGCTTTATTGTATTGTTAGCACTTTGTTTACTCACTTTCCTAGCCTTTTTCATTTTGTTAGGGGGTGTCCCTTTAGATGAAGAGGCATGGTCAGCTTTCAATTTATCTCTTATTTTCTCAAGTAGGGTTTTTTCCCTACATTCTTTAGTAGAATGGTTGTATTTGAAACATTTCAAGCAGGCAGGAGATAAGGCAGAGTAGTTTAGAATGAATGGTTTATTTGCCTTCATTATTGGATAGGGAGGATGAGGATGAGAAGGAGGAAACTTAATATCAATCATAGGCCATTTTCCTTTATCAAGAATAGCCTTTGATTTAACAGTGGTTTCCTTTATTTTTGTATCTTCAGAACTTTGAGTACAACTCATAGTAGGAACTGTCTCTTTTTGTTCTCAAGAGTTCTTTGTTTGAACATCATCCAAGTGTGTTTCTTCAGGTATTTCTGGGTTTGTGTTAGTGCGATACACAAACTTCTAAAATTGCCCAGGTTGATACACCCTTAGAGGTAAGTTCATTATTACAAGAATTACATCTGGAAGGAATGCGTGAGAGACAGGTTCCGGGACCTTTTCTTCCACATTATTGCCCATTGGTGCGTAATCTTCTGGTGGGCTTGTATGATTATACCAAATTCCAAATCTGGCCTTGCTGTGCACTTGCTTACCGAGAAGCATTCTAAACCCTTTGCAGGATTCAACCCACTTTTCAAAGCTTACTTTGGTTTAGGCCAGTTTATCTTTACAAGCAGAATATTTTTTTGTTGAAGTTCAAACAGTGCTTTTAAGTTAGTCTTTTTAGTTTTTAGAACAGAAATCTGACCATCTTTACTATTTATTATTTTCTCTACTTCTAGAGTTTTAGTGGCCAAAAGTTGTTCAAGTTCCTGATTTTGTTGTTGTAACAAAACGTTGGCCTTCTTTATTCTAGCAAATGCTTAGATGCAAGCATCAAAATATACTTTATCTAGAGTAGCAGGATATACCTGAGCATCAGATGAATCAACATCAGGCTGGTCAAAAGAGGTTGGGTTTTCACGAATGGCCATTAAAGAAAAGTATGTGGGCTCATTGGTTAAAAAAGCATACCCTACATCATCAGGCATGCTGCTCCAATCCACGTACTCTTGAGTAAAAAGAGCATGTTGGTTTGATTGGGAAGTTGGGACAGCTGGGCGTGGTGTGTTTATTTGTGAAGAAGAGGGTGAGACAATTTGAAGTGGTGCAGGCGTAAGCTAATACATGCTGCCATTGGCAGCTTGTACATGTTAAACGTTGGGTGAAGAAGAGTTCTGAACAATATGAGCTGTAGCCTGAGTAGTATTATGTTTTGGATAGTGAGAAGAAGATGAAGAAAAGGGACTTTAGGAAGAGTCTGTGTTGGGGAAAGTCACATAGGGTGAAGAAGAGTTGTTATGGGCATTTATGCATTCCCTAGCAAAATGTCATGTGCAGTGACATCTGTAACACTGAACTTTCTCCATGTCCTTTTGTAGAACTTGTTGATTTTTATACTCAAAAGGGCAAGTTGATTTAAGATATCCATCTCTTCCAAGTCATCACTTGGAATATGATGAAGATCACCCATGATGAAACACAAGTTGTCAAGGGTGAGAGAAAGGTCATCACATGAAGAGAAAGAAGAAGAGATGCCAATGGTAATATCAATATGTTCATCATAATTCTGATCAGAATTCTCAGAGTTATGACTAAGGAGAGCAGTGTTACCTTCAATATACTCCTCCGTTGATTTACCAGACTTTATTAGCTTTCTTTTCTGATCAATCTCACGCTCAAAAATGAGTAACTTACTATGGAGTTTGGTAAGTGTGAGATTGCTAAAGTCTGGAGAAGACCTCATGACAATGTAGTAGGTTTCCCATTTGTTTGGGAGAGATCTTAGAAAATGGTTAAGAACATAAATGGTTGGGTAGACTTGACCCACAAGGTTTAGTTCACTAAGAAGAGATGTAAACCGTTCAAACTATTGAGTCAATGGCTCATTATTTAGTTGAGAAAAATTTTCATATTGTTGAGCTAATCTCTCCCTAGTATTAGCTACAGCATCGTCAGTTCCTCCGAACTGTTCTTTGAGGGCATCCCACAAGTCTTTTGCAGACTCGTGGTGAAGGAGACCAGAGTAGATCCCATTCGGGAAAGCGATGGCTAGCTGAGCATGTGCCTTAGCATCAAGCTTCTAATAATCTACCTCGGTATAGTTGCGAGGATCCTTGGAATTGAATCGCAAGTCTCGGTGTCCAGGACCATGGGCTTATGCGGTCTGAACAAAACTGGCTTCCAACAACCAGTATGGTTGTTGGATAAGAAATTCAACATCCTTCTCTACCAAATATTATACTGATGTCTTACCAGTATAGGTGGTTTAGTTGCAGAGCCAGTGTTATGAGGAGAAATTTTTCTGCCATTGTGGTCACAAACGGTATGAGAGAATCAACAAAAGAATGATTTCTCAAGGTTGTTTGATTGAATAGTTTTGAATAGTGTTAAGTTCAAAACCAAGCATTTACATAAATTAAAAACAGGTGAAGTAGAAGAGTAAACAAAGTTTTAAAAAGTCTAAAAAACCGGATATCAGTAAGAGCTTTGAGTTTTAGACTTGATGGTTAAACCAAGACTAAATAACAAGGCTCTGAAACCAATTCTTGAACCGTGAGGAGTTATTTGACCAGGAATATCCGACTTTAGACTTAAGGTCAAAGTCTAGGTATTCACTCCCTCTTAAGTTAAACACTTAGTTATTTTTCAGGTTGTTTAGCATTGCTAGAAAAAGAGAAAACATAATGAGAGCACAAGGAATTTCTGGGAAAATCAATTCAAATAATTCAAGGAATGATGGGGTATAAATACCCTACATTCAATGTTACAAGACAAGAAAAAATAAGACAAACAGCTGACAGAAATACAGACAGTGATACAAACAAAATTGTACAACAACTGATAGAAAAGTCAACAACTACGAAAACAAGGGTCTTCAGTTGTTCTTCCGTGGTTGTGATCAGTTGTTATGTCTTCAGTGGTTGAACCGTGGAAGCTATTTCACGGCTGTTGATTCCGCTGTTGTCTTCAAGGCCTGATCTGCGGTTGTTGGCTCAGCTGTATGATCCACAGTTGTTGGAACAGTGGTTATTGGATCCGTTGTTCTTCGATCCGTGGTAATTGGATCCGTTGTTCTTGGATCCGCTGTTGTATTCCGCGGTTGAAAGTCAGTGGTTGAGAACAGGTGTCCATGGTTAGGCAATCCACGGTTGTTATTCTGTTATTGGGCTTCACAGTGGTTTTGCTCAGAAAGAGAAGTATGGTTGAGGCTCATCAGCCCTTATTTTTACAACACTTATAGTGCTATACTTGTATGAATGCTAACTCACACCAAACTCTAATAGTAAATAACACGCATTATCTGTTGTATATAGATACTAACAAATGGCTGGGAGAGGGACTTACGTACGAACTAACAACTGAGCTCTCGGATCGGCAGCAATCAAGGCGATGGTTAAGCGCCAAGTGAACAAAGCCATTGCTGAATACGAAGCAGCACGCATCAACAACGAGACCAATGGGACTAACAATGGTAAACTAGCTCTAACTTGACTATCATAACCAAACAGAACGCAAACTCTAACACACGAACTTAACAGTTGAAACTACAGGATCTCACAACAGCAACACCAAGGGATGCTCATTTAAGACATTCCTTAGCTGCCATCCCCATACCTTTAAGGGATCGGAAGGAGCATTGG
Organism: Mikania micrantha; assembly: GCA_009363875.1. Classification (NCBI taxonomy): domain Eukaryota; kingdom Viridiplantae; phylum Streptophyta; class Magnoliopsida; order Asterales; family Asteraceae; genus Mikania; species Mikania micrantha. The sequence continues at coordinate 73,302,721 of CM018693.1, forward strand.
GACTGCTCCGGTGGATTGAGAAGGTCGAGTTGGTCTTCTGCATGTGTGAATGTGCTAATGAGAATAAGGTGAAGTTTGCGACCAGGACACTGGAGGGACAGGCCCTCACCTGGTGGAATTCACACGTCCAGACACTGTGTCTGGAGGCTGCTAACTTGATTCTATGGGAGAACTTTATGAAAATGATAGAGGAGGAGTATTGTCCCCAGAATGAAATCAAAAAACTGGAGGAGGAGTTTAGGGTTCATAAAATGGAGGGATCGAAGATTGAGAAGTATTACCTCTCGATTCCATGAGCTATGTAAGCTATGTCCGGGAATGGTGACTCTAGAATACAAAAAGATCGAGAAGTATATCAGTGGACTGCCAGACTAGATTCAAAGCATGGTCACCGTTGTTGACCCCATTCTCATTTAACTCACTATCCGTTTGGCACACCGTCTGACTGACCAGGCCGTGGTATAGGGGATGTTTCCCAAGAGGGGGAAGCACCTATAGCAGGCTGACCACAAGCGAAAGTGGGAACCAAGCCACCATAAAACATTCACTCCACAACAACAAACTCATCACCAACCAACACCAGCTAAAGTATTCACTACCACACAATCAGACGCCCAGGGGAAGGGTGTGTACAAAGGCAGCTATCCCAAGTGCAATCACTGCTCTTACCATCATTTCGGCCCATGCAACAAGGTCAAGTGCACAAGATGTGGGAAGAATGGACACACGACAAAGGACTGCCGAGGCAACCCGAACGCCCATGCTAATGACACGCAGAGGGGATGCTTTACCTGCAGAAAATCAGGCCATATGCGTAGAGACTGCCCGCAATTCAAGAAAGCAGGGGGCAACATGGCAAAGGGTAGAGAATTCATCATAGGGTCTGGAGAAGCAAAGCCCCAACATTGTAACCGGTACGTTTCTTTTAAATAATGTCTAGGCTAGCATACTGTTTGATACTAGAGCCGATAGGATTTTTATATCTAGCGAGTGTAGCCAATTACTTAACATCACACCAAACACAACTAGACTATAAGTATACAGTAGAGTTAGCCGACGGTAAGCTAATCGAAACACAGCGCCTATTTCAAGGATGCGTCATGGTTTTGGAAAATTACGAGCTCGAAATCGAATTGATGCCGGTAACTCAAGGGAGCTTCGACGTGGTGGTTGGAGTGGATTGTCTATCCGAAAACCAGGCAAAAATCGTGTGCAACGAGAAGATCGTCCAAGTCATGTTGCCAAACTGAGATCAGATATCCATACAGGGAGAACGACGGAGAATACCCTTGAACACCATGTCCTGCATGAAGGCAAACAAGTGTCTGCGAAAGGTATACCAGGCAATACTAGCTCTCATAATTGAACAGCCTAAGAAGGATAGGAAGATTGAGGACATCAATGTTATCCGCGACTATCTTGAAGTATTTCATGAGGATCTACCTAGACTCCCATCAAAGCAACAGATAGAGTTCCAGATAGATCTCATACCATGAGCAGCACCGATTGCAAAAGCACCATACCGACAGGCACTTACTGAGTTGCAAAAGTTGTCTAACCAGCTACAAGAGCTGTTAGACAAAGGTTTCTTCAGACCGAGCTTCTCACCATGGGGAGGACCGATCCTATTCGTGAAGAGGAAGGATGGCACGTTCCGGATGTGTATAGACTACAGGGAGCTGAACAAAGTAACGATCAAGAATCGATACCCACTTCCACGAGTAGACGACTTGTTTGACCAACTATAAGGATCAAGTTACTATTCAAAAATCGATTTGAGATCTGGTTACCATCAGTTGAGAATTCAAGAAGATGATGTACCGAAGATAATTTTCAGAACACGATATGGACACTACGAATTTTTGGTTATGCCCTTTGGGCCGACCAATGCACTGGCAGTATTCATGAATCTTATGAACCGTGTGTGCAAACCATACCTCGATAAATACGAAATAGTGTTCATAGATGATATCCTGATTTACTCAAAGAATCAAGAAGAACATGTTGAATATCTAAGGCTCATCTTGGAATTGTTGAAGACTGGGCAACTTTACGTGAAGTTTTCCAAAAGTGACTTTTGGATTCGCGAAGTCCAATTCCTTGTACATGTGGTCAATGAGAAGGGAATACACATAAATACCGCTAAGATTGAAGCCATCAAAAACTGGGAAGCACCAAAGACTCCAACTGAGGTGTGACAATTCCTAGGTTTAGGAGGGTACTACTGGTGATTTATTGAAGGATTCTCGAAGATCGCGCAAGCACTTACTTCCCTAACCCACAAAGATAAGAAGTTTGAATAGGGAGAGAAACATCAAGTTACATTCAGTTTAATGAAGCAGAAACTATGCAGTGCACCGATCCTATCGCTACCTGAGGGATGTGACGACTTCGTGGTCTACTATGACGCCTCAAAACAAGGACTCGGTTGCGTGTTGATGCAACGCGAGAAGGTCGTCGCTTATGCGTCACGACAACTAAAGGTGCCTGAGAGAACTACACCACTCATGACTTAGAATTATGAGCCGTAGTGTTCGCACTGAAGATATAGCGATACTATCTTTACGACACAAAATGCACCATATTCACTGACCAGAAGGAGCTGAACATGAGGCAAAGAAGATGGGTTCAACTTATAGGTGATTATCATTGTGCCATCAAGTATCATCCAGGAAAGGCAAACGTAGTGGCCAACGCCTTGAGCAGAAAAGAAACAACTAAGCGTATACGATCACTACAACTCACAATAAACTCTAAGCTACCTAGCCAAATTCAGAATTCTCAACAAGAAGCTCTAAGAACCGAAAACCTAACCCATGAATCCTTGCGTTGCATGGATAAACAGCTAGAGATGAAGACCGACGGGGCATGCTACTATATGAACCGAATTGGGTACCACACTATGGAGGATTGAGAAGCGTAGTGAGGGATGAAGCTCATAAGAGTAGGTGCTCAGTACATCCTGGTTCTGACAAGATGTACCATGACTTGAAGGTAACATACTGGTGGTCGAGCATGAAGTCGGATAAGGTTGTGCCAAAATCCATAAGGACTACTTCAACAGCCTGAGATCCAGTATGGAAATGGACCGTGAAATTAAGAAGCTTAAACTTAGTCGCATACCGATTGTCAAAGTGCGATGGAACTCAAGGCATGGACCGGAATTCATGTGAGACCGTGAAGATCAAATGAAAAAGACAATTTCGGGAACAAATTCTTTTTAACAAGGGGATGATGTGACACCCCGAAAATTCCAAGTCAGCATTTGTTCTAATTAAATAATAAATTAATTATTATTACATGCATGGCACTAGAAATTTGTTTAATTTAGTGTGACACGTGGCACAATAGTCCAAACACAGACAATTGAATGATAATTAGATGAATTATCGAAAAACGCACACATGTGTCTTGAATTAACGAACGATGGTGAACAATCAAACAAATGATACAATTGAACATTGTAACAAAAAATTAAAAAAAAAAGTCATGAAACGATAAACGATAACGAAAAACGAATCAAACAAACAAAAATGGCCATTTGGGCCAGTCCAAGACTCTACGCGGTACGCCAAGGATCCCGACGATATCCTTGGCGGTACACGAAGGTGGGCAGGCAATTTGAATTCTCCAGATTTCTTCGCGGTACGCCACGACGGATCAAATTCCACCTCAGCGGTATGTGGCGTGTCTCGGGAGAGAACCCGACTAAAATAATCGTGGCGGTATGCCAAGACCCCTTGGGGCCATTCTTGGCGGTATGTGAAGCCCCCAGAAGCTTGAAATTTTATAAGACCCAAACCACTTCATTTATGTTCACTCTTACTCACTTTCTTCGAACCCACAAGCACATTCCGACCCATTTCAGCCTGTCAAGCCTTTCTCAGTCACTGGAGACCCACAATCAACCATCGTCAGGCCATTATCAAGGAGTTGGAGTCTTGGAGTCTTGGAGCCTTGGGAAGAGTTCACTACAAGCTCTCAATGATCCAGGAGCCATCATCAGTCCCTTTCAGCTCCTAAACCCCCTTTTAAGGTCGAGAATCAGCTGGACCATGACTTCTAAGGGTCTTTGAGGTAGTATCCTTAGTCAATCTTACCTTCAATCATACATGCAAGCACCATAAACATACATGCAACTCCATACACCCACATGCACTAAATTTTCTGATTAGAAACTTAAATCTATGAATTTAATCTACTGATTTGAGAGTGTGGATCATCTATTATGTGTGTTGTTGCTATTCGGTGTCATTTGATATAGATTGCACAACTTTCTATAAAAGGAAGCTTTGGTATTGCAAGATGATACTAAGATTGTGATTTGAGCTTAACATGCATGCCTAGATGATGATTGAAAGCTAATGTTATGCTTGGTAACATAATTGAATGGTTAGATTTTATGAAATGATGATTCATGTTACTAAAAATAGTAACTTTTATGATAAGCAATATTGATTTGTGATGACTAGACATATTGGAAGTGTTTAAATATTGATTAAAGGTTAATATTGTTGATATGAACTTGGTAAATTGGTTAAAAATGTTCAAATGGGTCATTTGTTCATAAAGTTCTATAAATAGAAACTTTGGATGTGAAATTTGACCATGCATGTAATATTTGATAAGGTTTAAAGTATTTTGGTTATGTTTAGGAACTTTGATGATGTTAATAGTCTCATGAACATATTTGAATAATTTGATTTTGATTAAAATGTTGTCATTACAAACTTCCATTAATGGAATCTTTAATTCGGTAATTTCTATAAATTGGAACTATTGAACGAGTTTTATCATCATAAACAATTTAAGATGCCTTGTTCAAATGGTATAAAGGTTGTTGTATGATTTTTACTGATAAAACAGGCTAAATAAAGCAACTTACTCTATTTAGTAACTTTATTTACTTGACCTAGGACTAGGTATTTACTATACATTATGTTACAACGTGCTTCGTGCTAACATGATCACTTAGGATAAACGAGCATGCTAGAATTGTTAAAAAGTGATTTCATGTAAACTTGCCTAAAATAGAAACCTGCCAAAAATGGAAACTTACTATAAATACTAAGTTATCCATTGAACGTAACTTATGTGTTTACATGCAATACATAACACTTAACACACATTAAACAAACACTATAAACCAAACGAGTCACCAACGGGTCGTTGAGTCAACACGGTCAAACACAGTCAAACATAGTCAAACACAACAACTAAGTGTTGTTTAGACACGAACATGGTCTCGTTAGGCCAACACGAACACGAACATGACAGTGAACACGAACTCACGAAACCTATGTGATATAGGTGACAGTTAAGGATAACCAGTTCACGTGATGACAAACAACTACAAAGCTCAGGTGAGTTTACAACCTCATTTTCCGTCTTAATTGTTTTACTTTAAACTTTGGGTGAGAATATTGTAGGTCCCTAACTAGATCAAGATCCGAGCTTTATGTCTCCAATCAGCATCAAGTGACTCTATAGTGTGCGGAATCCATAATAGAATTAAAGAAATAGCAAGAACAACAAGAAAGATCAAAAATTTGATTGTATTCAAAAGTGTATTCGAAAATCTGCCTCAATACGCCTAGAGAGCACACCTCAGGAATACAACCTAAACCTGTACAAAATACGTCTATTTATACTAGGTCTAGGTGTACTCGAAGTTTAACACAAAACAAATTCGAGTACTCGAACAACACATCTACTCGAAAGTAATGTACACGAAATTAACCAAAAATATGGACTTTGACTTCTCTATTGTTCGACTTTGTCAGTCTTCATCGTGTAGTGGGCTCTACAAACTCCCCCTAGACTGGCAAAGTCATCCAATAGGAAGAGAGACGGAATGTGGTCCAGCTCCAGCATAAAGCTTCAGCTCGATGGCAAATGCTACAGTGCGCGTATAGGGCTTAGCCTCTTCATCCCAACCGTCGTATACCTTGATGGGAGATTGATGCAGCTTCATCATATCTTCCTTTCCAAACTTGAGCAGGTCCATTGGATCCAAGATCATGTCAATATCATTGATGTCGTCTTTACTCCTCAAAATGACGGCTGAAAGGGTCTTCTCATCAAAATACCAAGACAGGAAGTTCGCAAGGGAGTTGTCAGGAACCCTTGGAGACACTGGAACAGCTTCTTCAGTGAGCGGAGGAGGGTACTTGTAGTACACCCAATACTTCTTCGTCTTCGGATCTCTAATGCAGTTGTAACATCAGTGCCGGAACCGGCACCGGAACAGTGATCTTTACAGTAAAACGAACAGTAATCAGGTACGAACTATATGTGTTTCATTGCTTATAATATTCATATCATGTTTCATTGTCATTTCATGTCACCAACGAACAAATTTAGAAATAAATTCTGAAAACAAAGTTCAGAACAATGGTTCGTAATTCAGATAATTATCTGGCGACACAGAACCATCCTGTGTTTATTTGTTAGGCTTTTATTATGTATAAACGTATGTGAGGCTTTACAGAATAAAACAACAACGAATGTCATTACGTGAATGCTAAACTGACGAATTATTCGTATAGGTGACGATCTGTATGAATACATCTGAAAGTTTAACGTTCTGAATGATGTCCAATAATTAGAAAACCATATTGAAAAGCATAGTTATTGTCGTGTTTGTATGGGTGACGATCTGAACGAACGCGCGCAACAACTACGCGATTCAATTTAAACTGTAAGTTAATTATTTCTGAAAATTTTAAATAAATAAAAGATATTAGTTAATTTATTAGGAATCACAACTTAAAATAATATTTCAAATTCTTGTTTTAAAACTGATTTGTTTCGTTACGAAAACGACGAGAAACCGACGTTTTTACGCGAAACCGAATGAACCCGAACATACCCGGGTTGTGGGGAAGCATTTAATGGCATTTAGTTGCCATAAACACCCCCCACCAACCAGATTTTTCATCATCTTCGTCACTCTCTCTCTAGTTTCTCTCTCTAGAAACCCTATCAAGATCTCTTCCATTTCCCCATGAAATCGAGCCATTTTGGTGTCTAAACGACCACCATCACTCGTAGAACTCGAAAGTACAACCGATCTGAAGTTCCATCCAGTAGGTTCGAGGTAAAATTCATGTTTTGGTTCGGTTTAAGGCTTTGAAAACCCTAATCTCGAACCCACCTTCTAAGCCGGTTTTATGCTATTCCAAGCCATAGGAAACACTACCAAAACGCCTTAGGATGTTGTAGGAACAAGTTGCACCACATGGGTTGGTCTTAGCTCTTGATTGTCGTTGGCTGGAAATTCAAAATCACGACGGCCGAATAACACACACAGATAGCCGAATGGCCTTAGCCGAACCACAATTCACATTCGCCGAAAGGCCCTTGGCCGAAGCAGCTCATTCGCCAGCCTAGTTCTTCGGTCGGCCCAACCCATTCGCCCCTCCTTCCTTCGCCAGAATCCTCATTCGGTCGGGACTGGGTTCAATCGGCCATCCCCATTCGAGCCAAACTCTGTCGGCCATGTCACCCCATTCGGCTACTCTCTTTCGGCTTAGACTTAGTCAGGCTGGACTTCATTCGACCAACCTAAAGGCTGATTCGGCCAGTGCATTAAATAGCAAACATTGGGTTTATGTGTACGTAGGGGAAATCCATGAGAGTGCATGGGATTCATGTATTACATGCATGTATGTGTGCGTGTGTGGGCATGAGGGGTCTATTAGGGTTTTCTTTAGTATGAAATTCATACATAACTCCTAAAGGCCAAATCTATGTCATAACTATTTAATGGGATTAAGATCAACAAAGGATTGTTAGGGTTTTTCTAATAAAGGTTTACATAGAATCATGTGAAACGGGTAAACAAGGATCATGGGAAATTATTATGTGTGCATATGATGCATACAAAGAACTAATCAAATTATAAATAGGGTTCAGGGTTGATTTAAGTATTAACACTCAAGCCTTAGGGAAAATTCATAAGGACATATAACGAACTTAGATGATTTAATTTAATCGTCTAGGTCAAACGATTCAAAGATCTTGATTAAAAAGCATGTAGAAATCAAAGTCTCACAGGGTGCCGGGTTGGGCCAATGGGCTTAAATTAAGCCCGTCACGGTTAATTTTACGTTTTTATTAACTAAATGATGCTTTCTTTGATAAAAGAAATGATTTATAAACTTTATTAAAGTACATTAAATTGATGGTTTTTCTAAATGAATGTTCAATTAAAATGTATTAACTTAAAAGATATTATAAATTAATTCTTGTAATGATGAATTATGGGAATAGGGTTGCTAACGGGTAATGTATTAGACTAGATAGAAGGAGTTAGAGAAGCACATTAGTAAACTATGACACTTAGTTGCACACCGAGACCAAAGCCTTAGATAGAACGTCTATTATAAACACTTATCGTATTCGGATCTTTTAAAACAACTCAGGTGATAAAGATACATAAGCAACCATCAAAGAGCGCGCATTATCTATTGTGATTTTATTCTTAACAACACAGGTGAGTTCATAGCCCCTTTTCTAACATTTTTGTTTTAAAACGCGGGGCTGAGAAGCATGCGTAAACTGTTTTATTTAAATTGTTTACTTAAATGCTTTTAATTTGTATATGTTTTACATGTATAACTGTTATTCTAGACTTCTGTCTAGGTAAACTGTTTATTGGACTTAAAACAAGTTATCTATTCGTCATGAGTATATAACTCTACAAATCAAAGAACTCTTTTCAAAGAACTATTTTCAAAGAACCAAAGATCTAAAACAAAGAACTATTTTCAAAGAACTAAAGATCTAAAACAAAGTACTATTTTCAAAGGTCTATTTCAAAGAACTAACGCTCTTTTACAAAGAACTATTTCAAGGGTGTGTTGTCAAAGAACTAACGATCTATTTCAAAGAACTAAGTACAAAGAACTATTTCAAGGGTCTTACTGGGAAATATCAAAGATAGCATGTGCCATTCTCAGGTTTGAAAGATGTCCTAGCTAGACTGATCGAATATGAGACGCATGTTTGATGATATTTACAGTATTCCCTAACTGTTTTGAGGAACATCTGGGAAATGCTCAAAGATAACATGTGCCAAAGAACTAAAGAACTATACGAACTATGGACGGTCTAAAGAACAATAAAAGCCTATATATCAAAAGCTGTCCTAGCTAGACTGATTGATTATAGGTCACATGTTTGATGAGGTTTACAGATCTCTTTTACTACTAAGTACCTGATTGCTAGACTAGTCTACTTGAGTTGACCAAGGCCCAATCATTAGGACTTAGATTTTATTAAATGTTTATTTATTTATTTAATTAAGCATTTATTTCACTGTTTGTACAATTGTTGTGGTTGATCATACTTGTGTGATGAACTCAAAGGATCCATAGAGATCTCAAATCGTTGTATTTACAGGAACAAAGAACTGAAGAACAAATGGGTTAAGGATAGGGGGTAAGATGCTTAATTATCATTAACACCAATGTCCTATGCGGATTAGTATGTGGTGGGACGGCGTCTGGGCGGGTTGTAGGCTCGACTCAGGGGTATGCCCTATATATAAGCATACAGATCTGGATGATACATGTGATGTTAATGAGATTAAGGTCGTTACCCGAGGGTTTAACAAATGTTTTGAGAGTACATTAGAACTATAGTGGAATGGAAGTGTATGGAAGGTAAAAATGTCTAACTATCATTAACAACAGTGTCATATGCGTATTAGTATGTGGTGGGACTGCGTCTGGGCGGGTTGTAGGCTCGACTCAGGGGTTTGCCCTATATATAAGCATACCGATATGGATATTACATGTGATGTTAATGAGGTTAGGGTCTTTACCGAAAAAGGTTTACAAATCATTATCAATTACTAAATTATATGAACTCACCAACCATGTGTTGACTTGGTCTTTTTGCATGACTTCTCAGGCGAGGAACAAGTCAATTAAGAAGCTTATGCTTTTGGACTAGGACTTCAGATAGAAGACTTAGTATTTTTGGACCTGCATACTTTTGGAACATCATTATACAATTATTTTGTATATCTTGTATAGTTACAAGATAGAAACTTTATGATGTTTATGGTCGATTTACATTATTAAATTATAAACGATACTGATGTAATTTAACTTTGTAATTCAATTCTATTTACCATTTTCTCATTTGTATCATGTGCAATGTAAACAATCTGATCATCATGATTATCACTCACGATATCGCGCACCGGGAACCTTCTGCCCAACGGGGAATCCGATCCAACCCCGCCGGCTCGGGGTGTGACAGCACTTAGACACAAAACGCCTTCCCTTGGCAGTCCTCATCACTAGAAAGTCTTTCTCGCACTGATCCTTAAAAAATTTGGCAAACAAATAGGCTTGATTGTAATTTGAGGGGTTGAAGAACATGGCATTGTTGATGCTTCGCAGATCAACCTTAGGCATAGTGCAGAAATCCTGAGGCCTCCTGTAATATTCCACTTTACCATTCATCCTTTTGACCAGGTAGAGATTTCTTTCTTTTTCAAAAAGCCAGCAGCAAATATTTGACCTATCATTGCATACAGCGAACAATGATCGGTCATCTAAAATGAATGTGTGCTCCGTAAGTTCCTCACTCATCTCTCCTAGCCAAGTAGCTTTAACTTCCGGAGGTGCTGGGGTCCAGTCCCTTTGTTTCTCAAACCAGCTGTTAATAAATGTTCCTAGTGGTGGAATCTCCTTGCCATCTGAACTGATATACTAGTGTGCGTACAAGTAATTGATATAAGGATCCTTGGCAACATCTGCGACTACCACGTTCTCTGGTCCATCCTTAACCTCTTCACCAGGCCATTCATAATCAAAATTCTCGGGCAAGTCATCAAAGAAATTATCAAGACCAGCTCCTGTAGCTTCATCCGGTTGCACACAATCTCCAAAAAGGATATCATCAGGAATATCTCCAACAAGATCATCATAATCACTCGTGGGCTTTCCTGTTGAGGATGGATTTCCTGTGTCTCCTCCTTTATCTTTATCATCTGGAGGCCCTTGATCCCTTTTGTCAGAGGAGTCATCTTCTTTCTTGTCTCTAACATAATCATCATCCTTGTCATCCTTCTTTTCTGACGAATCCTTCTCCTTCTGATCATCACCATCATCATCATCATCACTGCTATCAGTATCCATATCTTCATCCTTGTTCTCATCATCAGACTCTGGGTTCTCGATTCCTTTTAGTGTGTTAATCTCCTTTTTCATCTCGTAGTTCTCCATACATATGAATTTGATGAATTTTCGGTGCATCTTGAGTTGCCCTTGGAACTTATTCAGTTTGTCAGCCATTTTAACATTCCGTCCTGCATTATCCGAATATTCGCATCCTTTTCATCCAACTCCTTCTCAAGCTGGAAAACTCTGTCTTGTAGACTCTCAAGATCGACAGGTACCCCTTTCGGCTCGTATGGCGATTCTGCGTGCAAGGGAGATTTTCCCTTATCACTAGGTGAACGAGGCGGAGATAGTGGAGTGTGAGGAATGTGAGTGGTAGAAGGCGATGGTGGGGAACGAGCAGGAATTTTGATGACTAGGTTGGGTTTGGCTGGTTGAGAAGGTGGCTTTGGTTTTGAAGGTGGTTTGGGTTTTGTGGGTGGCTTGGGCTGTGTGGGTGGCTTGGGTTGTGTGGATGGCTTGGGCTGTGTGGGTGGTTTGGGTTGTGTTGGTGGCTTGGGCTGTTTGGGTGGTATGATCGATGCAACTGATGAGAAGGATAAATTAGAGAACATCTTCTGTAATCTGGATCTCTAGTTCGCTTGGACATCGTCTTCTGCCTCTTTCTCTTTGGTGATGACTCAGGAGTTGGAGTGTAGTCAACATCCTAAGCTTCCTCTTTTTCTTCTCTACTTGAAGGAGGCTTTTCTGCAACAAAGTCTTCACTTCAAGAGGAGGATGTCTCAGACAAATGTTCTTCGGCAATTGTACCAGTCTGTGTGCCGATAGGTATATCATGTTCCTCAGCGACAAAGGCAACAAGAGTGCCTTGACATTCAACCACATTCTCTTCACCCATGAAGCGTCCAAACATAATCAGTGGTCTTTCTCCAGTGTACTGCTTCTTCCCTCGCTTGTTCATTTTCATGTATCCGAAGATGTCATCTCTCATCCTCTTGATCTCCTCTCTCATCCTCTTGATCTCCAAAGTACCAAGTGTGGGAGTCAGAGAAGAGTATCTTTTGTTGATGATGATTTGCAGAAACTGAGGAAAAGTGAGAAATCGTTCCTTCCTTCGTCCTTTGATGTTCGCGTGCATGTCAAGAAAGATCATCTTCGAGAAGTTGAAGTCAACTCCAAGTGCTAAGGCCACCAAACAAGAGCTGAGAGTCTGGTTGAGCACGTCATATCCTCCTTTCCTTCCGGAGAGGCACTGAGTGACCACGTGTGCCAAGTATCTCCAATAAGTATGTAGTAGTTTCTTTTCGGTTGGAGGATAGGCACCCTCGTGTCCCATCTGATGCACGGTCCTGTTTACCAGCTCTTGATCCAACTCCACAGGATCATCAGCTTTATCTCCAAATTGCAGACATTCTCGGATGATCTGCTCTATGATGACAATCAATTGACCCTGAACCTTTCCGACAATGCTAAGTATCCCAAGTAAATCAGTGTGCTCTTCTATTGTGCTCCAGAAACCTCTAATAAAATCGGTTACAATCGAGGGGTGCTCCATGATGTCATAGTTGGCTGGAGATATGATCAGCCCAGCAACCATACTCCTGAATCCCGAGTGTTTCTCTGGCGAAGAAACGCGGTCATGTTATGGTTTGGTACAAAGCGTAGGTCATCCATCTGAAATCAAAACAGATTAAGTTAGTTCAAGATCGAGAAACACGAGTTATACGCGGAAAAATTTTAAGTCCGAAGGAGTAAGTGTGTTCTCGAAATAACAGACGTATTCGAAGTAACAGGCGTATTCGAAACATGAGTTGTACACGAAATCAGTCTAACACAAAACTCAGTCTGTACACGAAATCAGGTGTACACGAAAGTTTCGAAGTTACAAGTTGTATTCGAAGTATGGGCTGTACACGAAGTACATGATGTATTCGAAATTTGCCTGTATTCGAAATCTTAGATTTCGAGAACACAAGAAACCTTCACAATTTCATAAAGCTTTCTCCTTAGAACTTCTAATCATGCTCAAATTGCTCGGATTTGAGAGGCGACCAACATATCAAGAGATTGCCTTTCAATTTTGAGTCCCTCAAGATCAATTTCTACAAAAACCCTCTGTACACGAACATTGCGTACTCGAAAATTTATTTTGTCCATAACTTTCGAATTTACTATCAAAAATTTATAAACTTCTATACCTAAGGTCGCCTACAGATGATCTAAAAGATAGCCGGAGTAGAATTTTGAAAACGGGTCTAGAAACTGAGATCGCCTTAGGGAGAAAAGTCTGTACTCGAAATGATCTATGAAGACTGGTACTCGAAGTTTAAAGTTGACCTTCGTAATTATAGATGGATTTCGAGTACACATCCTTCGTGTACTCGATTTCGAGTACACTTATTTCAAAAAATTTTCTAACTTCAAAAGTAAAAATAGAATAGAATAAAATTAAATTAAATTAAATTAAATTAAAATTATCTTGGAAGTTTTGGACAAGTTTAAAGTTTAGTCGGGTCAATTTCGTGGGATCAAATCTGCAGTCAGAATTTCACTGACTTAAGTAATTTCTGTAACGAAGAGCAACTTTTAAACAACTATTCCCCACCAATGATTTCCACTTGTTAATCCATAACTTATACATAAGACATATGATCAAGGTTTTTCTGAAAATATATTTTGTGAAGTTAGTGAGCAATCAGACTGTAAAACTAGATTGACATGCAACGTATCAATTTTGTGAAATCTTTTGTTTCAAACTTTGATTGCATTTCAACGAACTTAAAATGTTTTCTCAAAGTTCAAGGTGAGAAAAGAAAAGAACAGATCTATTAGATTAGAATCAAGAACAAGGAGGAGTTCTATCATCTTGTGCTCATTGGCATCTTTTATTTACTGATCTGCAGACACATTGGCCTTAACGTCACACATCCAGGTCTTTGCTTACGCAAAATAAAGGATGCTTCAGTAGATATTTCCCGCTCTTTGTTTACACAAAACATAGGAAATACCCGAGTTTTTCAAAACGATTTCAAGTTTATTAGAACACAATCTTGTTTTGACTCAAGGACTTAAACAAAAAGTCAAATAGTTGTCACACATTTCTAGTTATCTAATGATCACAACTTCACACTTATTAATTTATATTTATATATTTTAATTGATCAAGTCTGATTCTTTCATTTGGAAAACTTGTTTTAACTTCTTAGTGCATAATAGATATTCCAAGTTGTTATTCTTTTAGAAATTTTATTAAGATAGTGAAATTTTGATCCTCAGAAATTATTTCACTTCCCAATTTGACCGATTTACTTTGCTTGTCCAAATAAACTCTTTTTGTATTTTCTTAAGTTTTGAAAAGATAAAATCTTTTTGGAATTTTCTTGAATAATAGTAGGCAGGATCTCCTTTTCTTAGTTTTTCAAAAACTCAACTCCCCCAGAACTTGTAGATCATCTTAGACTGACTCAAAAACCAAAATCTTTTTGTTGTTTTTATATGTATATTGACTCAAAAACCGAAAATATTTTTGTTGTTTTTGTAAATTTTCTCCCCCTAAATTTGTGATCTAAAAGAAAAATAAACAAAACACAAATTTTAACGTATTTACAAAAAAAAATTGCTTTTATTCAAAGCTTATTAGTTTGAGAGAGGCAAGTAAGTGATGAAAGCGTGCTGTATCGAACGGTTTTGTGAAAAGATCCGCCAGATTGTCATCTGTATTGACCTTTTCAAGATGAATTAGTTTCCGTTCGAAACAGTCACGGATGAAGTGAATCCGGATGTCAATATGTTTAGTTTTGGAGTGTTGTACCGGATTCTTGACGATCTGTAAGGTGGCTTCATTGTCACAATAAATAGGAGAGTCAAGAAAGTTCAAACCGTAATCGAGGAGCTGTTGTTGCATCCATATAACCTGAGAGCAGCAACTGGAAGCAGCAACATATTCAGCTTCCGCAGTAGATGTGGATACGGTTGTTTGTTTCTTGCACTGCCATGAGACAAGGCGATCTCCTAAGTACTGGCATCCTCCCGAGGTGGACTTCCTGTCTAAGTTACAACCACCAAAATCACTGTCAGAATAAGCATGCAAACGAAATTCATAGTTCTTAGGATACCATAAACCGAGACGAGGTTTCCCAACAAGGCACCGAAAGATTCTCTTGACAGCAATCAGGTGAGAAGCCTTCGGATTTGCTTGATATCTGGCGTATTGACATACAGAGAACATGATGTCTGGTCTGCTAGCGGTCAAGTACATTAGAGAGCCAATCATCGAGCGATATAGGTGTTGATCAACATCTTCACCATCAGAATCCGAAGTTAAGACTGGACGTACAGCCATGGGGGTAGATGCAGGCTTTGATTCCAATATCTTGAATTTTGTCAGAATGTCAGTGACGTACTTTCCTTGATGAATCAGCACGCCTTTTGGATCTTGCTTCACCTGAAGACCCAGAAAGAAGGTCATTTCTCCCATTGCACTCATCTCAAACTTCTTCTTCATTACCCCTTCAAATTCCTTGCACAACGCCGAGCTTGTGGAGCCAAAAATAATGTCATCCACGTAGATTTGGACTAGAATCAAATCATACTTATCCTTGCGAACAAACAAAGTCTGATCGATGGCTCCACGGGTGTATCCATTTGCAAGCAAGTGATCAGTAAGCGTAGCATACCACGCTCGCGGTGCTTTATGAAGACCATAAAGAGCTTTGTCTAACTTGTAGACATGGTCTGGATACTGAGAATCTTCAAACCCTGGGGGCTAGCACACATAGATTTCTTCCTTTACCTTTCCATACAAGAAAGCTGTCTTCACATCCATCTGATACACCGTGAAGTTCATGTAGGAGGCATAGGCCAAGAAAATCCGTATGGCTTCAAGTCTTGCGACTGGTGCAAAGACTTCCTCATAATCTATCCCTTGCTGTTGGTAGAAGCCCTCAACTACCAACCGTGTCTTGTTCCTGATAATGACTCCCGAGTCATCTCTTTTGTTCCTGAAAACCCATCTGGTTCCTATAGGCAGCTTTCCTTTGGGTAGGGGAACCAGATTCCACACCTTGAGTTTCTGAAACTGCATCAGCTCTTCCATCATTGCCTAGACCCAGCTGGACTCTTTGAGAGCCATTTTGACATTCTTGGGCCCGACCTGCGAAATAAAACAGGAATATAAACAAGAATTAATCGGACCTGATTGACCTCTGGTAGTTGTCTCTTCAGGCAAGAGCTTCTGAGCTGTAATGGATCGGCTCCGAGTGAGAACGCCTTCCGAGAGAGGTCCAATAATATTTTCATCTGGATGATTCTTGTTTATGCTGAGTGTCGGCACTTCCTCCATGGCTAGATTATCTAGCAAATTGCTGATGTTGTTCACTTGATCTTCATTGGAGGAAGAAATGTTGTCGACAGGAACAGTTTCACTTACTTCATCTTCATGATCCACGCAATGTTCCTCAAGGATGTTATCTGAGAATATTGGATTATCAAAGGTGTAGTGGGAGGAAGATGAAACTTGATTTGTTTCTGGAAGTGGCTGAACAGACTGAGAAGTGTCTGGATTTGAGGGTAGAACTTCGTGTATCGGAGTCGGTTCATCTGGAGGAGCTCGAGTGTACATGCCTGGAAGGTCAACTAACAGAAGATTTGGGTCACAGGAAACATAGTCAACTCTATAGTCGACATCATCACCCTTGTAGAAATCATCGGTTTGCTCAGATGATCCTTCTATCTCGGATGCAGTGTTGAAGGGCCTAAAAGTAGAATCATACTCAAATAACCAGTTTGGAACAGAATTGGCATCAGTAGAGTTCATTTCTTGCCAATCAATATAATACGATTCCACGATCATCCGAGTCTTCTTGTTGTAAACTCTGTAGGCTGCCTTCTCGGATGAATAACCCACAAAGTAACACTCATCTGCCTTATCATCAAACTTGTGGTTTGGCTCTGTATGAAGAAGAGTGCAAGGACATCCAAAAGACTTGAAGTGACCAACTTTAGGCTTTTGATTGAAAAGAATTTCATAGGGAGTCTTCTGATGGCGCTTGTTCAAGAGTGCTCGATTATGAACATAACAAGCTGTATTAACAGCTTCGGCCCAGAAGAAGTTTGGCAGCTTTTATTCTGATAGCATGGTTCGTGCAGCCTCTATAAGCGTTCTGTTCCTCCTTTCAGCAACTCCATTTTGCTGAGGTGTTCTGGCTGCATTGTACTGCCTAGCAATCCCTTTCTCATCGCAGAAATCTATAAGAGTCTGATTTCTAAATTCAGTGCCATTATCAGTTCTAATCACCTTAACCTTTAGATTCTTCTGATTTTCGATCAAGGTAATGAACTTCTTCAGAATCTCTGGTGTTTCATCCTTCTTGGCCAGAAAGAACACCCAAGTGAATCTGGAATAATCATCTGTCACAACAAGACAATATGACTTCTTCCCAATACTCATTACGTTGACTGGTCCGAAGAGATCCATATGAAGAAGCTGAAGAACTGAAGAGATAGAATTGAACAATTTAGGCTTGTGGGGTCTCTTGTGTTGCTTCCCCTTGGCACATGCGATGCACTTCTCAATAGTGGAGAAGTCTTTAGAAGGCAAGCCGATAACGTGATCTCCCTTGGCGAGTCTGTTTAGATTCTTTAGATTTACGTGACCCAGTCGGCGATGCCATAATAGACAATCATGCTCCGATGCCTTTGAGAACAAACAAGTGTTCTCTGTGAATGATTCTGAGTTCATGTTGATAATGTAGGCATTGTTTATCCTTGGAGTTCTCATCAGAATCCACTTCTCAGGCACTACAAAGCCAGGTTTCAGAATAAGACACTCCTTGTTAGTGAAGTGTGTGGAAAAGCTCTTGTCACAAATCCGAGAAACACTCAATAGACTGTGATTGAGCTCTTCAACATAGTACACGTCTTCAAAACTAAGAGTTCCATTGGTGACCGTGCCTTCATGCTTATCCTTCCTCCCTTGTCTCCCGCAAATGATACATATCCTCTGTTGAATGGTGTAACTTCATGTAACTGAGAGAAATCCCCAGTCATATGCCGGGAGCAGCCACTGTCTACATACCAAACATGTTTAAGCTTATTTGGCCGTCCCTGCATTTTACACACAATCAATGAGAGATAGGTACCCAAACCATAACAGGTTTAGGCACATGAGAAACAATGGGTTCTTTCTTGTGAACCCCTTTTGATTTAACTATTTTGCCCTTATCAATCTTTGATCTTGCACCACTGCCATGTTTGACTGGTTTTAATGGGGTACTTAAAGTTGGATCACGTCTCCAATATGACTTGTTTTTAACTTTTGAAAAGTTTGAATTTTGTTTAAGAAAACCATATTGATGATGTTTGGACGACTTTTTCTTTTTGGCAGTGGATTTCTTTTGAGATTCTTTCTGAGGATTCACCCTAGGCTTAGAGGATTGGTCAGTCCTCATTGATTTGATAGAGGGTTTTGCGTTGGGTGTGACCTTTTGATTCTTTCCATAAAAGAATTCAATAGGTCTGTGCAGACAATTTCTGGCAATGTGGCCTGGTCTACCACAAACAAAACAACATACCTTCTCATGAAATTCCTTAGGGTCAAAGGGTTTTACATCACAGTCATAGTGACTAGAAGAGGAGCTTACAGAGGCCTGTTCCAATGACCTTGTTGGAACAAAAGGTTCCCAGTTAGGGTTTAACTTTGAACCCGCCTCTTTGGTGACTGTGGAATGACCCTTGAACTCATGATGTAAACGCGAAGATATTGTTTCCGAAATAACATTCTTCTTAACAAAAGTTGATTTAAAGTTTTTGGACATCTCATTTGTTTTAATTTTAAATTCATCAACTTTTCCAGCAAAATCAGTGTTTGAAATAAGAGATGGCGTTCCAAAAGATGTTGAACAATCTGTGCTCTTCTCAACACTTCTTTCTTCAGTCTTCCCACTCACACATGCTTTGTTTATACTATCTACACACATCTCAGAATCTTCAGAAATATTGGGATTGGTCTCAATGGGATCTGCTGTCAATGGAACTGGTTTGTCAAAACCAGTGCTGAAATCAAACCTTCAGTCAGATTTCAACAACAGATCATCAACAGATGTGTTGATATTGGGCATGATTGAGTAATTATGGTTAAAAGGTGGCTCACACTCCTTATAACCGAGACCCTTACCCCTCTTTTCCCTGTATCGTATGCTTACCATGTCTACCAAAACTTTGCTTGAATAATCAAATTTTTCACATTTTACTAAAGTTTTAGAAAGTTGAGTCTTAACTTGGTCCAACTCTAAGCTGAGTTCATCGATTTTGCGTCTAGCATCACGATAGTTGGACTCTTTATCACTTAAAAGTTCCTTAAGCCTTGCCACATCCTGACCCTCGGCCTCAAGTTTTCTTTTGAAAATTCCTTCATTTTTAAGAAATTCTGAGTTAAAGTATTTAAGTTTGGTTACTTCTTTGATTAGTGATTCATTATGTGACCTATACTTAAACACTTTATCTATGCAAGAGGTAGAGCAAAGATTTTCAGTTATCTCCTTTTGCTTGTCATCCACCTCGGCCATGAAGGCGTGACTCAGAGTTAGTTCCAATTCCTGCACCTGATCACTCCAATAATAGGAGTCAGTATCTTGAGTCACCAGAGCTTTAGATGAGCTAGCACTTCCGCCAGCAGCAGCAGTCACAGTCTTCTCTTCAGGCTTCTTCTCTCCTTCCTTAGTCATTTTAGGTTGCTTGCATTCTCTGGAAAAGTGACCCGGTTGATCACAGTTGTAACATCGCAGCTTTGACTTATCAAATCCAAGCTTCTTTCCCGGGTTGTTTCCAAAGCTGTTCTTTCCATACCGTTTGATGAACTTCTTTGCATGAAACACAGCCATAGCCATCTTCCATGAGATATCCATCTCCTAAACATCTGCTAGATTTATTTGCTCTAGATTATCCTGAGTAAGGTTGGCAGGTGCTAACTCTCCAGCTATGAAAGCATTGTAGCTGTTCATAAAACCCTTAAACAGCAGCAGATTTTCTTCACTCTCTGGATTGATCTTGGACACTGATCCGGCTTGTCCAGATGATAAGAATGTAGTCTCAAAAGGGATTGACTGCGATGAAGAAGGCTGATAGTGTTGCATCCCTGAGGCTTGAAGATTGATTGCTGACAGCAGAGCAGAGTTTTCAGACATGGGTGCAATGCACATTGAACTGGCATGGTTCAGTGCTCTCTGTTTATCATCCATATCATAGGAATTGATGATCGAAATCAGCTCACTCAGAGAGGTCTTGTACATATCCTTTGTTCTTTTGATTGTTGTACAATTTGAGTTCCAGGTGTAAGGCAGTGAGTTCAGAAGCTTCTTGTTCACTTCTCCTTTGGTCATCTCAATTCCAGAACTTGTCATCTCGGTCATCAGATGGGTGAATCTATTAATTTGTGCTTCAAGGGACTCTCCTTTGATGTGATTGAACATGTTAAACCTCGGTCTCAGCATATCCTTGCGACTTTCTCGCATGTCTTCATTTCCCTCAAATCGTTCAACCAAAGCATTCCATAGTTCCTTTGCTGTCTTGTGTTCTTTAAAGCCATGAGCTACATCAGTCGAAAGAGCCATTGTGATTGATGCATAGGCCTTTTCATCCTTTTCCATCATTAAGATATCATTTTCAGTGTACAATTCTGGATCTTTGGGAACAAGAGGACCATTGATCTCACTCTGGTATGAGGGCACAAAGGGACCCTCTTCAATGGATCTCCAAAGCTTTGGATCAGTGTATTTGATAAAGGATTGGAATATGAATTTCCAATCTTGGAAGTTATCTCCCGACACGAGCCTAGGTGGCTTTGTTCTGGTGCCGATCTCATTGTCCAGATTAAGTAGATTGGACAGGTTGGTCAGATTCTTAGATGCCATAACTAAAAAATTTCTAAGTGTAGTTCACGGAGTCCCTGTAGAGCATATCACCAAATGCTACCCGAAGTAAAACAGATTACTCTATACTCGTAATTCTCAGTGTAGTCGAAGTCCCTTGTATTCGAAAAAGAATCTGTATTCGAAAAGTTTTGGTAACAGAATTTGATCTTGTACTCGAAAATCCCTTGTACTCGAAATCAAACTTATACTTTGAAAATCTCTTGTAGTCGAACTGTGGCAAACCTTCGAACACTCTATCTGTACTCGAAATAGCTGAACTCGAAAATTTTGAACTCGAAAATAATTAAGAAAATTTTATAAAAATATTTCTTAAGATCTGTAGTCCCAAATTTACATAGTAGCTAGATGGAGTAGAGTAGAATAATAAATTACTGAGCTTGATTAAAAAAGTTGTTACCTTGATGATGAAAATAGCACTCCAGCTCTGATACCACTTGTAGGTCCCTAACTAGATCAAGATCCGAGCTTTATGTCTCCAATCAGCATCAAGTGACTCTATAGTGTGCGGAATCCATAATAGAGTTAAAGAAATAGCAAGAACAACAATATAGATCAAAACTTTGATTGTATTCAAAAGTGTATTCGAAAATGTGCCTCAATACGTCTAGAGAGCACACCTCGGTAATACAACATAAACCTATACAAAAAAAGTCTATTTATACTAGGTCTAGGTGTACTCGAAGTTTAACACAAAACAACTTCGAGTACTCAAACAACACATGTATCGAAAGTACTGTACACGAAATTAACCAAAAATCTGGACTTTGACTTCTCTATTGTTTGACTTTGTCAGTCTTCATCATGTAGTGGGCTCTCCAAATACATTGCAAAAAACTTTTAGATGTATGATTGGTATGTTGTAAACAACTTTCTGAGTGTGCTATTATCATAACAAAGTCCTCACATAACTTTACCGTTAGTTAAACACGAACGAGGCGTTATTGGATAGTACTATTGGGTCTAACAAACCCCGCTAGACGACAACTCTGACTTGCGGTCAGGACGAGCGTAATATCGACCAATGCCATAGTTTCACGATAGACTTGGCGGAGGCATCTAACAGTCTAGTTTCGGTAGAGGTGAACACATACACTCGGGATTTAAAGTCTACAACTTAACATACCCAGTATATATGTAACACTTCGTATCTCAAGACTATATATATATATATATATATATATATATATATATATAAAGAATATATAATTTATTTGTTGACTGGTTAAATAGGGTTCGAACGGGTTAAATAAATTCAAATAAAAGATGGTCGGTTGAGTTGACGGACGACCTGTCTATTTTTGGTTTAAACTGGACCCAAACACAAACGAGATGAACCGATGTTAGAATATATATATATATATATAATAGATTATGTTCAAGGAAAAAAACAAACACACGTACGTCATATATATAATTTATAAATGGGCTTTTGGCCCAATATGAGATGTTAAATGGAAACAACATGCTACACACAACAGCACCAATAGCTTCGATCAGTAGAAAAAAAGGACGCATCAGCTGCTGGTAGGTGTGATTGGAAGAAAGAAAAAAAAAATAGGACCAGCATGTATTGGAGGTACAATCAAGAGGATTTCAAGAATACAAGAGGTATGTTAAGGCTTTCATTCACTAAATTAGTGTACTTGGATTTAGGAGTAACCTATTTATACCCTTTTTGTATAGGTTCGTTTTTGAAACGTAAATGAAGCTTGAGATCACAAAATCAAGTGATTAAGGACGAAATTGAAAGAAGGAAGCTTAAAGGTTAGTAGTCATTGCTTAAAGATTACTAAATATGTGGATTGGGGTAAATGCAAGTAAGGTTATTTTTTTTAGGGTTTCACAAGATTTATGTTTATTGTAGGAAACCTCAAGAAAGATATATTTTACTGAGTTTGAGTGTTGATTTGTGAAGAAATTAAAGACTACAAGTAAGGTTTCTTCTCTTTATTTAAGTTTAAGTAAATGTTCATTAAGGGTCAAAGATTTGACTTGATTGTTGTAGGTTTAGTTCTCTACTTGTGTAAAGACTCGAGCTTGATCATCTTGCACACTTAGAAAGGTATTGACACTTGCTGAATTTTAGTGGCAAATTGATACAAACTATGATGGTTGTTGGTAACTAAGTTATACCAGAGAAAAATGGGTATTTTTGACTAAAGTAAACCGAGAAGTATTTTTAAGAATGAGTATAGGAAAATTATGTTCAAATGCATCTATAAAAGTTCACTTGAACATAAAATTATAGAATTTAGTCATTGAGCCCAAAGATGGTATGTAAATTATAAAAGTAAAGTTTTAGTGTAGGTTTGACTTTTAAAAGTCAAACTGCCAAAAATTTAGATTTTTGCTTGAACCATTACTTTGGTTAATGATCATAAAATGATTATTGGTTTGATTAACCATGTTTTACTAGTTGAGACCCACTCGGTCTAATATGAGCAATAATATATATATATATATATATATATATATATATATATATATATATATATATCTGTGTGTGTGTGTGTGTTAAAAAATAAAAGGATTTAAAAATGATTGAAGGGACTTTTAAGAGATGACTTTAAAGGATGAAACTATACTTAAAAAGAAAGTATTCTAAAACGTATAGAAACATCTCCGGTTATAATTACGAATATTACCGAGTTACTAATTTTGGGTAATATATCTTAAGGGTCTAAGATTAAGGATTCAAGATTTGGTCGTTAGACCACTTCTTAAACTTACGTTTTGACACAAAATGTTTATTAAACTAGAATTGCACGTGCATGTTTAGCCTTACTCACAAGGACTCGGCGAATCTACTACTTCAGGATTTACGAACCGGTCAAATAACTCAGGTGAGACTTGACCACCCCTTTTTACTTATATGTTTTGGGGATGTATCCGAACTTTCTTTTTAAAGGACTTTATTTAAGGGACTTTATTTAAGGGATTTTTATGTGTGTTGCTGTAAGATAAAATGTACCTCTTAGCTATCATTGCATAGACTTCGGTACGTCCGGTTATGGATTTTGGTCAGAGGCAAATCATCAAGGTAAGGGAAGGGGTGGGCCAGTTTAACCGGAACTACCTCAGGGCATATACACGTTCATACGGATCCGTGCGAATTGGAGGTAGCTTGCTCTAGAAGCTAAGGATATGGATAAGGATTCAAGATGGAGTCGTGTATTCGACTCCGGCCTACGGGCCATTCCCTACGGGGATAAGGGATTTCCGGCGACTGTTCACTACGGTGGAGTCATTACGGTTAATGTCACATGAGAGGATTTGGTGTAGCATTGCAGTGGACCCCATGTGTGTCATTCAACACTGTATCTGCACCAGTGGCTCTAGAGTAGTGTATATGTTAACAAACGCCGCGTTAGGACCGTTAATGGATGAATACTTGACGCCGTGAGACTTGATTGACAACCAGTTTACTTGCACACACAAATATGATTTGATTATTATTTTAATTGTCACTGGCCATGACTCACCAATTATGTATGTAGTTGACTTGTTTTAGCTCGCGATACAGGTAATACAGGAACAAGTGAAGGGATTTAAGAAGGATGCTGACAAGAACCTAAAGACTAACTTTTTGATAAGGCTAGGGTTTGTTTAAACATCGATTTAAGAATTTATGAATATTTTGTAACTCTTCACTTAAGCCCATTAATGGTGCAACTATTATATTGTTTTGAAAAAGTTCATATTTAGTCGTATTTTTGTGGTCAACATAAGTCTTCCACTGTATTTGACTGGATAAAAATGGTATGATGTGACACCCCTAGGATCGGGGTGTTACAATATATCTCGTTTACTGTTTTACATTTACTTAAACCTGTGAACTCACCAACTTTATGTTGACACGCTTTAGCATGTATTCTCAGGTATTTGAATGCACATGGCTAGGACGCACAAGGAACATAGGAAAAGAGTCCTGCATGCATTAGAACAACTATTCTTGAACATTTGATGATATTATATTTCGTAGAACAATGTTGTGTCTTATATTTACATTCCGCTGTGAAAACAACTTATTTCCGCTTCATAACCTTTAAACTACTTTGATTATTTCTATTAAAACTGTGTATTTTACAAAAGCATATAGAGTCGTTCTATATGGCCATAGCTTTGATCCTGCCACGTCACACTCAACGGCTTGACGCCGTTAGTGGAAATTTGGGAGTGTGACAAATTCATAATAGTTTAATATAATACGCATAAAGAGATGCAAAACTAATAAACTAAATAAAACAAGATCTAAAGCATATGTAAGTTTCAAGTAGCACGAAACAAGAATCCAAACAAGTGATATTACAAAGCTTTAACAAAGATTAGCTAAGTCTTTGACTTAAACAATGTAAATCATAATGTTTATGTTTATGTTTATGTTTGTGTACAGTTCACCTTTTTGACACAAGACATAAGTCATTGCGAAAAATGTAGCAACATTCTTTGGCTACTATGTACTAGTATATGTTTGATGTATGAAACGTCTTCTAACCTAATTCACACATAGCAATTAGCACATAAGTTCACATAACATCTAAATCATGTCTACTAAGCTTAAGAGTTTGCATCATGTATATGTTTTTGACTCTATGAATATGTTTTTGCATAAGACATACGTAACATCCCAAAAAGTTACAAAATATAAAAAGGGAGTAAGAATTAACTGACATTTATGGTGCTTGAGGAAACTAGTCTAATGAAGAAGAATCAAGATCAACAGTTGTATCAAACTGGATGCCCTGAGGTTTGAACGCATGTGGCCAGACAGCAGCTTAAAGGAACAAGTATACAATCCGAATGCAAACGTGGTTCAACATAGTCAAACGAATGCAACGAGGATGGGTAAACATTATCCTAGGCATAACTAAATGAACGGACATCATAAGCCAGACTTGTTGGGCCTAACGAGCCTTTATAATGCTACACCAACTTAAGGCGGCCTAAATAAGGCAACCTAAACGAGCCTAACGCCCGACAACTAAGAACCTAAGTTCAACTACTTAGACTAAGAAAACAATAAATAAATGAATAACAAAGAGAAGAAGAAAGAAATAAAGAAAAAAAATTACCTCAAAGAAGCTTTACAGACAAGACGATCTCTAAAGGCAATACCTCCTCGTCAAGAACATAAATAATACTACTACGATTAACATCCCAAGGGGTATTGCACTTGTAGAGCCACCAAAATTTGGTTATTCCACTTGTTTATACTCAACTAGAGTTAAAAACTATAAAAGACCAAATAAGGATATTTATAGATGTTCAAAGGGGAAAAATATTGGTTTCTTGGGCGAATGGGATGGTTTTTTGAATAGAATTTGCGTCTTGCAATCGTCAACAAATACCAAACTTGTTTTCGCGATTCCCGCTTTGTTATAACTCCGTTTCACGCGCAGTTTTCGCCCATGTTCATCATTTTCAAAGTAACATCATATGAAAGAGATTAATCCAACATTCATGGTGTCAAGAATTGAGTTTAAACTATGGATTTTGGTATGAGTCAAGAGTTACGTTCTCAAACTTTTGTTTGTGATTCATGCTTCGTTTGGGCTCTGTTTTATGTACTGTTTGAACCTAGATTTTCCTTAGTATACTAGTATATCTAGAATATTTGGGTGGTTCAAAATATTAGTTCGAGGATGAGAAATGTTGGCTAAATAGTCACCCGAAAGTTATCTTATGTCAAAACTAAGAATCCAACATGTAGAGCTTCTTACTTGCAATCCTTTACATCTAAGCCTTACAAAGCACAATGTCCTATCTTAGGATATGTATATAATGTAAGTTGGATGATAAGATTGAAAGGATATAAGTTTTATGTGTGTTAAGGAAGTCTCTAACGTTTTTGATCAACCTAAGTCTTAGTCCATGAGAGATGGATGGTTGGTTCAAGATAGGTGAACCAGAGACCGAATGAGAAGGAGAAAGGAAGATGAAATTTGGTAGGATTAATCCTTATGGTTATGGATTTCTCTCATTTCTAATCCAAAGATTCTTAGGTTATGTTTATGTTTAGGTCTCGAAAATTGTAACATTGGCCCGTTAAATTTTGTAGTTTAACTTTTTAAGTTAAAACAATTTATAAAAACGTATACGCTTTATTTTTAACATTTATAACCTTACATTTTATAAAACTTAACTAATTTAAATTAATTAAATCTTCTATTCATTTGTTTGTTAATAAAATTTACATATAAATATATTTATGAGTTCTAACATAGTTATATTGAGAAAAATTTCACGTAATTATTCTGATTTTGAGATATGTCAAAATTGCGTGTTGAAATTCGTCATCGGAATTTCTCAAATGTTATAGAGTTGTCTCTATTATGCTTTTACCACTGTTATAAAATAGCATAAATATGTTTATATGTGTTTTAAAGGTTAAATATTGACATGTGGTTGTGTTTAAATAGTGATTACCTTGAGTCTAACAACAGCATCCATTGAAAAAGTTCACCATTTTTTTGTTTTCCTTGTTCTGCAACACCCCTATGTAATCTGAAGAGAATATAAGAATTTAGCATTGTTTATGATACAACAACAACAACCTACCCAATTAAATCCCACTTTGAGTGGGTTCGGGGGGAGGGGGAGGATGAAGACACATCTTACTCCTACCTAAAAAATATGATAGAAAAGCTACTTTGTGGGAGTCCCCCGATTGAAAACTACGCCTTTTAAAAAAATTATTTGTAGAGGTAGTGTTTATGACAATGGCAATTTTATTTGAATAGTAATAGTGCTTACCTATCACACGCTGTTTGTTTCATACAAGTTTGGTAACATCTTCATAAGGGGCAGAATTCAAAGTAAACTCGTGGTAGGTCTTCATTGTTTGGTAAAGGGTTGATGGATGCAGCTGCCCCAATTCGTATGTTAACAGGATGATTTATGATATTCACATATGGAATTGTAGAAATACAAACTTAGTTCTCAATCCTATAACATGACATTGTTTGAAGTTTTGGTTCAACATACTTTCGCTCATCTTTATGAGCTATAACTACAATCGCTTCTCCCTATATTAAGGATTGTTTTTTTCAGTTATTCGAGGAAATAATTTTATCATGTGTATATATGTAATAAATACTTACAGGTTGGTCCACCAAAAGGTAGCAAGTATTTTCCTCACAGAGATGTGGGATCCACTTTCGTAAAATGCGAACTTCAATTGGTATACAAGACCCACCTAGTCTAATTGATCCAAGTGTCTCATTTTCCATTGTTTGCAGTCTATTGGTAAGATAATAATGCATGTTAGCATGTGTTTAGATGTTTCCTAGAGTTCATCGATTGTAATAGTTATTTATAAGGATCATATATCATTAAAAACCGAAAAGCATATGTAAAAGGATGTAAAAAGAAATATATAAGAGATCTACAATTGTTGTGCTTTATTATTTATTATGTTGTGAAAGGAAATTATAACCTCTTTTGAAGTAATCTCATTTAGCAAGTCAGAGTACACTATGTTTAAGATTTGTTGGGATAACCATCTTGATTTGTCTTTATAAGTATTTTTAAGGAATTCGGAGATGTTGCCCTTGAAAGAGCGACGTATAACTGACCGTGGCCAAAAATGGGTTCAGGCAAATATATTCCGATTTCATTCAAAGATTGGCATTGACTCTTGTTTATGGTTATTGCAACAAATGGTAAATCTTTACTATTATGTACAAATTAATTCTAGGTATATACACTCGATGGCCAATTGACGTTCCAATGATTACATAGAAGTTGTATTTGTATAGGTAATATTTTGAAATCATTTTGAACTTGATTAAAAATCATTTAGAATTAATGGTGTTTGCAAGAATTTTGGCATAACATGCTTTGGCATATAGGTAAAATACTTTTATTGATAATCCCAAGGAAAGCAAGATTGGTCCCTCGTCAGAGATTATGAACTGCTTTCCTAGACAAGAGTCTCAACTACTAGTATTCACCCATCCAATTAGTGCATGTTCTCTTTAAACAACCATAAACAACATTGAAACAAAAACAAATCATTTGAATGTGTTTGAAAACATACTAAATAGTATTCAAATTGAATACCGGGTGACATATTAGAATCATTTAGATTGTAAAGTGTTTGGTGTGATATGATTTGGCCTATAAGTGGTCATACTCTCATCAGAAGTCCCCATGAAAGCTAGACAGCTCCCACAGTACCTCGGGGATTAATACGAATAGCTTTCTTAGACATGATTTCTAACTACCGATACTACACTCTTCTAGTTACTACATATCCATGTCACAAACTTAATTCTAACGAGATCTTAAAACCAATATTGAAATTCCTATATTTTTCTAGTGAATAAAATTAGACATTAATACTAATGAGTTTGAATTCCTATCATCTAAGGATTGTTTGCAAGTACGCGAGTTTGAAGTGGAGTTTACTTAAGGAAAATTCTAAATCAATTGCTTAACTAAGTAAAACACATGATAATAAGTTTTCTTAATCTAAGGCACTCCAAACTAAGTGTAAGCAAAGGAAAATTATCAACTATGGCATTCCTCTTTGATATTCTCATGTTAGGGTTAGCTAAGTTATAGTCTAGGCCACCATTTCTAATACCCTATATCCCTATAACCATAACTCTGGTACCAATCCGTCAAACCCCGACCGACGGCAAAATCCGTCGGGGCGCGGCATCAACTGTTCATTAGCTCATGGTGCTATTAATTATTTTGAGTAATTAAGGCATTAATTATTAACAGCAAACCAAATAATCATTAAATACAATACATGATTTCAAACATTCAATAAAATTACAATGAATAATCTATCATTTACAATTTGTAAGCTTAACATTGTTGAGAATTAAACTAGGTACACTAATCTTATCCTATGTCTTTACCATAGTCTTCACCTTGTCCTGTTACATATGTAAAATAAATTTGGGTCAACCATATGAATAGTTGGTGAGGTACCCATACAGTTCAATAAATATAAGAATATGTTTAAAACTTAAATGCAAACAAAGTCTAAATCAATAAGACCTAAAGCAAGTATAACTACAAGTTCAACAATGAATTCTTTGGCTCTTTCACCTTTACTTACTTAATGACACATGTCATTAATGAAAGACCACTAGTTACAACAATTGAATATCGGCTCTTTCATCTTTGCATTTTACAGTAACCAAAGTTATTGTGCAAAGGCTACTAGTTACATAGATTATCGGCTCTTTTACCTTTGCAATATATAATATCCTAATTATATTGTAAGGGCTACTAGTTACATTGACTACACATAGAATAACAAGATAATACATTGCATATAAACAAGTAAGCATATTATAGCACATAAGTCAAACAACTTAGACAAATAGTTTGCATTTAATTTGATTTTTGACTCTAGAATAACATGATTTTGTATAAAGAGGGACTCACATGATTGTTTGCTTAGATAATTGATAGAGAATCTAGTTGTAGATATTGCTTCAACCTAGTGTTACAAAGGTATAGTAGTCTTAGTATTTGCTTAGAGTTCAAGTCTTGATATCCTAAAACTATGACACACTATGTAAGTCCTAGTGAATATTTCTAAGTTTGAATGGTAACATGTAGAATATTATTTATTTAAGTAAATAAATAGTGCTATTTGAATCTTTGAATATCCTTTGAATACATAGTATTTTTGAATAAATGATTCCCAACCATTTGTTTGTGATTATCAAGTTTCATGATTTAATAATACGTTTTTAAGAATTTGTGTAAAAGAATTAATGAATGATTGATTTAAATAATTGTAATAAGAAATGAATGTAATTTAAAATTATTTTATGTAAACTTTAATGGTTTAAATATAAACTTGAGGTCTTTACTTAAATAAGTAAATAAGTAGTTTATTTAAATAATTGTTAAGATTATTTGTTAGAATAATTATTTCAATTTTCATTTTGATTTTGACAAAATATATATACAAACACACTAAAGTCGCACAATTTTTCGGAAATCATGTCCTTCGTCCAGCAGGCATCATAACCCATTGCTGCAAAAATAGGGCTCGAACACGTTTCCAAATTTCGTACTCGTTTTGTTGTTATCTATGAACGGATCTTTAGAAACATCGATATATGCACGAGTGCAACCTCCTCAACGCCCCCGTCCATCGAGTGATGTATGGTTTGGTTTTTTTTGGGCGAACTCATATATTTTTGTGTTTTTGTTGTGAAGCAGCAGGTTTGGGGTTGGGTTGTGTTTCCAGTATCACTTTGGTGTTGGGTTCGGTTGGGTTTCAGAAACGTTTTCGAACGTAAGTGATAGGTGGTCGAAAAAATGGTAGTTGTGGGTACTAGTTGCAAATGTTAGAAAGAGGTTCGTATTGTTTAGGTTGTTCGCATCGGCTTGCGGACGATAACAATTAATGAATAGATTAAAAAACGAGTTGTTTGGATCCATAGTGTAGAAAAGAATTTTTGAAAAGTTTGAAAATTATTTGGCTGGTTAAATGTTTTCTGTTAAAGTTGAGGGAATTTATAGTGTAAAAGTTTGAACTTATTGTTATTGTTCTTGTTCTTGTTCTTGCTGCTGGTGCTGGTGATGTTGTTTTTTTATTTTTTTTTGCTTTCCAACGACTTAAAAAGCCTCCAACGGCTCTTTCCCCACAACATTCGAACGATGCTTTATTGTGCCTTATTGTGCCAACGCTCATGCTCAACATCCTTCACGTCCCAACACGTGAATCTATAGTGTGTTTCGGCGCCATGAGGGCGTGACCTAGACCTCTCATGTCCGAAGCACTCCCGTTGGCAAGGTGATCTCACAAGCTTGATCTAAAAGTGCATCGAATCCATTTTGACTAAAGATATACCTACGAAATTTTTGTTTGGGTTGTCTTATGTTGAGAACCTCAACAATGATTTTAGGGGCATAAATGAAAATTTATAGGTGGTATAAAAATTCCAACATACATAAATTTACTACAGCCTTCGTGTGTCCTTCTAGGGTTAAGAGTTATTCACCGTTCTTCGAACAGAAATGGAGGAGATTACCGAAGCAATTCAGAACATAAGCATAACAAACGACTCACAGAAGAAGAATCGCATTCAGGTTTCGAATACTAAAAAGCCTCTGTTCTTCTACGTTAATCTCTCTAAGGTAAAATCGCCTTAAATGATTTTTTTTTAGTGATTTGTGAGAAATTGTGTTTCGAGATTGATGCTGTGTGATTAATTGCAGAGGTATATGCAACAGCACAACGAGGTTGAGCTTTCTGCCCTAGGAATGGGTGAGTTTCTTACGTCTCTTCACTCGTAACCTGGTTTGTGTTAATTCGTTATATTAATGAAATTTCAACGCATTCACTGTTTATAAATCTGCGTGTTTGTACGTATTTAGTTTATTTATGGTGAAATATGCACGAGAACGTTGATTACCGGACTTTAAAATTTGATGCGTGTCAGATTTTATTGATACGTGCTAAGATGGTAAAATCAGCCATTCGGTGAAAATATTAGGGGATTTACGTGTGCATTTTGGATTCCTGCTTGGTTTTGGTATAATCTTTGTTTACATCATTTTGAGATTTTTATTATTATTTTTTTAAATCTTGCTTGAATTTGAAGGTATTCTGTACGTATGTTTTCTTCAATCTTCAAAAACATAGTTTCTTAAATTAAGAAGTATAGTTAAGAAGCCCCTTGGTATTTTGGCCTGATTGACTAACAAAATAGTAATGTGGCAAAACCGCAAAAGAGTATCCTATGTTCCAGTTTTCAGCTGTTATGTTCTCTAATAAAGAGATTGACTTTAAATATCAATGTTTCATTGGCCAGACACATTTCATAGGGCTTTTTTGCTTGTAAATCATGGCATTTGCCATCTGATGCATGATTTACAACAAAAGACATGATTGTAGTTCTGCCTTTGTGTTTGCTTTTATTAATGCTGTATTTATTAGACCTCACGTCCGAATGTGATTGTGTATACGTGTGCATGGAAGTAAGAAACACCGATAATAATTTGCATATAAAAGGACTTCACTTACAATATGTTCTTTTACATTATGTGGCTGTTTATAGCCACAATACATGACAATTTAATCAACAGTTATAACTACCTCTTGACACCAAATAACTGTAATAACTAATAACTGACTTATCTTGACTATTTTACTCTTCTAACTATAAATTATATACGTATTTAGTCATTGACCCGTTAAGATGTCAAATTTACATATCCAACAATTATGGGTAACCTAAAAGAAATCGGGATACCTATTTACTCCAACATCACTATATAATATTAGCCCCCAGTTCCAACTTCTATTTAATGTTATAGAATCGTTAGGTGCTTTTCGAGCGGTGATTTACCGACTACTGATTAAACATGATTAATCAGGATTAATCAGATTGGAAATTTATATGTAATTTTCAAAATTATATACATATGTACAAAATTATTTACATATAATTTTTCAAATACCTAAAAATTTTAACCAAATAATTCTTGATATATAGGCTAATGAATACCTACTTCATTTTCTTCCACTTAAAAAGCCTTCAACTATAAAAAAGCCCATAAACAATAAAACCATTCCTTGTGCCATAAACGGATATACAGTAAAGCCCATAAACATTAATTCACCTCCCGTTCTTCCCATTTGCATTGCACACATATAATGTATATATGTGTGGGCCCTGAAGGGGCAAAAGTAAAATTGTCCTAATTTTAACATTATTTTACTTATTTTGTGAAAATAACGTTAAAAGCGTTGGGAAGATTAACTTCAAACGATAACTTTGAGCCGGGAACGAGCTGCCTCTCTATCCCAATTGGGATAGGGGTAAGGTTTGTCTTCATCCTTCTCCCTCAAACCATACTGAAATGTGGGAATATACTGTGTAAGTTTCTTTGTTTGTTTGTTCTACTTCCCTTTGTCACTGCCTTGCCTGTTCTTAGCTAGGGAAAACACAAGCACACAACCATGCCTTTCTTCTCCATCTACAGGTCGTTGCTTATTCTTCTTCAAGTCACTGCAAGCGCAACCCCACAACCATCTGTTTCTTCTTCTTGTTGGGGTAAATTAAGGTATGTTGTTATGTTTGCGTTCTTAGTAGTGTGATCGAAGGGTGCCATTAAGATCAGAAGTCGTCTGATTCGGTGTGATTTGGCCTCATTAGGATCGTTTTTGAATGAGGTTGACCGACTGCCGATTTTTTGGTTCGAATCAAGAATCGACGTGGCTAATGGGCGACTACGACCGGTCTCCAATTAATAGGAGCCTAGAACAGATTTTTACAACACTGGTTCTATCATATTACAGTTTCATGTTTTCTTTTTCCTTTGATTTATTTTTCAAAGTCTAGTAAGGTTTTTAACTTCAGGTACTAGCTATAGTCTATATGATCTTAAATGCTAGTTATAAAGGCTTCTTTATTCTATTTATTGAATAGCAATAGTTTTTTTTTTTTAATTATTCTAAATTCCTTCGAATGGTGTTGGTCCTACGGACTGTGTTTTTCCCTCTAGGTGTGCTTTTCTTATCTTAGGCTAGCTTGTTTTTGCATGTTGTGCCTAAACCCAGGCCTAAGCACCTTAAGTGCCCCTCTCTCCTTTGACAAAGGCTCATATTCCTCGTATGCCTTTTATGATTGCGTTGTACATTGAGATTAAAAGATAGGTAATGCTTTTTATGCTTGCTTATGTATCTCGTATTGCTGTATATTAATATAAAAGGTAGGTAATGCTTTTGATGCTTGTACTTGTTGCTCGTGTGGTTGTATATTAAGTTAGAAGGTAGTTAATGTTTTGTATTGTTGTAGATAGAACTAAGAAAGATAGGTTTTTTTATTAACAATTTATAATTATTAAAGTGTGTTTATGTTTTGTTATATTTGTTGGTGTTCACTGTTGAATTAAATAAAGTGCACCGTGCGTACGTTATGCATAGACGCCTTATTTTTAAAACTTGGAATTATGGCACTGATGTTAGCTGGTGTGACATACTGTGGTTAAGTTTTTATCTGTTAATGTGTGTATGGATTCTTGAATCTGAAGGCGACTAGCATGTGTAAGGTCGAAAGCGTGACACAACCAGCATGAGACTAAAAATTTAGCCTAATACCCTATCTTTTAATATTTTCTGTAATTCAATTACTGGAGTAAAAATAGTTGGTATTTCTAGTTAGTTTTAATTGCACTGGTTATATATTATTATAATGTTGATAATTGATGTTTATTATTTCTGCAGCTATTGCCACGGTTGTCACAATTGCAGAAATTCT
Source organism: Mikania micrantha (assembly GCA_009363875.1). NCBI lineage: Eukaryota > Viridiplantae > Streptophyta > Magnoliopsida > Asterales > Asteraceae > Mikania > Mikania micrantha. The sequence continues at coordinate 73,338,031 of CM018693.1, forward strand.
CAAGAACAGTGGATTTGCCATTGAGAAGAGTAAGAATGTTCATGGCATCTGATTTTTCTTATTCAATTGTGGGATGTGTGCTTTGCTGTGTAATTTTTATCAATGATGATTTAAAAAATAACTGCAGAGATAATGACATCCACTGTTGACATAAAAGATGAATCTAGAGGAAGGGTAATCCAAAAGGCCAAGGTAAGTTTATATATGGATGCGATATATTAACGATGTAGTACGATCTGCGGTTATTTCTTTTTGTGTTTTTACATTTTAGTATGTGATGAAACATCTCTTGTCCTTGTCATAGGAAAACTTGTTTGTTGTTTTTTACATAACATACGAGAGTCGTATGTATTTAAGAATCATTACATTGTTTTTATGTGGTAAAACTATCCTTGCAAAAAGGCCAAAAGAAACGCCCTGAAATCTGACATTGTTGTCCAAAATTTCTCAATTTTAAAAAATGCTCCTTTTCCTTTTTTGAGCGAATGATCGTTTTTTTTATGATAAAAAACCAAGAATGGTGGTTTAAATGGTTACATAACTATTTCACCCGAATGTATGTTCTGCTCCAGAAATCAGGCCACCTTACAGAGAAAAAGAATTACAATCATTTAGCATGAATCTTAAAGGGATCATTATCAGGGACTATGATTTATTTATTTATTTCCATCTTTCAAGTTACTTAACAGGAGCATGCTTAAATGGGATAAAATTTTTTCAAGTGGAAAAGACCTCTACACAACTTTACTACACCTAGAGACCCCAGACATTAAACACCACCTCATATTAAGCTTATTGCATCATTAACTCATTTTATAGAGGTTTAAATTAATATTTATTAATTTATTAATTAAATGGACAGTAAGTCAACCTTTCCTGACTCTGCTGAAAAGAAAAAAGTTGATATTTTAAATAAACTATTTATCTACTCATACAAAAGTGATGAATATTATTCATGTGATGTTTGTTGTTTAGATCGAGATATTATTGGGGAAAACGGATAAATTTGATGAACTGATGGCTGCTGCTGAGGAGGAAAGGGAGCTTGCAAACGGTGAAGGGCAGAGTTAAGTAAAAGAGGTCTTATAGCAAGTTGTTTGTTCTAAAACAATTCGCTTTTGCCTGTGGTTTTGTTTCCTGCAAGTGTTTTAGTTGGAGATCATGTTAGCATAGCATACCTCTCTTTCTACCTTCACTTTAATTATTTGAATCTTGTTTTTGGCATTTTATGTTTCATACACACGGGATGGAAACCAGACTGGCTGACTGGAATCTGGATGGTGACTAAAATTTTTCAAAGTATTCATGCCTAATTCTTAAACCCAAATGAGGACAAAACCAGACCCACAGCCGAAAATTTGTTACATCGTGGTCTGAAAACCTTTGATTTTCAAATGACACCTTTTATGAAAAATAAATTAAAGTTTACTACTTTTCAACTTGATCCTGTACGAGAACTGGAATGGTCCGGTCTTGTTCAGTGTTGGTTAGATTGTTAGTTAAATAATTTCTAAATTTTCATATGATTTTAATATGCCTCTCTATCCCAACTGGTATAGGGTGTAATGATTGTTTGTATCCTTCCCTTCAGACCTTACTTTAAGTGAGATTTTTACTGGATATGCTTGTTGTATGTTTCTTTTAAATAAATTAACTAATCAACTAGTGGTGGTTAATAACATTTAATAATAAGAACAGAGAGTTGATACTTGTTTTATCTAAGGCCACACTCTAACCTTCCACCATCTCCACTCTTCTCTAGATATCTACTTGTATTTCCCTCGCAAGCTGATTACGGTCAAGTCAGCTTCCACTTACGCTCCCAAGCCTGTTACGCAAGGCCTAATGGAGGTTTGTAAGCAAATTCAAAAGCCATTTTGGTGTGAAAAGTCATTCTAATTTTCATTAATTTACGGCCAGCAAAATTTTATAGTTGCTGTGAAAGGCATCTAATGATGGCGTTCACTAATTTTTTTAGTCTAGTGTGATATCAAAAAAAAAAGAAAACGAAAAGAGAAGTGATTTATATGCATTAACTTTCTATGTTATGTAGTTATCAAAGGGTTTCTAGCCTAGTGATATTGCAATGAAAGAGAGAAGCTGCAACTCATTGAAGTCAGTGGTTCAAACCTGAGCAGGGGATAGGGTTTACGGATTTATCCGGTTCCCGCTTATCTGGTGAGTGAAAGGGTGACGACTGCCTGCCCTTAGATGTGTGCCCGTTTTGGCTTAAATCAATCGTTCAACCTGAAGCCGTTCAAAGAAAAAATTACTGTGATAGTTCTTGTGCGTTTATTTACCCTTTAATTATTTTATAAAAGGGACTATTATACGCACTACATAAATAAATAAATAAAACAAAACATTCCTTGAACCCAAAATAACACCTTATAGATAGGGTGCGTTGTGTAGGGTTGGCAAATTGTAGGTTAAATACAAGCCGAATCTGAAAAGTCTACACAAATCTATTCATGACAATCAGGTCAGACCTACAAATGCGAACCTGGCTTGAATTCTTATGGGTTAACCCGAAAATGACTTGTTTGACCTATATATATATGGGACGGTTAACGTACATATTAGTGTTAACGTGCTAAACGTAGGAAGCCACAGGAACGCGCCATGTGTCATTAGGGTAAGGGGTATTATTGTCCATATTAAATTACAGACCGTGATTTTCAAATTTACAGACTGACATTTAACACCCACTATCACGGACCATCGGGATAATCACAGACCAGTAATTACGGACCACATTATATAACAACCACAGACCGTATTTTAACACACATAATCAATGGCAAAATGTATAATCACGGAACACGTTATATGAAAATCACGGACCGTCATTTAACATGTATGGTGAAAGGATCAACTGCATAATCACGTATCAATAATTACGTATCAAGCGTAAAAATCACGGACTGCGTAAAAAAAACTTAAAAAAACTATAACAATACTATACTCAAATTAAAGATAATAAAATTCTCAATTTTATGGTTTAATTTTTTTTAAAAATAATAAAGCATGTAAAAGTTATTTAATTTTTAAAAAACGAGTGGAACTTGTAACATTATAAAATGTGGTTGTTTCCTCTTTTGCCTTTCCAGTTATATTTTACACTTATTTTGTGGAAAAAGTTGTATAAAGTAGGAACCACTAAATCTTAACCATTGATTACTTTGATCAAAGGATGCAGAATCCATCCTACGTTTAGTACGTTAAGAAGCATATGTATTTGATTCGCCTCCTATATATATAGGGGGGGTTCAAATAAAAACCCATTACTTTGGAGAAAACTAAAAATACTCGTACTAAACAATCAATTTTTAAAAAAAAAATTCATGATGTTTTATATTTAGCTTAGAAATGGTATAAACAAAGAGATTTTTTTAATAAAAATATGTAGATTACGAATTTACGTATATGTAACCAAAAAAGTTACATATATGTAACTCATATATATGTAGTTTACAAGTTACATATATGTAATCAATGAGTTACACATATGTAATAACATGAATTACATATAATAAAACAAAATGTAAAATAAAAAACGAAAAACGAAATTGATTAATAACAATTTTAATTAGTTTTCTCTAAAATGGAGGTTTTCTATGGAATCCTCCCATATATATATATATATATAGGGGATGCTTCCATTGTTAACCCTCCCTTATAGCGTTAACCCGTTAACCCTGGCGTTTTTTGCCCGAATCTTTATTTTTTTATCATGGTTTTTATTATACATAAATAGGGGGTTTCTTTTTTGTGATTTTGCTAATTCATCACCGTTTAGAAATTAAATCAAATTGTAAGTAAGTGTAAGTTTCTTACACTTACTTACATCAGATAGTGTAACTTAAACTTACAATTGATTTAATTTCTAAACGGTGATGAATTAGCAAAAATACAAAAAAAAAACCCCTATTTATGTATAATAAAAACCATGAAAAAAAAAGATTCGGGCAAAAAATGCCAGGGGGTTAACGCTATAAGGGAGGGTTAACATTTGAACCTCTCCCTATATATATATATATGAGAATGTTTTTTACATAACTCACTCTTAAAGCGATAACTCTTAATAACCCGTCAAGATCAAGCCAAATTTTCGAATTTTTTTTAACATTATTGTAAACACATTTAGAACACTTTCTTATTTTATGAGTTTGCATAAATTCATCACCGTTTGAGAGTTAACGTCGTTGTAAGTTTTTAAAATAACTTAACATTTTAAAAACTTACAACGACGTTAAATTTCAAACCGTGATGAATTTATGCAAACTCATAAAATAAGAAAGTGTTCTAAATGTGTTTACAATGATGTTAAAAAAATTCGAAAATTTGGCTTGATCTTGATGGGTTATTAAGAGTTATCGCTTTAAGAGTGGGTTATGTAAAATTCAATGCCTTTTTTTGTGTTTCCCGCTCAGATTTCAAACATGCTTCAGATTTTTGTTACGTGTATTTTACACTGAATCAAAAGAACTCATTTTTTGATTTTTGTTTGTAATTTTTTCCTTAGTTTGACCATTTTTTAGTTTTGTAATTTTATTTTTGGGGTCGCAGGTTGTTACGATGGTGTTATGTTTAAGCTTAGTCATATATATATAGGAAAGAGTATAAAAAATAACCCTCTTTTTTTGCTACAAGTACATAACACATTTCAACCAATAATAAAATTACACATAAGCTTTTCATTAAAATATTAAAAAGGGCATCATAGTCATTTTACTTTTATAAGTTCCCCCCTCTTTTTTAAACATTAATAACTTTTTTATAATATATTATTTTTTTAAAAAAATTGCAACATTATATTCGTCTCATTTTTCTCTTTAATTCCGTTATAGTCTCGACTAATTTTTTTATATTTTTTTAGATACCCTATATTTATATCATTGTAACGAGCTTAAATATAACAAATTTATTTGAAATTTTTTCTAACAATGATAAATTACAGTGATGTAATTTACATTGACGTAAAATTCGGTTTCGGTTTTTTTCGGTTAATTTGGTTCCGGTTCTGTTTTTTCGGTTAATTTGGTTCCGGTTTCTGGATTTTCGGTAAATTCGGTTTCGGTTCGGTTTCTTTGGCATTTTGCTCATCCCGAATTTGTAACGAGCCTAAATACAACAAATTAGTTTGGATTTTTTTCAAACAATGATAAATTACATCACTATAATTATCATTGTTAGAGAAAAAAATCAAAATAGTGTGTTATATTATATCACTGTAATTTATCACTGTAATTATCATTGTTAGAGAAAAAAATAAAATAATGTGTTATACTACATCACTGTAATTTATCATTGTTAGAAAAAAAATCAAAATAATGTGTTATATTTATGCTCGTTACATCGATATAAATAATGGACAATGAGAAAAAAAAATTAAAAAAACTAGTCAACATTATAACGAGAATTAAAGAGAAAATTACATTACTGTAAATAATGTGTTACGTCACCGTTAATTATGTCATTGTAAATTACTTCATTTTGTGTTAAATTACTTCATTTTGTGTTACATTAGTGTAATTTACCATTGTTAGAAAAAATTTCCAATTAATTTGCTATCTTTAAGCTCGTTACAATGATGTAAATACATGACATCAAAAAACTAAAAAAAACTAGTCGAGACTTTAACGAAATTAAAGAGAAAAATGATACGAGTGTAATGGTGCAATTTTTTTAAAAAAATAATATAGTATAAAAAAGTTATGAATGTTTAAAAAAAAGGGGGTAAACTTTACATAAATGACAAATGTCCTAAATGTCATTCATATTAAAAAAAAGGAAATTGACACATGGCACGATTCTATACACTTACCTTTTTAAAGTAACCATTAGATGATAGTTAATGAGTTGTAACAAAAGATAAGAGTTATTAAAAATTTCGTCCCCTATATATATATATAGATACACGCGTATGGATACGTTTTTTTGCATATTTCCCCCCGCCTAGTGGTTTATAGTTTAAACAAATTTAATTATACAATTTTTGTTATTTGGAGGTCAGATTTTCGAAACTTAAGTGTGTTTCCCCCCTTAATTATTTGTTGTTTATTTATATATCACATCATGTTTCATTTTTTAATCAAATCACATGTACTATATAGTATGGGATGTACTTGATCATAATAGGTTTCATTAATTAAAAGCTTCTTTTTTAAAGCAAACATCACATCATCATGGATATTACCAATGTAGTTTTCATTATAAATTTTAAAATCTTAAACCATATAAAACAAAACATATATTCTTCATGCATGTTTTGTTCTTCCCCCACATTCTCTCCATTTTTTTTTCAAGTAAACTTGTCTTCTTAAATTAAAGAATGGAAGATACAGTTGATATTTCTACGTTTGACTCATTGGTGTCCAGAGACGATGATGAGGCTTTTATTTCTTCTGATTTGCAAGGTCTCATTGTTTTGTTTTTTTACATAGATTAGTTCTCGTTTCATTTTTAATGTGTTTGCTTTTTGTATGGATGTTTGTTTATTTTGAAATCGTGTTTGATTTAAATATGTTTGAATTTTCTTTTTCTCATATTTTTATACCTAGATTTGTGATTGATTTTTTGTTTGTTCTGCATGCATTTCTGTTGATAAAGTGTTGCCTTCAAGTGGAGTTTTGGACGATGTATATTAGTCATATTAAACAGTTCATAATTGTCATAAATTATGTATTAATGTTGAGTGTGTTCGTCTATCCTAAATGCTTTACATCTTTTATATCTAAGCCTATATTATTCTCTTGTATTCTCACATTATATGGTATTATAATAATACAAAGACTGTTACCAGTTTATTACAACATCTGACAACCAGTACTTGATCGTCCGGCAATTCTGTACGATACGTGTACTTTTACTACTTACTGTGTGTAAATACAATGAGTAAACAGTGTGTGACAACAGAACTTAGAAAACAAACAACCGTTATATGTGTTTAAGTGAAAACTTAAATACATTAAGTGCAACAACTCAAGAGAAACAACAGTGTACAAACAAATGACAAGAAGATATCGGTTGCGATCTGATATCCACAGATGACAGGAATCAGATGGCCGACAACTCAGTGTGAAAACAAAGCGAATTCATGGGAACAATGTGAAAACAGGAAAGTTTAGTTGAGTCCGTCAGCGAGGAAATACAATACAACACATAAGTCCAGAATCGTTTCAAAATAACGAACTGACTGTGTGTTTGTGTGGGTGACGGTTCACACAAACATATATGTGAGTTTAAAGTTCTGAAAAATAGAAAACAAAAATCAGACAGTGAAACCCTCGTCGTGTTCGTTCGGGTGACGATTAAAACGAATACGCGCGAAGGTGACACGACCTGACGAAACCTTGAAATAGACGATTCCGATAAATAATTCAAGAAAATAAATTTAGAAGATTTACCAGGAATAACCACTTTCCAAATATTAAATTAAAACCATTTATTTAAAATTCGTAAATAACGCACGTAACGTGCCGGAAACGCGACGAAGACAGAAACCGAGCAAACAAAACGAACCCGAACTCACTCGTGGTATAAGTACCCTAAATGAGGCTTCTTCCTCATTTTTTTCCCACTCCTACTCTCTCTTTAAAACCTATTTCCCGGATTTTTCTCTCTCTAAAAAGTTTGAACTTCAAACACACATATCTCCCTCAATACTCCACCAAATCACTCCATCTTTGAGCCTAAACGAAGCCCTTGATTGTAACACCAGTGCCGGACGCGTGCCGGAACAGTGATCGCAACAGTAAACATGTACAGTAACTCAGGTACACATTACGAGAAACTATGTTTAGACTATTGATGCAATTGATTTACATGAAACTATTATACGATTGTCTGAATCGGACTGAAACCTTAGGGTTTAACAGTCTGAAAACATGTCAGACTGTTAGGACCGATGAGGAGCTCGGAAACAATCCGATTCCTATGGAAATCTACCCGACAGCCGCTGGAATAGTGCGGAATCCTATTCCAGGGTTTTCCAATCGAAATCAACAGCAACCGTGGTGATCCAATGGTGTAGGAAGAACTTGTAGACAAGAATCGAACACCACAGGTTGAGAATCGAACTTGGACGATCAATGGCCGCTCTAATCTCCTAGGGTTTGACTCTGGAATCTCAGGGAAGAAGGAGGGCTCTGGAAAAGTTAGTATTGAAATGATTTGAACCAGTATATATAGGCATTAGTCATTCAGCCCAATGAGAGGCCGAAGCAACTCATTCGGCGAATGGCTTCTGTCGAATAAGTAATTCAGTCGAATGAGTCATTCGGCGAATGACTCATTCGACGAATGTAGACATACTCTATTCTCATTCGCCGAATGACTTCATACTCTAGAGTCATTCGGCCGAATGAGCAATACTCATACTCAATTAAACAATAAACCAAATCACCCAATCAAATAATCAAATAGTTAAACATAAACATTAAGAACAATATATAAAAAGACAACTTCCATTAATAACTTGAATTTTACATGATAAGTAGTACAAAATAGAACTAGGGACATTACATGTATCAACACAGACAACACAGTGTTGAAACATAAATACTTGATGTGATATTATTTGGTGTAAACGTATGTGAGGTTAAACAAAATAAAACCTTAACGGTTGTCGTTTCAGAATGCTAAACCGACGTGTTATTCGTATAGGTGACGATCTGTACGAATGATTCTGATAGTTTAACGTTCTGAAATAATGACTTAACAGTAGAAAACAAGAATCAGAAAGCCAAACCATCGACGTGTTCGTTCGAATGACGATTCGAACGAATACGCGTGATGGCGACGCGATCTGATGAAACGAAAACGAATGAAGACTCGAACGATCATAATTTTAAGGAAATAAAATATTTCCTATTTTACAATTTTGAAACTCATCATAGAATAAATTAAATTAAACTGTTTTATTAAACCGCGAACTAAATAATGAAACGCGTAAAATATTAATATTTCGATAAATAATTAAACGCAACGATAATTAAAATAATTTCTAGAAATAAATAACATTCGAATAGTTAAAATAAACTCATTTTATGTTAATTGCGAAAAACGCGCGTAACATGCCGGATACGCGACGAAAACGTGAACCGAGCAACCGAAACGAACCCGAATACACACGGGGTATAAAAACCACTCACAAGCATTTATTTTCATTTAATTCATCACCTACTCATATCTCTCTCTCTAAATTCGGAACCCACCTTCTCATCACTACATTCAAGCTTCAATCCTTCATATCTAGCTCATTTCTTAACGGATTTGAGTGATTCTCTAACCCACGCGAAGCTCTTGACGAGCTCTACATAGAAGTACAGCGGATCTACGAATTTGTCCAACCATTTTCGAGGTATGAAGTGTTGAAAGGGCTGAAAATGAGGGTTTGTTGACATTTTGTTCGACTACCGCCCTCAAACTTGTTAGATTTCGACACACACATACATAACCACTGTATAACTCTATTCCGAACCTTCTTGACACCATGAGGACCAGATTTACATGCACACGAGCCATGTCAAAAAGCTAGATCGAAGGTAGAGCCGGATGACCGGAGGTGTACACAGGGTTCGTGAGGCTAGAGGCTGGCCGAACCCTTGCACAGCTCAACGAACCCTACCTGGCATCACCTACCCCCGAACCCTAGCTGCTTCCCTCTCACCGAACCCTTCACGAGCCCATGCACTGCCGCGAACCTTTGCTGCGTACATGGCGAACCAATTCCAGCCGAACCCTAATGGTTCGCATGATTCAAGCCACGAACCTTCTGTGACGAACCCTCCCAAGTGCACGAACCTTTCTGATGATTGAGAACCTAGCCGAACCTTGCTAAGACCTTTGGACCACGAACCTTACATGGTTCGCTGCCTTGGAGATCGATGGATTTAATAGTTTAGTATATTTAAACCACGACTTAAGACCTGGCCCAATTTCGTTTACTTGGCCCAACAGAATCTACGAACTGTTTAGCAAGCCCAACAGTTTATTTTGTTGGCCCAGAACCCATTTGTTTCGGCCCATCTTCTTTGTTATGGCCCACATTAGCTTTAGGCCCAACCGTAGGCTAGGCAGCCCACTTCATCGTGTTATTCATGATGTTCGGCCCAACAACAAATTACTTGGCCTAATCCTTTGCTCTTGGCCCGCACATGTGTTAATGGCCCATGAATTTCAAGCCTAAGCCCACAAGGCACCTAGCCGGCCCAACTTCGTTTTCGGCCCAAGCATGGTAACCGGCTCGACCATTCAGCCCAATGGAGGTGTAACAAGGCCCAAGTATACCCCTTAGGATCAAATTGTTGATCTTAGGCCCAACGCGATTTCTTGACCCAAATCCGTCTTTCGGCCCATAATAGTCAAATAAAAGGCATAACACTTTGATAAATTAAATGGGTTATTATGCAAAAGATTTGAACATAACTATTACAAGGGTTGTTATAAATATGGAAACCAAACACATGAACTAAAACGCGATATTACTTAAGTGTCACTAGTTTCTTTAATAAACAAAAAGGGGCCGAAATACGATCTAGACTTCTAGTGTTAGCCAACTTCAGGGCTAACACTAATGCTTACACACATACGCGTAAATTATAACTTACTTATAGGTTACAACATTATGAAATCAATACAGGAACGTGAACATTATAACAAGAGCAAACGAAGAGCGCGTGCATTCTTGTTATACATAGTCAATCACTACGGACATAAGGTGAGTTCATGGTCCCCTTTCAAACTTATTTGTTTTACTTCGGGACTGAGAAGCATGTTAAACATTTTGTTGAAATGTTACTTAATGCTTTAAACATAAACATGATTACTTATGATTGGAAACTTATACTTTAAGCTTGATGCTTAAAATCAATTGTTGGATACTCGTAAGACTTATGAGATTTGATGCTATTACATGAGACTTAATGCTATTACATGAGACTTGATCCGATTACATGAGACTTGATGCTATTACATGAGACTGAATACTATTACATGAGACTTGATCCGATTACATGAAACTTGATGCTATTACATGAGACTTGATACTTATATATGAAATTTGATACTATGAGACTATGTGCTGTATATGAGACTTGAAATAAACATATGATATAGATGACGAATCAATGAGTGAACATTTGAAACTTTATACTTGGAAACTATTACTTGCGCATGAAACATTGTACATGTATCTAACCATAGTCTATGTAATTGCTAAACTTCTGGTATTCCAGAGCTTGTACCTATGGGGTGAGATACATGTAAAAACATAAACATAATGATACTCAGCTATTACCTGGTTATAAGGGACATGTAATTGCTAAACTTCTGGTATTCCAGAGCTTTTGTCGGCTTATATGAGGTATGTAAAGGCTAAACATGAAAGTATCGATTATAGGCTATTACCTGGTTATAAGGGACATGTAATTGCTAAACTTCTGGTAGTCCAGAGCTTTTGTCAGCTTATAAGAGGTATGTAAACGCTAAACATGAACATAATGGATGCTAAGCTATTATCTATATAAGAGACATGTAATTGCTAAACTTCAGGTATTCCAGAGCTTTTGTCTGCTTATAGGAGATACGTAATTGCTAAACTATGTGTGTGTGAATCTATGATGCTTGATAAACAGGATGAGAAACTAACACTTATGAATACAATAGACATGAAAACTTTGAAACAGATAACAAAAGCTTTGATGAGGATTGAATTGATTGGTAGGTAAAATGCTTAATTATTATTAACAACAATGTCATATCTGGGTTAGTATGTGGTGGGATGTTGGCTAGGGCTTGTTCCCTTACATATGCCCTATATATAAACATACCGACTTGGATATTACATGTGGAGTTAATGAGGTTAAGGTTTTACCGAAGGAGGTTTGTGAAACTATTTTTAAACTTATAAACTTTATGAACTCACCAATCGTTGTGTTGACTTGATCTTTTTACATGCTTTCTCAGGTGAAGAACAGGTTTAAGCTTAAGCTTTTGGATTTGCATACTAGGCTGCCCAGATAGAGGACCTAGTAGACTTTTGAGAAGCACATCTTTTGTTGATGATACGTATCATTTTTGATATCCTGTACATACACAAGATATAAACATTTGATTCTTTTGGTTAGGTTTACTTAGCTAAATTGCCGAACATTACTATTGTAATTTAACTTGGTAATCCTATATATATCATTTGATTGTGCTTTAGTTATTCTTAAACGTTGATGCTATGTAAACAGTCTGATCATCATGATTATCACTCAAAGATATCGCGCCCCGGGAACCTTCCGCCCGACGGGAAAACACGATCCGTTCCCGCCGGCCCGGGGTGTGACATTGATCTTCTCTACACGAAAATAAAAAAAGATCTGCTCGAAAACCCCCCGAAAATATGAGGTAAAAATGAGCTCAAAGTTTGGAAAATTAGGGTTTTGTACCCGTTGTTTCCCTAGCCGGTCCTAAGCCCTTCTTTTCCACCATACACTTTCGAGAATGGTTCACCTGCACTCAACCACAGAGAAACCCCATCAACCTTGACAAAAATCCCGACATGAACACCCTATGGTTGCCCGGCTAACAGGCCACCGAATGGAACCATGGCCGAAAAGGGCTGGGGCCGAAGGGGGAAGGCCGCATGGGCACAGATCCGAACGAAGGAGGCTGACTGAGTATCAAATGCATGACCATGCAGGTTGGCCGAATAGCCTCATACTGTCACACCCCGAGCCGGCGGGGTTGGATCGGAGTCCCCGTCGGGCGGAAGGTTCCCGGGGCGTGATATCGCGGTTGATAATCATGATGATCAGATTGTTTTCATAGCATCAATGTTTAAGAATAACTAAGCACAATCAAATGATAACTAGGATTACAAAGTTAAATTACAATATCAATGTTCTGCAATTTAACTAAGTAAACCTAACAAAAGAATCATATGTTTCCTATCTTGTATCTGTACAAGATATCAAAAGTGATTCGTATCCATAGCAAAATATGTGCTTCTCCCAAAAGTCTACTAGGTCTGCTAACTGGCATTTTAGTATGCAATCCCAAAAGCTTAAGTCTATTCCTGTGCGTCACCTGAGAAAGCATGTAAGAAAAACAAAGTCAACACACTGGTTGGTGAGTTCATGTAGTTTTAGTATTTGAAAAATAGCTTTTGAAAACCTCTTTGGTAAAACCCTAACCCCATTAATAACACCGGTATCATCCCACTCGGTATGCTTATATATAGGGCATACCCCTGAGTCGAGCCTACTACCCGCCCAGACGCCGTCCCACCACATACTAAGTCGCATAGGACATTGCTATAAATGATAATTAAGAATTTTACCTACCATTCGATTCATTCTTCATCATGACTTTAGTTTACTGGTTCAAAGTTTACAAGTCTATAGCGTTTACATGTATTAGTCTCAATATAAGTTTATCAAGCATCGTGTTTAAAAGTTTATGCATTGTCTCAAAAGCATTCATGTTTCCCCCTAGATAACGACCTTAATCTCATTAACACCACCTGTATCATCTAACTCGGTATGCTTATATATAGGGCATACCCCTGAGTCGAGCCTACGACCCGCCCAGACGCCGTCCCATCACATACTAAGTCGCATAGGACATTGCTGTTAATGATAATTAAGCGTCTTACCTACCATCCATTTCGTTTATAGCTTTAGCATCGTGTTTAATGTTTATAGCATGAGTGAACATTGAGGAATCACTATATGGCAAGCACTGAATGGCCATAAGTCTACTCCTCAAGTCATGACTATGAAGGTCACCCTTTGGCAAGCACTGAGAGGCCGTCGGTCTGTTCCTTCAAGTCCCAACTATGTAGAACACCCCATGGCAAGCACTGAGAGGCCAGTTTAGTATGTTCTATCATAGTTAATAGCTTTAGCATTCAAGTTTAACAACCGGAGAGGCAAGCACTGAGAGGCCAAACCGTTGCATTTGCATGACAAGTTTATAACATTCAAAGTTTAACAACCGGTGAGGCAAGCACTGAGAGGCCAAACCGTTGCTTTTGCATGACAAGTTTATAGCATTCAAAGTTTAACAACCGGAGAGGCAAGCACTGAGAGGCCAAACCGTTGCTTTTGCATAACAAGTTTATAGCATTCAAAGTTTAATAACCGGAGAGGCAAGCACTGAGAGGCCAAACCGTTACTTTTGCATAACAAGTTTATAGCATTCAAAGTTTAATAACCGGAGAGGCAAGCACTGAGAGGCCAAACCGTTACTTTTGCCTAACAAGTTTATAGCATTCAAAGTTTATAGCATTATGAGCAATTCAAGCATTTCGAGCATTTAAGCATGATAAGCATATGGTATTTGCATTGTAGCATTAGCACTTGGCATTAACATATAGAATTTGGGCCAACTAAGTTCAAGTGGCCCTTGGTTATTTGTATGGGCCATGGGGCTAGTTGTTCGGTGGCCTAGCACATGTATGAGCCGGTTGGTCCAGATGGGCCTTGGGCCGATTGGGCCTATTCAGAAAATTGGGCCGAAGAGACAAGAACTGGGCCGGCTGCTTGATTTGATCGGGTAATCGAAGAACACCCTCATCCTGGCAGCGAACCTTTAAGTTTTGGCCGAAGCTTCGGCCACCATGCAAGCAACAGGTTCGGTCCCAGCTGGTATGGGTTCGTCTCTTCCAAGGGTTCGGCCAGGTGGGGAAGATGGTTCGGCTACAATTCGTCCAAGGGTTCGTCCGAAATAAATTGGTTCGGCTTTCATCTGGAGGGTTCGCGGGACATGGGTGGGTTCGGCACCCATGAATGGTTCGTAGCAAGGCTCGGCTGATTACTTGATGCTATATAGTTCGCTGTATGTAGGGTTCGTGGCTCATAGGCTGGTTCGGCTGAGTTGAGACCAGGATGCATGGTTCGGCTACTCATGCATTCGACCATAAGGTTCGCCACTAGGGGAAGGGTTCGGGCATGTGAATTTAGGGTGGAAGGTTCGGCTAACGAAACTGCATGCCTCCTTCATCACCATTTGCACTGAATCATGAATCCCTACTCGTTTCTAAGGTCCCTGGTGTACTACAGATGGCTCGCAACATCATTGGGTCAGGCTGTGCATGGTTTAAAAACCGATTGCCGAAGTGGTCGACTAAGGTGCTAGGAAACCCTAATTTTCGGACTCTTTAAAGTCAAATACCTCGAAATCGGCTGGGTAACTTTGTAGATCCGTTGTACTTCCTTGTAGAAGGCTTCAAGAGCTTCGTGTAGGCGAAAGAATCACTTGATTTCGTCAAGAAACGACCAAGTTATGGAGCTTCAAAGTTTGGTAATGGTGATGAAGGTGGAAACCGAATTTAGAGAGAGAGAGAGAGAGGTGTAGAAGAAGGTGTTAAATGAAATTTAATGCTTGAATGGAGTTTTTATACTCCGTGGTTATTCGGGTTCATTTCGGTTGCTCGGTTCGTTACGCTCATTTTTTGTTATTTTAATAAAAAGAGTTTATTTTAAACTACTTGGATGTTGTTTATTTCTAAAAATTATTTCATATTTCGTTGCGTTTATTTATTTATCGAATCATAATATTTTACGCGTTTTATTAATTCATTCGCGATTTAATTAAATAGTTTTAGTTTAATTTATTTATGATGAGTTTCAAAATTGTAAAATAGGAAATATTTTATTTCCTTAAACTTATGATCGTTCGAATCGTTATTCGTTTTCGTTTCGTCAGATCGCGTCGCCATTGCACGTGTTCGTTCGAATCGTCATTCGAACGAACACGTCGATGGTTTAGGTTTCTGATTCTTGTTCTCTACTGTTCAATCATTATTTCAGAATGTTAAACTATCAGAATCATTCGTACAGATCGTCACCTATACGAATAACTCGTCGGTTTAGCATTCCGTGACAACAACCGTTATGGTTTTGTTCTGTTTAACCTCACATACGTTTATACACAATAGCATCAAATCAAATATTTATGTTTCAACACTGTGTTGTCTGGCATGTTCTCTGACTGTTAAACCCTAAGGTTTCAGTTAGATTCAGACAATCGTTTAATAGTTTCATGTTAAATCAAAATGTATCAATAGCATAATATAGTTTTCACGTAAAGTGTACCTGAGTTACTGTGCAATCTACAGTCCAACTTACTGTTCCGGTAACGATTCCGGCACAGACGTTACACATACGCCCAGACCTCCATTGGGGTCATTCTGGTGTTCCCATTCGGCCGAACTAAACACCATTTGTTTGGGGCCACATTCATTCGGCCAATGATATACCTTCGGCCTAGGACAACCACATTCGGCCTAAAACTGTTCATTCGACCCAAGCTATTCGATCGGCCAAGGACCATACGCCGAGCAACCCATTCGGTAAAGGACCATTTAGATTACATAAACTAATCACCTAAGTCTTGTGAACCACACCATGAACCAACCTTAGGGAAACACATATTACTACAAAGGTGGTAGAACTTGGTTCAACAAAATTCATAAAGCTTAAAACCTTAAGTTTATGGTAAAGTTGTGACATTGTTGTTTATTATTTAAACAACTAGATCTTTTCATAAGTGGTTAAGAGTAAGTTGCAACATGTTACTTACATTATCACAATAAAAGAAAATGACAACTATTCTAAGCTACAAACTTTTATGTCGATAAAAACTAAGTATTATACTTTGATAATAACTTGAATTGGCAAGAATAATCTTAAGACTAAGGTAGGGAGGACCAAGTTCTAACCACAACCAACACGACATGCTAAGCTTAACTTAGTTGGCTAAGTGTTAGCATATATCCCCACTGTTGAATGAGGATCAAAGAAAGACAAAGGCCATTAGATGTTAGCCAACTCTAGGGCTAACACATACACAGAACTAAGAATCTATAGCTTATACTTATAAGTTACAAACAACGTGAAATCAATACAGGATCGTGAAAACTACATCAAGTACAACAAAGAGCGCATGCAGTTCTTGTTAGAACTTAGTCAACCACAACAACTACAAGGTGAGTTCTGTGACAACTAGTACCTGATCGGCCGGCAAGTCCGTATGGTAGGTGTACTTGCAAACAGTGACTATGTGTACATACTCGATTGTAAACAGTGTTTGTGTAGCAGAATCTTAAATATGAGAAATCGTTGTACGTATTTTTGTGTAAACATAGATACAGTAAGTACAACGTACATTTGAAACATTAGTTGTGCGTATTTAAGTGAAAACTTAAGTACAGTTAACACAACAGTTCATGAGAAACAACAGTGTTCAAACAATTATCAGAAACAAATCGGTTGCGATCTGAAATCCATAGATGACAGGAATCAGATGGCCGACAATTCAATGTGAAATCAAGGTGATATCAAGGTGTTTAGTTGAGTCCGACAGTGAGGAAACACAATTAAAACAATATTACAGTGTCATTTCAGAATAACGAACTGACAGTGTGTTTGCGTGGGTGACGATTCACACAAACATATCTGTGAGTTTAACGTTCTAAAATGATAACTGGAAAGTAGAAAACAAAAGTCGGAAAGCAAAACCATCGTTGTGTTCGTTCGAATGACGATTCGAACGAATACGCGCGATGGTGATGCGATTCGACGAAACGCAAACAAAAACACGACGCGAACGAATTTAAATTTAATAAAATAAAATAATTAACATTTTTACAATTTTGAAACTCATCAAATTAATTAAACTAATCTCTTTATTTATTTATTACAATTTGCGCGTAAAAATCCGGTTACGTGACGAAAACACGAACCGAGCAACCGAAACGAACCCGAATACCACATGGGGTATAAAAACCCTAAATGAAAGAGTTCCTTTCATTTTCATTCAAAAAACTCTCTCTCTCTTTCACTTTTCCGGCCAAGGAACTCACCACCACCAAACCACCTTCAAAACCCCATATCTTGCTCATTTCTCAATGGATTTGAGTGATTCTTGAACCCACGCGTAGATCTCGAAGTCCTCTACATGAAAGTACAACAGATCGGAGGAGAAAGCCACTGAAAAACAAGGTAGGATGCCATAAAGAAGTCTGGAAATAGGGTTTTCGTTACCCATAATCGACCTATGTCCACCCAACCGGTTTAGACCTCTTGTGAGTCGACCTAAACCTTCGAATGCTATTTCTGGTGGATCGACAACACGACAACAGCCATGGGAACAATGAACTCGCAGCTGGTGATGATGGGTAGAGGCTGCAGGTTCGTGAGGTGAGGCAGTCATGGCCGAACCCTTACATTTCAGCCACGAACCTTTCCTCATCTGGCGAACCCTGTGGCTGCTGAGTATCCTAGCCAAACCCTGGACACAACACCAAACCCTTGAGCGACCACCGAACCCTACTCACTGGTACGAACCTCCTACACAAGCCTAGACAAACCCATGCATGACAAACGAACCTTCATGAGGAACCACAACCGAACCTTTGCATTGCTTAGGCCAACGAACCTATGCTATCATGAGCCGAACCCTGTTGTCTCCAGCCGAACCACCTGGTGACACCAACACAGCCGAACCTTGACTTTAAAACAATAAAGGGTTCGCTGACAAACCAGGCATCACCCATTTAATTATGCAGTTTCACTTAATCGGCCCATCTTGTGTAACCATTAGCAATCGGCCCAATCACTATGGAGCCCAACATAGAGGCCTGTCCATTTTTGCAACCCACATCCTTTGACCATGTGCTGTAATCGACCATGAGGCCCAACAGGCCAACCTTAATCAAACCGGCCCAATAGCCATAAATTTCGGTCCAACTTCATTCTGTACGGCCCAATATTGACAACCAGGCCCAATAACAGCCCAACACACTCACACTTGACCCAATGTCAACTGGCCTACAAGATCCAATCGGCCCACCTAATGGATGGGCTCATATGCAACACATTCGGCCCATAGAAAGATCAACCGGCCCAAATGGTTTAAAACGAATGCAAACACTTGCAAACTCATACAAATGGTGATACACATAATGCACTTGACTTTTACAAATGAAAATATAAGGGTGATGAAATTGTTAGGTTAAAACAATTAATGACCTCTAAGTCATTAAATCCTTATAAAAACCAAGTCTTTAGTCATAACTAGCAATCACTCATTAAATTCAAACCGAAGTGATCAAGTGATAATAAATCCTACTTCCATTTGAGTGGGTCGAATGTGGATCGAAATCAAGAGGACAAACACATCTAGGAATAACACATGCACGCACTTAAATCCTCAAGGTTTATAGTTATAAATTACAAATACAATGTGAATTCAATACAGGGTCATAAAACAAACTCAAGTGCAACGAGAGCGCGCGTCTTCATCTCTTTAAGCTAAGTCAACCCTGCAACAACAAGGTGAGTTCATATGCCCCTTTTCTTTAATCTTTACTGATTTTAAACTCTCGGGGCTGAGAAACATGCTTTACTTTTATTTACTTAAAAGTTTTGCTTACATATTGTTAATACTTTGATTAAATGATATTAAATTGTTTATTATCATATATCATTGTATGCTTGCTTGTATGATTGCATGATGACAGGGAAAATAAGATGATTATGATATTCTAATATCATAACTCATCAATACAATAGAATAACATAGTTGTATGATTATCTCTTACAACACTTAGTTATTCTTACAAGAATTAACATAGAAACAATTACAAGGATCAAGATGACAAGAACAAGACATAAGAATGATATAAAGATAACACATCTTTATTACATCATTCAATACAAGAATTAAGTAAGTGTATTAAGAATAGTTCTTATAACACTTAGATTTTCAATTCAATACATATTACAAGAGAACAAGGAACAAAGAATTATAATCATGATAATGTAACTTCATGATAACAACATCATTCACTCAAACGATTAACATAATGTAATAAGACAAGTTCTTATTTAACTTTGTTAATATCACTGAGAACATATGACAATGGGTACAAGAATACAAGTGAATACCATTACAATTAGTTACTATTAACCTGTTGCATTATATCACTTCAATCATGTGCCAAATTGTACAAGTAGATCATGTAAGCCCCTTTAATTCGCTGACCAGTTAGTTTGACGTGACTAAACCGACGATAGCATAGTGGTACCATAGGTTTGACAAACCTCTAGCTTGTAGGGCTAGTATGTTGATCGTATTGATTCATTTGGCCGGTAACGTATGACCGGTGACAGGGCTACCCCAAGTCAGGTTCTGGTAAGCGACACATGGTGATATTAATCTGCAGTGATAAGTAATTAATCCAACGGGATCCTATTGATTAGTAGGTTGAGGAATTGATCTTACCTCATGTTTCACTACTAGTAATAGCTTTCGTTGAGGACAATAGACATACAAAGTGGTAGAGGTAAATCGGATGCATTGGAATCTGATTACCTGAGGATTCCAATGGATTCCTTTTATGATCTATGCACTATGGTTCAAGAACAAATTACAAGAGGTTAACTAACACTCTTAAATATTTAAAAGTGTAACAATAGTTAACTCCACAAATGTAGAATAATAAAAGGAACAGATTTGATAAATCTAACATCCTTAACATATGATGGTTATCTAAACTTCGGTTCGATAACTGTAATTACTTCATTATATTATTCTATACAAGTTATTACAGGTGATTCAAGAATAACATAGACAAGTGGATTGGGAATGGAAATCAATAGTTGTATTGCAAGTTGTGTGGAGTTCTAGTAGTGGTGTGGTGGGATGTTGGCTAGGGCTTAGTTCCCTTACATATGCCCTATATATAAGCATCACTACTAGGATGAAATATTACTTGTAAATATAACTATTGAGAAGCCATTGGGTGAACAAGTGAACAAATGGCATACAAGTAACAAAATACCTATTGTGATTGTGCATGTGACTGAATCAAGGTTTTCAATTAAATTACTTATGAACTCACCAACCTAGTGTTGACTTTGTTTTAAATGCATGTTTTCTCAGGTGATGGACAGGTGTAGATACATATATGCAAGTACTAAGCTAGTGGACCTTTAGAAGACCTAGCTTAGTTTTGATTGCATACTTTTGGGATGACAAACGTGAATCACTTTTGTGTATCTTGCATAGATACAAGATATAAACTCATTGATTCTTTTTGATTAGATTTACTTAGTTAAATTGTGATGTACAATGTAATTTAACTTTGTAATTCTATTTCATGTCATTTTAGCATTTCTCATTTATATCTCATGTGCTATGTAAACAATCTGATCATTTGATTATCACTCAAGATATCGCGCCCCGGGAATCTTCCACCCGACGGGAAAACACGATCCGTTCCCACCGGCCTGGGGTGTGACAGATTGGTATCAGAGCCATGGTTATAGAGAAATATAGGTCATATTACTTAAACGGTTTGGCCTAGACTATAACCTAGGGACCCTCATATAGAGATCATGTGACTTAGGATTCTATTTGCATATGTCTTCTATTTCTGATCACTGCACTAACTGATAACTTTCGGTTATGATCAGAATGCCGCCAAGAAGACAACCACCTCTATTACCATTGACTCAAGGCTCTGCTCCTCACCTATCTACGCCGACACTACCTGATTCTCCTCCACCTCCACCTCCTCCTCCGCCACCACCGGCTTATCAGCTGGATCCCGCTACCATTGCATTGGCCACTCTGTTGACCAGTCAGCTGAGGGAGGTAATCCCAGACATGATGAACCGAATCAACACCAACAACAGCAACAACGTTGCCAACTCATCTGGAGAAGGCAGCGGTAACACCAGACAGAGTCAGGACTATGCCTACAAGAACTTTGTAGGTTGCAAGCCACCCAGTTTCAGTGGCAGTGAGGGTGCAGTCAGATTGATCCAGTGGATCGAGAAGATGGAGGCTACCCTCGACATCAGTGGCTGTCCTGAACAGAACAGAGTTAAGTATGCTGCGGGATCATTTAGCAAGCGAGCGTTAACTTGGTGGAATGCTCAAGTTTCAGTCAGAGGGCGGGATGAGGCCCAGGCTATGCCTTGGAGTGAATTCAAGGCCATGCTGCGGGCAGAGTTTTGCCCAAGAAATGAACTAAAGAAGGTTGAGACTGAACTACTCAACCTAGAGATGATTGGTGCTGGGCATCTGGCCTACACCACCAGATTTCATGAGTTAGCTACTTTGGCACCTGATGTGGTGCCAACACTTGAGAAGAGGATTGAAAGGTATGTCGGGGGACTACCGCCCAGTATCCGAGGTCATGTTATCTTTGCCCACCCTACTACCATGGAGCTAGCTGTTACACTGTCAGCATCCCTGACAGATATGATGGTTGCTTCTGGTCAATTCAAGAAGGAGGCTGACTCAGCCAAGGCTGGAACTTCCAAGAAGTCGGATAAACGTCCGGCTAAGAAACAAAAAGTGGCCAGAAATTTTGCTGCCACTACTCAAGCCCGAATGATCAATCAGTCACCACCACTACAAGTCAGGAAGCCCTACACTGGCACTGCACCTTTGTACAACACTTGCCAGTATCATCACGTGCCAAACACTCAGTGCATGCAATGCACCAACTGTGGAAAGTTTGGCCATTGGGCAAACCACTGCAGGAGCACGGGAGCTTCGAACAGAAACAACAATGCAGCCACCACTACTGCTGCTACTGCTGCCGATCACAGGTCCTGCTACAACTGTGGCGAACCTGGACACTTTTCTCGGGATTGTCCCAAGAAAAATCCACAAAGGGCTCAGGCACCAAGGGGACGAGCCTTCCAGATAGGAGCTGCTGCCGCACGACAGGACCCGAATGTTATTACGGGTACATTTCTCTTATCTGACTTCTATGCATCCATATTATTTGACACTGGTGCGGATCAGAGTTTCATCTCATCCGACTTTGCATGCCATCTTAATTATGATAAGGAATTGTTAGACTCCCCTTACACTATTGAGATAGCAAATGGCAAACAGATCACAGTAGACACTATATTTAGGAATTGCCCATTAACACTTGGCGATCACACATTTTCCATCGACTTGATACCGATGGAGCTGGGCAGTTTCGACATCATCATCGGAATGGATTGGCTATCTCTTAACCGAGTTGAGTTCATCTGTTCTGATAAACTACTACGCATTCCGATGGAGAACAATGAGGTCTTGGAGATTTGTGGAGACCAAGCGAAACGCAGTGTCAAGGTAATATCGTGCATGAAGGATCGCTAGTACTTACGAAAACAATGCGTTGCATTTCTAGCTCACGTGATTCAGAAAGACAAGAAGGCGATCAAGATTCAAGATGTACCGGTCGTGAGAGACTTCGCGGAAGTATTTCCGGATGATTTACCGGGATTGCCACCCGAGAGGTCAGTGCAGTTCCGAATCGATCTGATTCCGGGAGCAACTCCTGTAGCCAAGTCTCCTTATAGACTTGCTCCATCAGAGATGCAGGAGCTGTCTAATCAGTTACAAGAGTTACTCGATAAAGGATTCATCCGACCGAGCTTTTCCCCATGGAGAGCTCCGGTTCTTTTTGTTAAAAAGAAGGATGGAACTTTCAGGATGAGCATTGATTATCGAGAGCTCAACAAACTTACCATCAAGAATCGCTACCCGTTGCCGAGGATTGATGATTTGTTTGACCAGTTACAAGGAGCACAGTACTTTTCAAAGATAGACATGAGATCAGGCTATCATCAGCTCCGGATTCAAGAGGAAGACATACCAAAAACGGCCTTTCGTACCCGATATGGTCATTACGAATTCATGGTGATGCCATTCGGTTTGACGAACGCACCGGCTGTGTTCATGGATTTGATGAACCGGGTGTGCAAGCCGTATTTAGATCAGTTTGTTATCGTCTTTATTGATGATATACTGATATATTCGAAGAACGAGAAGGAACACGAGCAACACCTCAAGACGGTCTTGGAACTCTTGAAGGAGGAACGACTCTATGCTAAATTCTCCAAGTGTGAATTTTGGTTAAGAGAAGTTCAATTCTTGGGTCACGTGATTAACAGTGATGGTATTCATGTGGATCCTGCCAAGATAGAAGCAATCAAGAACTGGGATGTGCCTACAACACCGACGGAGATCAGATCATTTTTGGGATTGGCAGGTTATTACATGAGATTCATTTCGAATTTCTCTAAGATAGCCTTGCCTCTCACCAAGCTCACACAGAAGACTGAACCTTTTGTGTGGACTCAGAAACAAGAAGAGGCATTCCAGACACTGAAACAAAGATTGTGCAATGCTCCAATCTTAACACTCCCAGAAGGCAATGATGACTTTGTAGTTTATTGTGATGCTTCCCATCAGGGACTCGGGTGTGTTTTGATGCAACGAGACAAAGTCATTGCTTATGCCTCACGACAGTTGAAGATACATGAGAAGAATTACACGACACACGATCTTGAACTGGGAGCTGTTGTCTTTGCATTAAAGATTTGGAGACATTACCTGTATGGTACCAAGTGCACTATCTTCACAGATCACAAGAGTCTACAGCACATATTTGATCAGAAGGAGCTTAACATGAGACAGAGACGTTGGGTTGAGCTCCTGAACGATTACGATTGTGTGATCAAATACCATCCGGGCAAAGCAAATGTTGTTGCGGATGCTTTGAGCCGGAAGGAAAGAGTCAAACCCTTACGCGTTCGCGCCATGGGAATGACCGTGCAAACAAGTTTAAGAGATCAAATTCTACTAGCACAACAAGAGGCAGTGGCAAGGGACAATCTGAAACGCGAGCTCGATTGTGGAGCCGAGAAACATTTCAAGACAAAACAGGATGGAGTTATCTACTATTTGGATCGTGTCTGGATTCCAGCAGTAGATGAACTTCGAACACTCATACTTGACGAGATACACAAAACACGTTACTCAGTTCATCCTGGTGCCGATAAGATGTACCAAGATCTTAGGTCATTTTATTGGTGGCCGGGTATGAAGAAAGATATTGCCATTTATGTTGGCAAATGCATCATATGTGCCAAGGTCAAAGCAGAACACCAGAAACCTTCGGGTTTGCTGGAACAACCGGAGATACCACAATGGAAGTGGGAGCAAATAGCTATGGATTTCATTACCAGGCTTGCCCCGCACTTCCAGCGGATATGATTCTATTTGGGTCATCATTGATCGATTGACCAAGTCCGCACACTTCTTGCCGATCAGAGAGACATACAAGATGGAGAAACTAGCGAGGCTATACATTGATGAAATAGTAGTTAGGCATGGGGTGCCATTGTCTATTATTTCAGACCGGGACAGTCGATTTACTTCGCGGTTCTGGCATCATTGCAACAATCCTTAGGGACAAGTGTTAACTTGAGCACTGCTTATCATCCTCAAACGGATGGACAAAGCGAGCGCACCATTCAAATTCTAGAGGATATGTTGAGAACATGCATCCTAGACTTCGGTGGAAGTTGGGACACACACTTACCACTCATTCTCCTCCTACAACAATAGCTACCACAGCAGCATCGGATGTGCTCCTTTCGAAGCACTCTATGGTAGAAAATGTAGGTCTCCAATTTGTTGGACCGAAGTGGGAGACAACAGAATCACTGGGCCTGAGCTTATTCAGGAAACTACTGATAAGATTGCTCAGATACAACAACGATTACAAGCAACACGTAGCCGCCAAAAGAGTTACGCAGACAAACGGCACAAGCCTTTGGAATTTGACGTGGGTGACCGAGTTATGTTGAAAGTGTCCCATGGAAAGGCGTAGTTCGATTTGGGGCTAAAGGCAAACTAGCACCTAGGTATGTCGGACCGTTTGAGATTACTCAACGCATAGGTCCTGTGGCATACAGACTCAGACTCCCTGATAAACTCAGTGGAGTACACGATGTGTTTCATGTATCAAATCTCAAAAGGTGCTTAGCAGACGAATCATTGATTATACCATTGGAAGAGATACAAATAGATGAGCAACTACATTTCATTGAAGAACCTGTAGAGATTATGGAACGTGAAGTTAAGCAACTGAAACGTAGCCGTATCCCTATTGTAAAGGTTCGATGGAACTCCAAGCGTGGACCAGAATTTACTTGGGAACGCGAGGACAACATGAAAGCAAAGTATCCTCACTTGTTTGAGAAGCGAAGCCCGACCTTTATGCTTAAATTTTGGGACGAAATTTCTTTAACAAGGGGAGACTGTGACAACTAGTACCTGATCGGCCGGCAAGTCCGTATGGTAGGTGTACTTGCAAACAGTGACTATGTGTACATACTCGATTGTAAACAGTGTTTGTGTAGCAGAATCTTAAATATGAGAAATCGTTGTACGTATTTTTGTGTAAACATAGATACAGTAAGTACAACGTACATTTGAAACATTAGTTGTGCGTATTTAAGTGAAAACTTAAGTACAGTTAACACAACAGTTCATGAGAAACAACAGTGTTCAAACAATTATCAGAAACAAATCGGTTGCGATCTGAAATCCATAGATGACAGGAATCAGATGGCCGACAATTCAATGTGAAATCAAGGTGATATCAAGGTGTTTAGTTGAGTCCGACAGTGAGGAAACACAATTAAAACAATATTACAGTGTCATTTCAGAATAACGAACTGACAGTGTGTTTGCGTGGGTGACGATTCACACAAACATATATGTGAGTTTAACGTTCTGAAATGATAACTAGAAAGTAGAAAACAAAAGTCGGAAAGCAAAACCATCGTCGTGTTCGTTCGAATGACGATTCGAACGAATACGCGCGATGGTGACGCGATTCGACGAAACGCAAACAAAAACACGACGCGAACGAATTTAAATTTAATAAAATAAAATAATTAACACTTTTACAATTTGAAACTCATCAATTAATTAAACTAATCTCTTTATTTATTTATTACAATTTACGCGTAAAAATCCGGTTACGCGACAAAAACACTAATCGAGCAACCGAAACGAACCCGAATACCACATGGGGTATAAAAACCCTAAATGAAAGAGTTCCTTTCATTTTCATTCAAAAAACTCTCTCTCTCTTTCACTTTTCCGGCCAAGGAACTCACCACCACCAAACCACCTTCAAAACCCCATATCTTGCTCATTTCTCAATGGATTTGAGTGATTCTTGAACCCACGCGTAGATCTCGAAGTCCTCTACATGAAAGTACAACAGATCGGAGGAGAAAGCCACTGAAAAACAAGGTAGGATGCCATAAAGAAGTCTGGAAATAGGGTTTTCGTTACCCATAATCGACCTAAGTCCACCCAACCGGTCTAGACCTCTTGTGAGTCGACCTAAACCTTCGAATGCTATTTTTGGTGGATCGACAACACGACAACAGCCATGGGAACAATGAACTCGCAGCTGGTGATGATGGGTAGAGGCTGCAGGTTCGTGAGGTGAGGCAGTCATGGCCGAACCCTTACATTTCAGCCACGAACCTTTCCTCATCTGGCGAACCCTGTGGCTGCTGAGTATCCTAGCCGAACCCTGGACACAGCACCGAACCCTTGAGCGACCACCGAACCCTACTCACTGCTAAGAACCTCCTACACGAGCCTAGACGAACCCATGCATGACAAACGAACCTTCATGAGGAACCACAACCGAACCTTTGCATTGCTTAGGCCAACGAACCTATGCTATCATGAGCAGAACCCTGTTGTCCCTAGCCGAACCACCTGGTGACACCAACACAGCCGAACCTTGACTTCAAAACAATAAAGGGTTCGCTGACAAACCAGGCATCACCCATTTAATTATGCGGTTTCACTTAATCGGCCCATCTTGTGTAACCATTAGCAATCGGCCCAATCACTATGGAGCCCAACATAGAGTTCTGTCCATTTTCGCAACCCACATCCTTTGACCATGTGCTGTAATCGACCATGAGGCCCAACAGGCCAACCTTAATCAAACCGGCCCAATAGCCATAAATTTCGGTCCAACTTCATTCTGTACGGCCCAATATTGACAACCAGGCCCAATAACAGCCCAACACACTCACACTTGACCCAATGTCAACTGGCCTACAAGATCCAATCGGCCCACCTAATGGATGGGCTCATATGCAACACATTCGGCCCATAGAAAGATCAACCGGCCCAAATGGTTTAAAACGAATGCAAACACTTGCAAACTCATACAAATGGTGATACACATAATGCACTTGACTTTTACAAATGAAAATATAAGGGTGATGAAATTGTTAAGTTAAAACAATTAATGACCTCTAAGTCATTAAATCCTTATAAAAACCAAGTCTTTAGTCATAACTAGCAATCACTCATTAAATTCAAACCAAATTGATCAAGTGATAATAAATCCTACTTCCATTTGAATGGGTCGAATGTGGATCGAAATCAAGAGGACAAACACATCTAGGAATAACACATGCACGCACTTAAATCCTCAAGGTTTATAGTTATAAATTACAAATACAATGTGAATTCAATACAGGGTCATAAAACAAACTCAAGTGCAACGAGAGCGCGCGTCTTCATCTCTTTAAGCTAAGTCAACCCTGCAACAACAAGGTGAGTTCATATGCCCCTTTTCTTTAATCTTTACTGATTTTAAACTCTCGGGGCTGAGAAACATGCTTAGTTTTATTTACTTAAAAGTTTTGCTTACATATTGTTAATACTTTGATTAAATGATATTAAATTGTTTATTATCATATATCATTGTATGCTTGCTTGTATGATTGCATGATGACAGGGAAAATAAGATGATTATGATATTCTAATATCATAACTCATCAATACAATAGA
Source organism: Mikania micrantha (assembly GCA_009363875.1). Lineage (NCBI taxonomy): Eukaryota > Viridiplantae > Streptophyta > Magnoliopsida > Asterales > Asteraceae > Mikania > Mikania micrantha. The sequence continues at coordinate 73,366,729 of CM018693.1, forward strand.
ATAACATAGTTGTATGATTATCTCTTACAACACTTAGTTATTCTTACAAGAATTAACATAGAAACAATTACAAGGATCAAGATGACAAGAACAAGACATAAGAATGATATAAAGATAACACATCTTTCTTACATCATTCAATACAAGAATTAAGTAAGTGTATTAAGAATAGTTCTTATAACACTTAGCTTTTCAATTCAATACATATTACAAGAGAACAAGGAACAAAGAATGATAATCATGATAATGTAACTTCATGATAACAAAATCATTCACTCAAACGATTAACATAATGTAATAAGACAAGTTCTTATTTAACTTTGTTAATATCACTGAGAACATATGACAATGGGTACAAGAATACAAGTGAATACCATTACAATTAGTTACTATTGACCTGTTGCATTATATCACTTCAATCATGTGCCAAATTGTACAAGTAGATCATGTAAGCCCCTTTAATTCACTGACCAGTTAGTTTGACGTGACTAAACCGGCGATAGCATAGTGGTACCATGGGTTTGACAAACCTCTAGCTTGTAGGGCTAGTATGTTGATCGTATTGATTCATTTGGCCGGTAACGTATGACCGGTGACAGGGCTACCCCAAGTCAGGTTCTGGTAAGCGACACATGGTGATATTAATCTGCAGTGATAAGTAATTAATCCAACGGGATCCTATTGATTAGTAGGTTGAGGAATTGATCTTACCTCATGTTTCACTACTAGTAATAGCTTTCGTTGAGGACAATAGACATACAAAGTGGTAGAGGTAAATCGGATGCATTGGAATCTGATTACGTGAGGATTCCAATGGATTCCTTTTATGATCTATGCACTATGGTTCAAGAACAAATTACAAGAGGTTAACTAACACTCTTAAATATTTATAAGTGTAACAACAGTTAACTCCACAAATGTAGAATAATAAAAGGAACAGATTTGATAAATCTAACATCCTTAACATATGATGGTTATCTAAACTTCGGTTCGATAACTGTAATTACTTCATTATATTATTCTATACAAGGTATTACAGGTGATTCAAGAATAACATAGACAAGTGGATTGGGAATGGAAATCAATAGTTGTATTGCAAGTTGTGTGGAGTTCTAGTAGTGGTGTGGTGGGATGTTGGCTAGGGCTTAGTTCCCTTACATATGCCCTATATATAAGCATCACTACTAGGATGAAATTTTACTTGTAAATATAACTATTGAGAAGCCATTGGGTGAACAAGTGAACAAATGGCATACAAGTAACAAAATATGTATTGTGATTGTGCATGTGACTGAATCAAGGTTTTCAATTAAATTACTTATGAACTCACCAACCTAGTGTTGACTTTGTTTTAAATGCATGTTTTCTCAGGTGATGGACAGGTGTAGATACATATATGCAAGTACTAAGCTAGTGGACCTTTAGAAGACCTAGCTTACTTTTGATTGCATACTTTTGGGATGACAAACGTGAATCACTTTTGTGTATCTTGCATAGATACAAGATATAAACTCATTGATTCTTTTTGATTAGATTTACTTAGTTAAATTGTGATGTACAATGTAATTTAACTTTGTAATTCTATTTCATGTCATGTTAGCATTTCTCATTTATATCTCATGTGCTATGTAAACAATCTGATCATTTGATTATCACTCTAGATATTGCGCCCCGGGAATCTTCCGCCCGACGGGAAAACACGATCCGTTCCCGCCGGCCTGGGGTGTGACAGATTGGTATCAGAGCCATGGTTATAGAGAAATATAGGTCATATTACTTAAACGGTTTGGCCTAGACTATAACCTAGGGACCCTCATATAGAGATCATGTGACTTAGGATTCTATTTGCATATGTCTTCTATTTCTGATCACTGCACTAACCGATTACTTTCGGTTATGATCAGAATGCCGCCAAGAAGACAACCACCTCTATTACCATTGACTCAAGGCTCTGCTCCTCACTCATCTACGCCGACACTACCTGATTCTCCTCCACCTCCACCTCCTCCTCCGCCACCACCGGCTTATCAGCTGGATCTCGCTACCTTTGCATTGGCCCCTCTGTTGACCAGTCAGCTGAGGGAGGTAATCCCAGACATGATGAACCGAATCAACACCAACAACAGCAACAACGTTGCCAACTCATCTGGAGAAGGCAGCGGTAACACCAGACAGAGTCAGGACTATGCCTACAAGAACTTTGTAGGTTGCAAGCCACCCAGTTTCAGTGGCAGTGAGGGTGCAGTCAAATTGATCCAGTGGATCGAGAAGATGGAGGTTACCCTCGACATCAGTGGCTGTCCTGAACAGAACAGAGTTAAGTATGCTGCGGGATCATTTAGCAAGCGAGCGTTAACTTGGTGGAACGCTCAAGTTTCAGTCAGAGGGCGGGATGAGGCCCAGGCTATGCCTTGGAGTGAATTCAAGGCCATGCTGCGGGCAGAGTTTTGCCCAAGAAATGAACTAAAGAAGGTTGAGACTGAACTGCTCAACCTAGAGATGATTGGTGCTGGGCATCTGGCCTACACCACCAGATTTCATGAGTTAGCTACTTTGGCACCTGATGTGGTGCCAACACTTGAGAAGAGGATTGAAAGGTATGTCGGGGGACTACCGCCCAGTATCCGAGGTCATGTTATCTCTGCCCACCCTACTACCATGGAGCTAGCTGTTACACTGTCAGCATCCCTGACAGATATGATGGTTGCTTCTGGTCAATTCAAGAAGGAGGCTGACTCAGCCAAGGCTGGAACTTCCAAGAAGTCGGATAAACGTCCGGCTAAGAAACAAAAAGTGGCCAGAAATTTTGCTGCCACTACTCAAGCCCCAATGATCAATCAGCCACCACCACTACAAGTCAGGAAGCCCTACACTGGCACTGCACCTTTGTACAACACTTGCCAGTATCATCACGTGCCAAACACTCAGTGCATGCAATGCACCAACTGTGGAAAGTTTGGCCATTGGGCAAACCGCTGCAGGAGCACGGGAGCTTCGAACAGAAACAACAATGCAGCCACCACTACTGCTGCTACTGCTGCCGATCACAGGTCCTGCTACAACTGTGGCGAACCTGGACACTTTTCTCGGGATTGTCCCAAGAAAAATCCACAAAGGGCTCAGGCACCAAGGGGACGAGCCTTCCAGATAGGAGCTGCTGCCGCACGACAGGACCCGAATGTTATTACGGGTACATTTCTCTTATCTGACTTCTATGCATCCATATTATTTGACACTGGTGCGGATCAGAGTTTCATCTCATCCGACTTTGCATGCCATCTTAATTATGATAAGGAATTGTTAGACTCCCCTTACACTATTGAGATAGCAAATGGCAAACAGATCACAGTAGACACTATATTTAGGAATTGCCCATTAACACTTGGCGATCACACATTTTCCATCGACTTGATACCGATGGAGCTGGGCAGTTTCGACATCATCATCGGAATGGATTGGCTATCTCTTAACCGAGTTGAGTTCATCTGTTCTGATAAACTACTACGCATTCCGTTGGAGAACAATGAGGTCTTGGAGATTCGTGGAGACCAAGCGAAACGCAGTGTCAAGGTAATATCGTGCATGAAGGCTCGCAAGTACTTACGAAAACAATGCGTTGCATTTCTAGCTCACGTGATTCAGAAAGACAAGAAGGCGATCAAGATTCAAGATGTACCGGTCGTGAGAGACTTCGCGGAAGTATTTCCGGATGATTTACCGGGATTGCCACCCGAGAGGTCAGTGCAGTTCCGAATCGATCTGATTCCGGGAGCAACTCCTGTAGCCAAGTCTCCTTATAGACTTGCTCCATCAGAGATGCAGGAGCTGTCTAATCAGTTACAAGAGTTACTCGATAAAGGATTCATCCGACCGAGCTTTTCCCCGTGGAGAGCTCCGGTTCTTTTTGTTAAAAAGAAGGATGGAACTTTCAGGATGTGCATTGATTATCGAGAGCTCAACAAACTTACCATCAAGAATCGGTACCCGTTGCCGAGGATTGATGATTTGTTTGACCAGTTACAAGGAGCACAGTACTTTTCAAAGATAGACCTGAGATCAGGCTATCATCAGCTCCGGATTCAAGAGGAAGACATACCAAAAACGGCCTTTCGTACCCGATATGGTCATTACGAATTCATGGTGATGCCATTCGGTTTGACGAACGCACCGGCTGTGTTCATGGATTTGATGAACCGGGTGTGCAAGCCGTATTTAGATCAGTTTGTTATCGTCTTTATTGATGATATACTGATATATTCGAAGAACGAGAAGGAACACGAGCAACACCTCAAGACGGTCTTGGAACTCTTGAAGGAGGAACGACTCTATGCCAAATTCTCCAAGTGTGAATTTTGGTTAAGAGAAGTTCAATTCTTGGGTCACGTGATTAACAGTGATGGTATTCATGTGGATCCTGCCAAGATAGAAGCAATCAAGAACTGGGATGTGCCTACAACACCGACGGAGATCAGATCATTTTTGGGATTGGCAGGTTATTACATGAGATTCATTTCGAATTTCTCTAAGATAGCCTTGCCTCTCACCAAGCTCACACAGAAGACTGAACCTTTTGTGTGGACTCAGAAACAAGAGGAGGCATTCCAGACACTGAAACAAAGATTGTGCAATGCTCCAATCTTAACACTCCCAGAAGGCAATGATGACTTTGTAGTTTATTGTGATGCTTCCCATCAGGGACTCGGGTGTGTTTTGATGCAACGAGACAAAGTCATTGCTTATGCCTCACGACAGTTGAAGATACATGAGAAGAATTACACGACACACGATCTTGAACTGGGAGCTGTTGTCTTTGCATTAAAGATTTGGAGACATTACCTGTATGGTACCAAGTGCACTATCTTCACAGATCACAAGAGTCTACAGCACATATTTGATCAGAAGGAGCTTAACATGAGACAGAGACGTTGGGTTGAGCTCCTGAACGATTACGATTGTGTGATCAAATACCATCCGGGCAAAGCAAATGTTGTTGCGGATGCTTTGAGCCGGAAGGAAAGAGTCAAACCCTTACGCGTTCGCGCCATGGGAATGACCGTGCAAACAAGTTTAAGAGATCAAATTCTACTAGCACAACAAGAGGCAGTGGCAAGGGACAATCTGAAACGCGAGCTCGATTGTGGAGCCGAGAAACATTTCAAGACAAAACAGGATGGAGTTATCTACTATTTGGATCGTGTCTGGATTCCAGCAGTAGATGAACTTCGAACACTCATACTTGACGAGATACACAAAACACGTTACTCAGTTCATCCTGGTGCCGATAAGATGTACCAAGATCTTAGGTCATTTTATTGGTGGCCGGGTATGAAGAAAGATATTGCCATTTATGTTGGCAAATGCATCATATGTGCCAAGGTCAAAGCAGAACACCAGAAACCTTCGGGTTTGCTGGAACAACCGGAGATACCACAATGGAAGTGGGAGCAAATAGCTATGGATTTCATTACCAGGCTGCCCCGCACTTCCAGCGGATATGATTCTATTTGGGTCATCATTGATCGATTGACCAAGTCCGCACACTTCTTGCCGATCAGAGAGACATACAAGATGGAGAAACTAGCGAGGCTATACATTGATGAAATAGTAGTTAGGCACGGGGTGCCATTGTCTATTATTTCAGACCGGGACAGTCGATTTACTTCGCGGTTCTGGCAATCATTGCAACAATCCTTAGGGACAAGTGTTAACTTGAGCACTGCTTATCATCCTCAAACGGATGGACAAAGCGAGCGCACCATTCAAATTCTAGAGGATATGTTGAGAACATGCATCCTAGACTTCGGTGGAAGTTGGGACACACACTTACCACTCATTGAGTTCTCCTACAACAATAGCTACCACAGCAGCATCGGATGTGCTCCTTTTGAAGCACTCTATGGTAGAAAATGTAGGTCTCCAATTTGTTGGACCGAAGTGGGAGACAACAGAATCACTGGGCCTGAGCTTATTCAGGAAACTACTGATAAGATTGCTCAGATACAACAACGATTACAAGCAACACGTAGCCGCCAAAAGAGTTACGCAGACAAACGGCACAAGCCTTTGGAATTTGACGTGGGTGACCGAGTTATGTTGAAAGTGTCCCCATGGAAAGGCGTAGTTCGATTTGGGGCTAAAGGCAAACTAGCACCTAGGTATGTCGGACCGTTTGAGATTACTCAACGCATAGGTCCTGTGGCATACAGACTCAGACTCCCTGATAAACTCAGTGGAGTACACGATGTGTTTCATGTATCAAATCTCAAAAGGTGCTTAGCAGACGAATCATTGATTATACCATTGGAAGAGATACAAATATATGAGCAACTACATTTCATTGAAGAACCTGTAGAGATTATGGAACGTGAAGTTAAGCAACTGAAACGTAGCCGTATCCCTATTGTAAAGGTTCGATGGAACTCCAAGCGTGGACCAGAATTTACTTGGGAACGCGAGGACAACATGAAAGCAAAGTATCCTCACTTGTTTGAGAAGTGAAGCCCGACCTTTATGCTTAAATTTCGGGACGAAATTTCTTTAACAAGGGGAGACTGTGACAACTAGTACCTGATCGGCCGGCAAGTCCGTATGGTAGGTGTACTTGCAAACAGTGACTATGTGTACATACTCGATTGTAAACAGTGTTTGTGTAGCAGAATCTTAAATATGAGAAATCGTTGTACGTATTTTTGTGTAAACATAGATACAGTAAGTACAACGTACATTTGAAACATTAGTTGTGCGTATTTAAGTGAAAACTTAAGTACAGTTAACACAACAGTTCATGAGAAACAACAGTGTTCAAACAATTATCAGAAACAAATCGGTTGCGATCTGAAATCCATAGATGACAGGAATCAGATGGCCGACAATTCAATGTGAAATCAAGGTGATATCAAGGTGTTTAGTTGAGTCCGACAGTGAGGAAACACAATTAAAACAATATTACAGTGTCATTTCAGAATAACGAACTGACAGTGTGTTTGCGTGGGTGACGATTCACACAAACATATATGTGAGTTTAACGTTCTGAAATGATAACTAGAAAGTAGAAAACAAAATTCGGAAAGCAAAACCATCGTCGTGTTCGTTCGAATGACGATTCGAACGAATACGCGCGATGGTGACGCGATTCGACGAAACGCAAACAAAAACACGACGCGAACGAATTTAAATTTAATAAAATAAAATAATTAACATTTTTACAATTTTGAAACTCATCAAATTAATTAAACTAATCTCTTTATTTATTTATTACAATTTGCGCGTAAAAATCCGGTTACGCGACGAAAACACTAATCGAGCAACCGAAACGAACCCGAATACCACATGGGGTATAAAAACCCTAAATGAAAGAGTTCCTTTCATTTTCATTCAAAAAACTCTCTCTCTCTTTCACTTTTCCGGCCAAGGAACTCACCACCACCAAACCACCTTCAAAACCCCATATCTTGCTCATTTCTCAATGGATTTGAGTGATTCTTGAACCCACGCGTAGATCTCGAAGTCCTCTACATGAAAGTACAACAGATCGGAGGAGAAAGCCACTGAAAAACAAGGTAGGATGCCATAAAGAAGTCTGGAAATAGGGTTTTCGTTACCCATAATCGACCTAAATCCACCCAACCGGTCTAGACCTCTTGTGAGTCGACCTAAACCTTCGAATGCTATTTTTGGTGGATCGACAACACGACAACAACCATGGGAACAATGAACTCGCAGCTGGTGATGATGGGTAGAGGCTGCAGGTTCGTGAGGTGAGGCAGTCATGGACGAACCCTTACATTTCAGCCACGAACCTTTCCTCATCTGGCGAACCCTGTGGCTGCTGAGTATCCTAGCCGAACCCTGGACACAGCACCGAACCCTTGAGCGACCACCGAACCCTACTCACTACTACGAACCTCCTACACGAGCCTAGACGAACCCATGCATGACAAACGAACCTTCATGAGGAACCATAAACGAACCTTTGCATTGCTTAGGCCAACGAACCTATGCTATCATGAGCCGAACCCTGTTGTCTCCAGCCGAACCACCTAGTGACACCAACACAGCCGAACCTTGACTTCAAAACAATAAAGGGTTCGCTGACAAACCAGGCATCACCCATTTAATTATGCGGTTTCACTTAATCGGCCCATCTTGTGTAACCATTAGCAATCGGCCCAATCACTATGGAGCCCAACATAGAGTTCTGTCCATTTTCGCAACCCACATCCTTTGACCATGTGCTGTAATCGACCATGAGGCCCAACAGGCCAACCTTAATCAAACCGGCCCAATAGCCATAAATTTCGGTCCAACTTCATTCTGTACGGCCCAATATTGACAACCAGGCCCAATAACAGCCCAACACACTCACACTTGACCCAATGTCAATTGGCCTACAAGATCCAATCGGCCCACCTAATGGATGGGCTCATATGCAACACATTCGGCCCATGGAAAGATCAACCGACCCACATGGTTTAAAACTAATGCAAACACTTGCAAACTCATACAAATGGTGATACACATAATGCACTTGACTTTTACAAATGAAAATATAAGGGTGATGAAATTGTTAGGTTAAAACAATTAATGACCTCTAAGTCATTAAATCCTTATAAAAACCAAGTCTTTAGTCATAACTAGCAATCACTCATTAAATTCAAACCGAATTGATCAAGTGATAATAAATCCTACTTCCATTTGAATGGGTCGAATGTGGATCGAAATCAAGAGGACAAACACATCTAGGAATAACACATGCACGCACTTAAATCCTCAAGGTTTATAGTTATAAATTACAAATACAATGTGAATTCAATACAGGGTCATAAAACAAACTCAAGTGCAACGAGAGCGCGCGTCTTCATCTCTTTAAGCTAAGTCAACCCTGCAACAACAAGGTGAGTTCATATGCCCCTTTTCTTTAATCTTTACTGATTTTAAACTCTCGGGGCTAAGAAACATGCTTTACTTTTATTTACTTAAAAGTTTTGCTTACATATTGTTAATACTTTGATTAAATGATATTAAATTGTTTATTATCATATATCATTGTATGCTTGCTTGTATGATTGCATGATGACAGGGAAAATAAGATGATTATGATATTCTAATATCATAACTCATCAATACAATAGAATAACATAGTTGTATGATTATCTCTTACAACACTTAGTCATTCTTACAAGAATTAACATAGAAACAATTACAAGGATCAAGATGACAAGAACAAGACATAAGAATGATATAAAGATTACACATCTTTATTACATCATTCGATACAAGAATTAAGTAAGTGTATTAAGAATAATTCTTATAATACTTAGCTTTTCAATTCAATACATATTACAAGAGAACAAGGAACAAAGAATGATAATCATGATAATGTAACTTCATGATAACAACATCATTCACTCAAACGATTAACATAATGTAATAAGACAAGTTCTTATTTAACTTTGTTAATATCACTGAGAACATATGACAATGGGTACAAGAATACAAGTGAATACAATTACAATTAGTTACTATTGACCTGTTGCATTATATCACTTCAATCATGTGCCAAATTGTACAAGTAGATCATGTAAGCCCCTTTAATTCGCTGACCAGTTAGTTTGACGTGACTAAACCGACGATAGCATAGTGGTACCATAGGTTTGACAAACCTCTAGCTTGTAGGGCTAGTATGTTGATCGTATTGATTCATTTGGCCGGTAACGTATGACCGGTGACAGGGCTACCCCAAGTCAGGTTCTGGTAAGTGACACATGGTGATTTTAATCTGCAGTGATAAGTAATTAATCCAACGGGATCCTATTGATTAGTAGGTTGAGGAATTGATCTTACCTCATGTTTCACTACTAGTAATAGCTTTCGTTGAGGACAATAGACATACAAAGTGGTAGAGGTAAATCGGATGCATTGGAATCTAATTACGTGAGGATTCCAATGGATTCCTTTTATGCTCTACGCACTATGGTTCAAGAACAAATTACAAGAGGTTAACTAACACTCTTAAATATTTAAAAGTGTAACAATAGTTAACTCCACAAATGTAGAATAATAAAAGGAACAGATTTGATAAATCTAACATCCTTAACATATGATGGTTATCTAAACTTCGGTTCGATAACTGTAATTACTTCATTATATTATTTTATACAAGTTATTATAGGTGATTCAAGAATAACATAGACAAGTGGATTGGGAATGGAAAACAATAGTTGTATTGCAAGTTGTGTGGAGTTCTAGTAGTGGTGTGGTGGGATGTTGGCTAGGGCTTAGTTCCCTTACATATGCCCTATATATAAGCATCACTACTAGGATGAAATATTACTTGTAAATATAACTATTGAGAAGCCATTGGGTGAACAAGTGAACAAATGGCATACAAGTAACAAAATACATATTGTGATTGTGCATGTGACTGAATCAAGGTTTTCAATTAAATTACTTATGAACTCACCAACCTAGTGTTGACTTTGTTTTAAATGCATGTTTTCTCAGGTGACGGACAGGTGTAGATACATATATGCGAGTACTAAGCTAGTGGACCTTTAGAAGACCTAGCTTACTTTTGATTGCATACTTTTGGGATGACAAACGTGAATCACTTTTGTGTATCCTGCATAGATACAAGATATAAACTCATTGATTCTTTTTGATTAGATTTACTTAGTTAAATTGTGATGTACAATGTAATTTAACTTTGTAATTCTATTTCATGTCATGTTAGCATTTCTCATTTATATCTCATGTGCTATGTAAACAATCTGATCATTTGATTATCACTCAAGATATCGCGCCCCGGGAATCTTCCGCCTGACGGGAAAACACGATCCGTTCCCGCCGGCCTGGGGTGTGACAAGTTCATACGCCCCTTTTCTAATCTTAACTGATTACAAATCTCAGGGCTAAGAAACATGCTAAATCTTTTAATTACTTAAAAGTTTTAGTGCAACGTCACTCTTATACTATGATTTAGATAATTTTGTTTGACTTTATTATTGCTCATCATTGTATGCATGCTTGTCTGATCATAACATAACTGGGATAACTAGGATGAAACATGATAATATAGTTTCATGAATCATCAACACAATAGAATAATACTAGTTGTAAGATTATTTCTTATAACATTTTATCTTCTTACATGAATGAACAATGAGATAAACATGAGATAACATGCTGATAATGACAACAAACAACAAGAATGATAATCATGATAACATACTTTCATGATGATGGTATCATTCACCACATTTATTAACATCGTGTCATAAGACGAGTTCTTATAACATGTTTTTTAATATCACTGAGGAATACGTAACACCGGGACAACATATGATACTATTATTGGTGATATCCAGGATGACATCATGATAAACTAGTTTCAAGATGTCATCCTCCACATATACTAACTGTCACACCCCGAGCCGGCGGGTTGGATCGACTTCCCCTACGGGCGGAAAGTTCCCGGGGCGCGATATCGAGAATGATAATCGGAATGATCAGATTGTTTACATTGCACATGATATATAAATGATAAACTGCTAAATGAAAATAGAATTACAAAGTTAAATTACATCAGTTTAGTTCATAATTTAACAATGTAAATCTACTATCAACATCATAATTCTTCTATCTTGTATCTGCACAAGATATACAAAATAATCTATAAAATGATGTTTCAAAAGTATGCAGGTCTAAAAACACTAGGTTCTGTATCTGGCATCCTAGTCCAAAAGTAATATCTCCTTAGTTGACCTGTTCGTCACCTGAGAAGTCATGCAAAAAGATCAAGTCAACACATGGTTGGTGAGTTCATGTAGTTTTATAAAAATGACTTTGAATAACCTTTTGAATGAAACCTTAACCTCACCATTAACCACCTATACCATCCAATTCAATATGCTTATATATAGGGCATATGTAGGGTCAAACTTACCGCCCGCCCAGCCACCGTCCTACCACATACCAAACCACATGGTATATTTTTCCTGGTGATAATTAATCATTTCATCCCGTACCTCTGATTCATAGCATTTGATTACCCTGAAAATGTTTACCTTGATCCCCCGAAATGACAACCTTAACCTCATCAACGACCACCTATGCTATCCAATCAAGTATGCTTATATATAGGGCATATGTAGGGGACAAGCCCCAGCCACCGTCCCACCACATACCGGACTGCTTAGCATATTGTTGTTAATGATAATTAAGTGTTTCACTCCATTCACCTTCATTTTAGATTTTTGATTTCCACAAATTGAATCACCTCTGAATTCTTGAGTTCGTCATGTAACCATGATTATCCCAAAACACTTGTAGAAATATCATATTAAATGTTTAATTAAATTAATAATTAAGCATTTAAATACAACTAAGACATGATGATTGGGCCTTATTTGACTCAATCAATTAGACTTAGTTGTTGGTGGTTGTCCAAGTTGTACCCTCTCACACGTGGCCCATATCAGGCATGACCCAAATGAGTCTACCTGTATGCGTCAGGACTTTCATGATTTGCCCATATCAGCTTGACCCTCTGGCCTACTGTACATGTCGGGACTTTAGGATATCCTTTGATTCTTGATTCTCTTGATTCTCGTTTGATAGTTTTAGTTATGCCCATATAGCTTGACTACAAGAGTCTACTATTGTGCCGGGACTTTCCGTGTGTTACACGTGGTCTTGATTTACATACAACTGACAATCCACCTTAACTTAAGCATTAATGATTTCATTAGATGTTAATGATGTCATTATTTCAATGATTCACACACGGTTATGATTTCCTTGATTCTCTTGAGTCTCTTGATTCTGATCTTTAGACTTCCATGATTTCCACAATGATTATAGATTCTTGATTAGGATCCTTAGCTTTACTGATCTCACACTGGGTTAGATTCCATTGAATTTGATCTTTAGCTTTAGTTCTTTTGATTCCACTTTAAGTTTAGATTCTTGAATTTGAATTCGATGGACTAAGGGTTTGTTTTAGAGTTTTAGAATTATGGTATTACTCATAAGAGTAATTAATTAATTCATTAGTTAATTCTGCATACAAATACCTAGATAGGAGTCTAGGAGTATAAACAAGTATATATAAAGCATACAATATGTGTGTCTAAGTGTCCTATGTTACTAATGTGTGTCTAAGATTCCATCTAATTAGTCTAACTCATTACCCATTAGTAACCCTTATCCCACAAGTATTGCTTACAAGTCTTTAATTACAATGTTTTTAAATTACTTCACTTTAAGTTGAATATTAAGTTAAAATCATTTATGTTAATTTAACAAAGCTTACAATTTAATTTCTCTTATTAAAAACATAATTTGTTTTAAGAAAAAGTATAATTAGCATGATGGGCTTGTGTTAATCCAATTGGATCAACCTTGCGCCCATTTGTAGCTTTTGATGGTCCAATGATTCTTTGATGAACTCGTTGTATTACCATCCTAGATAGTTCATATAACTATCTAATGTAATTATATATTCTTGTGAGTTGTCTAAGTGTTAGTGTTAGTTGTGAGGCCAACACTTTATCCTTAGACTATGATTTTGATTCTTAATGAATTCCCATGTGTTTTGAGTTCAAATGATGTTAACCCTCCTGTATGTAGTTGTTAGTATGATTTAAGAAAAGCTACTTTCATTAAAACCCTAATTCATGAGACTCTTGTTAATGGAAACCCAACCATGCAAGTGTTGGTGTGATTTATGAAAACCCTTGTTTAGATGATAACATGTGTTATGAAATTTCTTGTTACTGAAAACTCCACCAGTCTCTTTGTTAACTCCATGCTTGATTCATAAGTCACCCAAGGTTTAATTGTATATCACGAAACCCTTATATTATTCCCACGCAATACACGATCGCCATGCATGCCACACATGAATCCCATGCACTCCCACCCTTTTTAACCAACATGCAAGAAGGTTATCCGAATCATGTCCTTGGCCGATCGAACGAATCAGTTGGCCCGACAGAACAAGTCCATTGGGCCGACCGAATAGGTTGTGGCCGAAGGTGGTTATTGCGTATGACTCCTTGGTCGAATAGTGGTTGTCCGAATGATTGCTAGGCTGATAGAATAGAGCATGGCTGAAGGAGTTGGGCCGAACGAATGGGATAAGGCCGACAGAATGTGACTAGGCCGAGTAGGTCTTGGTTCGGGCGAATGGGTTTGGTCGACAGAATGGTCTAAGCCGACCGAGTGATGGCTGCTTCAGCTAGAGGAGGCTGGCCATTTGGCCTGCTCTCATTCGGCGACCTGGTCAGGCCCCATTCGGCCTTCGAACTCATCACCATGGCAGCCCATAACTCACTCCAAACGACCAAGATCCAAATGACACTTTCTCTTACAACTTTCTAGGTGATTGTGAGGTGATTCTCCTAAGGTTTTGAGGCTTGAAACCGGCTAGAAGGGGTGGGCGACCAAGAGGGTTTTCAAAACCCTAAAAACCGAACCAAGAGTCGATTTTTACCTCAAATCTGTTGGATAAACGCTTAGATCCGTTGTACTTCTATGATCTACAAGTTACAAGGATCGTTTTGACACCAAAAATGTTCGATTTTGTGAAGATTTGAGAAAGTTATGGCTATGGTTTCTAGAGAGAGAAAGTAGAGCGAGAGAGGGCTCGAGATTTGGGGGAAAAATCTGGTAGGTGGGAAATATGGTGACCATAAATGCTATCATAAATAACCTTAAAATACCCGGTTATGTTCGGGTTCGTTCGGTTTCGCTCGGTTTCGCGTAGAGACGTTGTTTCCATTCCCTTTTCGTAACGAAACTCCTCGGTTTTAAAACAAGAGTTTGTAAAATTATTTTAGGTGGTAATTCCTAGTAAATTAACTAAATATCTTCCATTTATTTAAATTTTCCGAAAATATTTAATTTATTGTTTAAAATCGAATCGTACAGTTGTCGCGCGTATTTGTTCGAATCGTCACCCGCACAAATACGACGATAACTACACTTTTCAATATGGTTTTCTAATTATTGGATATCATTCAGAACGTTAAACGTTCAGATATATTCGTACAGATCGTCACCTATAGGAATAATCCGTCAATTTAGCATTCACGTAACGACACCCGTTGTTGTTTTGTTCTGTAAAGCCTCACATACGTTTATACATAATAAAAACCCTAGCAAACAATCACATGATGGTTCTGTATCGCCATATAGTTATCTGATTGATGAACCATGTTTCTGAGCTTTGTTTCTCTGAAATGATTCTGAATTTGTTCTTTGATAACAAGAAATGATAATGATACCTGATATGAATATGACAAACAATGAAATATGATAATTTGTACCTAATTACTGTTCATGTTACTGTTGAAACCACTGTTCTGGTACTAGTTCCGGCACTGATGTTACAGTCTCTCCTTGTTAGAGAAATTTTGTCCGGAAATTTAAGAATCATTATCAGGTACATCTTCCTTTGTAAACAGTTGGGGATACTTGGACTTCATGTGATCTTCACGTTCCCAAGTAAACTCAGGTCCGCGCTTTGAGTTCCAACGAACCTTTACAATCGGTATACGGCTTCTCCTTAGTTGTTTTACTTTGCGATCCATAATCTCCAAAGGTTCTTCAATAAAATGCAATTGTTCGTCTACTTGATTCTTTTCGATTGGTATGACGAGTGATTCGTCAGCAAGACATCTCTTTAAGTTTGAGACGTGAAACACGTCATGCACACCACTGAGTTCATCTGGTAATCTTAGTCTATACGCTACAGGACCAATACGTTCAATGATTTCGAACGGTCCTACGTATTGTGGTGCTAACTTTCCTTTCTTTCCAAAACGTACTACGCATTTCCATGGGGATACCTTCAACATGACTCGGTCTCCCACTTGAAATACCAACGGCTTACGCCGTTTGTCGGCATAGGTCTTCTGTCTGCTCCTTGTCGCTTGTAGCCTTTGTTGAATTTGGGCAATCTTGTCAGTAGTCTCTTGAATAAGTTCTGGCCCAGTTATACAGTTATCTCCCACTTCAGTCCAACAGATCGGTGATCGACATTTTCGACCATAAAGAGCCTCGAATGGTGCGCATCCAATGTTGCTATGGTAACTGTTGTTGTAGGAGAATTCAATCAGTGGCAAATGAGAGTCCCAATTTCCACTGAAATCTAACACACAGGTTCTTAACATGTCTTCTAGGGTCTGAATTGTACGTTCGCTTTGACCGTCCGTTTGTGGATAGTAAGCTGTACTCAGGTTTAAGTGCGTCCCTAGAGATTTCTGTAATGATTGCCAGAACCTTGATGTGAATCTGCTGTCTCTATCCGAAATGATAGACAATGGTACACCGTGACGTACCACTATCTCATTGATGTACAGTCTCGCCAGTCTATCCATCGTGAAGGTCTCACGCATTGGCAAGAAATGAGCAGATTTTGTCAAACAATCAATGATAACCCAAATGTAACATCACTGCATTTCAGGTTGTCCGTGTAGATGTACGACTGTACCGTTACGACCTGATATATTAATTATTAATAATAATGAATTATTGGATGATATTATTGGTAATTGGTATACATTGAGAATATATTATTATACGCGTAAACCATGGGAAATTTAGTTGTAACCCAACTAAACAGAACCAGAGAGTTTATCGCAGTTACATTGAGAATATGGATTATTGGTTTGGAATGGAAGGGGATTGGAGTTGGTTGTTGTATGGTTGTTAAACATAGTCAAGGACACATGGTCATGGTTTATCGAAATAGCGGTGGGACGGTGGCTGGGGCGGTTGCGACTGACCCCTACATATGCCCTATACATATGCGTATTTCGGTCTATCACGGATGTGTCAGTGATATGGTTTAGCGGGTTTTGGATTGGGATCGATAATATTAAAGTTAATAAAATAATTGGAATTGATTACGCGATGGTGAGGTCACGAACATAATTGAAACGCGAATGTTATTTCAGAAATATTAACTTAATAATGTTTTTGCGTGGATGACGATTCACACGAATATAATTATAAAGATTAATGTTCTGAAACGATATTCCATAAATCGTAAATCAAATCGAAATACGATACGAGCGTCGGATTCGCAAAGGTGACGATCTTTACGAATGCGTACATAAGTAACGTGTTTCGACGAGATAATATAATAATATTTAACGATAATAAAAGGAGAAAAATAAACTAAAAATATTTATTTGGAATCATAACCTAAAACAAAAACGAACGAATTATTTTATTTAAATAATTAATTTAACGAAAGTGATCGAAAGCGTTTTATTTAAACAATTTTATTTAAAAACATTTAATTAAAATTATATTTATTTAAACAAAAACCAAACTAATTAAAGGTTTTGTATTTTAAATATGTTTAGGATAAAAACTTGGCATTATTATTTGTTAATCGCGATAAAGACGAGACCGATCACGTGGTGTCTACACGCGATAAAAGAAAGGGGAAGCCCTTCTTCTTTCATTTTCACCACACCCTTTCTCTCTCTAACCCTAAATTTCGCCACACACAATCATCCTCAACTTCTCTAGCTTTACTACCTCGTTTCTTGACGAAATTGTGAGATCTCGGTGCCAAAACGACCGCGTGAGAGGAACACGGAGATACGAAGAAGTCCCGTTTTCAATTGACATTTCGAGGTAAACATCGGGTTTTACTTTTTGTTTTTCGTCTAGCCATAACCGGTTCACATATACAAGCTTTAAACGAATTTTATGTTAAAAAACCTCAAAACGAGTTACTAGGAACAAGTAGGAATGGTTGGTGGAACTTGTAACAGGGTGGCTTAGAAGATGGAGATGGTGAACAACCCAGATTTTGCGCAGGGTTCGTGGCTGCCATAGCCGAACCTGGAAGGCACCGCCGAACCTTCATGCATGCAGGGCGAACCCTCTAAGGCTTGGCCGAACCTCAGGCGAACTCCAGATGGGGACGAACCTATGGCCGAACCATTGCTTGGCCGAACCTTCTCATGTCATCAACCGAACCCTGTTGGTCCACATGACTTAACATTAGCCGAACCTCCTCTTGTTCAGCCGCATATGATTCCACGAACATGTGTTAGCTGACTGCCGAATCATGGGGGTGCGAGCCCTCTTATGTTGAACGAACCTAAGGACGATGAACCCTCATTTTGAGCCGAACCTTAGTATCGACCGAACCTATAACTAGCGAACCTAGGGGCTACGAACCCTAGGCTAGCGAATCTAAGTGGGAGAACAAGCATAGCAGCCGAACCTTCATGCCATGCAAAACCTACCTAGGCCGAACCTTTTATCTAATCAGCCGAACCTAGTTTTGTTTTGGCCGAACCTAGGGCAACCATGATATAGGTTCGCTGCTCCCATGGGAAACCAAACCTAATTTCAGTTAACTAAGAGATTAAGGGTAAATGGAGAGCATGATTATATATATACACACATATATAACTATGCATACCTGAGAAACTATAACAACCACCGCCCTTTCTCTCTTTAACCTAAATTTCTTTAAAAATTATGGAGTTATGTGATTATTGAACTAAATGAGTAGAATTTAACAAATCAGTTAAATAATCTAAATACAATTTTCTTAAACCTAAAGGGAATTAACATGACTTGAATGATGGTGGTTGTTTGACTCAAATAATGCATGTAATTATAGTGTGTGTAGGAGTGGGAATAATACCTCGCATATACATACCATGAGGTTATGCAGTGGGATATCAATACTTGGTTGTTATTGAGTGAAAATAAAAAGAACTCACAAGTTTAAACTATAAACGAAGGGGGGTTTCTTCTAGAATGTTGAGGAATTATTTTAAGTTAAAAACCTAATAAATAACTAGGAGAAAACATGTAAGGATATTCCATTGGGATAAAACACAGAGACTTATGAACACAAATACACAATAAATACAGGTTGTTGAGTCATTGTTCTGATTCTTCTTACGTAAGCGCGCACATTACGAGAACACGTATTCTAAGGACTCAGGTGAGTTCTCATAACCTCCTTTTAAAACCGTTTTGTTTTTAAACTCGGAGGTGAAACATGTATACCAATTTAAATATTATTTTAATAACACATGGGTGACACCTGGATTATCAATATGATATTCATATTAATGGATTATTATTGATTATTGATTGAGATGGATTATTACTTATCCGTGAGTCATTGTTGGTTGAGTTGACTTAGGTCCTCTGCGATGATTGAGATACTGTTGGTGAGTTGACTAACGTCCTCCTCAGAGATTCCACTGTTGGTTGAGTTGACTGCGGTACTCCGCAGTGCACGTATTGACACTCATAGGAATATCGTTGGTTGAGTTGACTGAGGTCCTCCGCGATGATTCCGCCGTTGATTGAGTTGACTGAGGTCCTCCGCGGTAACTTACATTGATATGATTATGATGATTGATGATTATTGAATTGATGTGAATAGTTGAATATACATGGATAATTATTTGTGATTATTGTGTATGTAATTAGTTGGATTGTTTGGATGTTGTGTTTGTTGGATTTTGGCAGTGTTGGATTATCTTGCAGGTGCAAATGTGGATTTTCTCGGGGAAATTATAAGCTTTCATAAACCTATTTATAAACTTTCATAAATATTTTATAAACATTTTTAATACATAAAAACTTATGATTTCTCACCAACTACTTCGTGGTTGACACTTGATTTTCTACATGTTTCAGGAAATGAAGACAAGTAGGTTGAGGAGGATGATCTCTCATATTTTGGACAATCATCATTTAGGTTCTTGGACTTAGCTAAATAACTGAAATTCTGAAGACTAGAATTTAGTTAGATAGCTAAATCTCTTTTGTAATTGATGTAACTAATTCATGATAAACATGATTTTTGATGTAATTAATTTGGTTGATTAATTGTTATGAGATGATTTAATTAGATGCCCACGAGCTTTTGAACAATCTACACATCCCTCGTGGCATCCTGACGTTTCCGCCATCGGTCGGGGTGTTACAGATTGGTATCAGAGCTTGGGTTATAGGGAATTAGGTTACTAGAAATGGTTGACCTAGTCTATAACCATAGGATACCTTGTATGAATTATTTCATACACTAGTTAGTATATTCAAAATTTCATGCTTATGTGTTTATTACATGTTAACTGAATTCCTGTTATACATCTGATATACATATGCTACTTACTGATTAATTACTTACGTGTGCCCTAATGATTCGAGAAGGACATGCACGTGGTGCATCGTAAAGGTGGTCGGATGTTGGCTGGGGCAGTTGCGACTGACCCCTACATATGCCCTATATATATACCATTTATGGTACATTAGGTGGATGTTAGTATTGAAGAATATGGGAACTACCCGTTTGGGAAATTAATTGCTTAGGGAATTAACTGCTTAGGAATTTATCTGCTTTGGGAATTATTTGTTTGATTATTGATCACCAAACAAGGACACACTCGTGGTATATTACAAGGTGGTGGGACGGTGGCTGGGGCAGTTGTGACTGACCCCTACATATGCCCTATACATATACCATTTGTAGTATATTGGGGGTCTGTTAGTGTCAGGAACTTAGGATATTACTAGGAAATGTTGTAAGGTTGATGTTGATGGTATGTTGGTTAAGGTTGGTTTGGATTGACATATTGGATGATCATATTTGATGAACATATAAAATCACTTATGAACACACTTATTGGACACGTGGGGTGTATAGGATCAACGAACGATACGAACACTTAGTGAGAGACTGAAGACTTGGATGATAATATAGACACTTAGTGAAAATATGAACGCATAGTGATGATACTAACACTTGGTGATAGTATGAACACTTGATGAGAATAAATCATAGGGAGGATATGAACACTTAGTGACAATAAGAGCACTCAGTGATGATATGAACCCTCATTGATAATTATGAACATTGGGATATGGTGTGAACTTTTGGTGAACTTAGATATTACGGGAAACTTTAATGTCAGGTGAACTTAGACATTAGGTGAACTTAGAAATAGGCAAGCCAACATGTCAGGGGAACTTAGACATTAAGCGAACCTTATTGTCCAAGGGAACTAGAGACCACTTCACTCAAAATTATCCTACCTAGGATAAGGTTTGTGAAGTGAGACAATGACAAGAGACATGATACACCCTAAACTCTAACAAGGGCATAATCGTGGTGCAATGCAACGGTGGTGGGACGGTGTCGGGGAGGTTGCGATCTACCCCTGCATATGCCCTATATATAAGCTTGTTGCATTGCATCGGGAGGTTGTCAGTGTTGGTATAGGGTGGGAAATGTTTGGAACTTAGTAATAATTAGTTAATATTAGATATGACCAACTAGGACGTGTTAGTATAATATTAGGAAATTAATACTTTGATATGAGTTTAATGACAGATAGGAGAAAAATATAGTTCCTATATGTAATCCTAACTGTTGAAATGAACTCGTTTGACCATAGTTTGTATAACTTACGTTGTAAACGGTAGTAACATGTTTCTAATATCGTTAGAAACATGCCGCCACGCCGTCACAACGGAGATGATACGGACTCTGAAGATGCTAACGGTAATGCCAACTCCTGCATACAAGAGTTAGCGAACCTCATTTCGGGATTGGTGAACCAATTAACTCAAGACAATCAAAATCTCAACCAGAACAGAGGTGGTGCAAACCCGCCAGTTTGCACATTCAAGCATTTCAACTCCTGTAATCCACTAAAGTTTACGGGTTCTGAAACAGCCACTGGTCTGCTGCAGTGGTTTGAGAGCATGGAAAATACCTTCAATAACAGTGACTGCCCAGAAAACCTGAAGGTACGCTATGCCACCAGTGTTTTCCAAAAGAGAGCACTGACTTGTTGGAATGGAGAAAAGCGAACTACGGGAGTTGATGCTGACCTAGCACTGACATGGACGGAGGTCAAGAACCTGATGACCACTGAATTCTATCCGCGTAGCGTGATGAGGAAGCTGGAAACTGAGTTCTGGGAACTCAAGCAAGACAGTGGGGAGAATGTTATTTACAATACTCGCTTCCACGAGTTTAGCCTGCTGGTACCTCACCTTGTTACACCACTTGAGAGAGCTATTGAAAAGTATATAGGCAGGTTGCCTATGCAGATTCAAGATACCGTCTACGGAAGCAACCCTAATACCCAGGAAGCTGCAATCCGTTTATCTGCAACATTGACTGATAATCATGTGAAGGCTGAAACACTCACGAGAAAGGGAACAAAGAAGACTGAAGTGAAGGCTGTTGCAAAGGAAACTAAAACCGAAGTCAAGACCGAAGCTGCTAGTTCATCAAAAAGAAGCAACAGGAAGCGGAAGGCTAGGAGTTATGATGTTACCACTCTAGTGACTCAACAGTCCTCCAATAATTCCAACACTAGGAATTTTGGAGTAGTTCCACAATGGAAAAATTGCAGATATCACCACATGCCTAACTTGCCGTGTCGTGTCTGCAACAACTGTGGCAAGTACGACCATTTTGCTAACGTTTGTCGGAGTGCACCGCAAGCACAAAGGATGCAACCTGCTCCGCTTGCACTGCTCGCTCCGCAAGCTCAACCAGTTCAAGCTGTACCCGTTCGCCAGGTACCTGTACAGGCAAGAGCCTATTATGAGTGTGGTGAAGTGGGTCATTTCAGAAATCAATGCCCAAGACTGACAGGAAACAATCAACGGGTGGCAAGAGGCAGAGCATTCCAGCTGAATGCTCCAGCTGCTCAAGCCAACCAGGATGTGGTCAATGGTACATTTCTGATCAACAACTCTTATGCATCTGTCTTATTTGATTCTGGTGTTGATAGGAGTTTCGTTTCATATGAGTTTGAATGCATGCTTGGTAGAACACGTACACATTTAGATAAACCGTTTAACGTGTAGGTGGCTGACGGAAACACTATTGATATTGACACTGTTATTATTGGATGTACCGTGAACTTAAGTGATCACATTTTCCCAATTGATCTTATACCTATGCACCTTGGTAGCTTCGATGTTATCATAGGCATGGATTGGTTAGCCACCCACAAAGCGGAAATCATTTGTCATGAGAAATATATTCGTATTCCCTTACCTTCGGGTGAAACTTTAAGAGTTTATGGGGAAACTTCTAGTAAAGGTCTTAAGCTGATGTTATGCACTAAAGCACACAAGTACCTTAGGAAGAAATGTATAGCATTTTTAGCCCACGTTGTGGAGAAGAAAGAGAAAGGAAAGAGTATTGAAGATGTTCCTGTGATAAGAGATTTTCCTGAAGTATTTCCAGACGACTTGCCAGGTCTTCCACCAGAACGTCAAGTAGAATTTCGAATTGACTTTGTACCTGGTGCGAACCCAGTAGCCAAAGCTCCTTACAGACTTGCGCCTTCAGAGTTACAAGAATTGGCGAGTCAACTACAAGAACTGGCCGATAAAGGATTCATTCGCCCAAGCCATTCTCCATGGGGTGCACCGGTTCTGTTTGTCAAGAAGAAGGACGGGTCATTCCGAATGTGCATCGACTACCGCGAGTTGAATAAGCTGACCATTAAGAATCGATATCCTTTGCCGCGCATTGATGATCTTTTCGATCAACTTCAAGGCTCGGCATGGTTTTCGAAGATCGATCTTAGGTCTGGGTATCATCAGCTTCGTGTACATGATGATGATATTCCCAAGACGGCTTTCAGAACAAGATATGGCCATTATGAATTTCTGGTAATGCCTTTCAGCCTTACCAATGCACCAGTGGTTTTCATGGACCTCATGAACCGTGTTTGCATGCCATACTTGGATAAGTTTGTGATTGTATTCATTGATGATATTTTGATATACTCAAAGACCAAGGAAGAACACGAGCAACACCTTAAGTTGGTTTTGGAGATCTTAAGAGAGGAGCGACTGTATGCCAAATTCTCTAAATGTGAATTTTGGCTTAAGGAAGTTCAATTTTTGGGACACATAGTCAATGAAAAGGGTGTTCACGTGGATCCTGCGAAGATTGATGCGGTGAAGAATTGGTGTACACCGAAGACACCGACGGAGATTCGATCATTTCTTGGACTTGCCGGTTACTATCGGCGGTTTATTTCGAATTTCTCCAGGATTGCTGTCCCTCTCACTTCTTTGACTCAGAAGAATAAACCTTATGAGTGGGGACCAAAGCAAGAAGAGGCGTTTCAGACTTTGAAGCAGAAACTCTGTGATGCTCCTGTCTTGACACTGCCTGACGGAAACGATGATTTTGTGGTTTACTGCGATGCATCCAACCTAGGTCTCGGTTGCGTTCTCATGCAACGGGGAAAGGTTGTGGCATATGCATCGAGACAGTTAAAAATTCACGAGAAGAACTACACTACACACGACTTAGAGCTTGATGCAGTCGTATTTGCTTTGAAGATATGGAGACATTATCTTTATGGAACAAAGTGTGTAGTCCTTACTGATCATAAAAGTTTGCAACATATTCTCAATCAGAAAGACCTTAACATGAGACAACGGAGATGGGTTGAACTATTGAACGATTATGACTGTGAATTCGCTACCATCCTGGTAAAGCGAATGTAGTAGCAGATGCACTGAGTCGCAAGAGTCAAGTTCAGATCCATAGTGTCCGAGTGCACACTAATCTCCATAATGATGTTCTCACAGCCCAACACTCATTGGCTCATGATAACTTGAAAAATGATATGTCATGCGGGGCTGAGATATTATTGGAAACTAAGAATGATGGTTTGATGTATTACTTGAATCGGTTGTGGATACCGAACAGGGATGATCTTAGGATGATGATTTTGGATGAAGCTCATAAGTCACGTTACTCGATCCATTCGGGTGCTGATAAGATGTATCAAGACCTTAGGGCTTTGTACTGGTGGCCTGGAATGAAGAAGGATATTGCTGAGTATGTGTCCAAGTGCCTTAACTGTGCTAAAGTCAAGGCAGAACACCAGCGAACTTCAGGATTGTTAATACAACAAGAAATACCCATGTTGAAGTGGGAGAATATGTCTATGGATTTTATTACCAAACTCCCACGAACCGCAAGCGGTAAGGATAGTATTTGGGTGATAATTGATAGATTAACCAAGTCGGCTCATTTCTTACCGATACGCGAGACGTACCCTGTGCGGAAATTAGCCCGTATCTATGTTGATGAGATCGTTAGCCGACATGGAATTCCCTTAAGCATAATATCGGACCGTGATGCTCGTTTCACAGCACGATTTTGGGAATCACTTCATGAAGCTTTTGGAACAAGATTGGATCTTAGCACCGCTTATCATCCTCAAACGGATGGCCAAACGGAGCGGACGATTCTAACATATGAAGACATGTTGAGAGCTTGTGTCATCGATTTCGGTGGCAATTGGGATAGCCATTTACCATTGGTCAAGTTCTCGTATAACAACAGTTATCACGTGAGCATTGGTATGGCGCCGTTTGAAGCTCTTTATGGAAGAAAATGTCGGTCACCTATTTGTTGGACCGAGGTCGGCGAATCGCAGATCACTGGTCCCGAGATTATTCAGGAGACGACTGACAAGATCCGCCAGATCCACGACAATTTGTGAGCTGCTCGCAGTCGACAGAAGAGTTACGCAGACAAGCGAAGGAAACCTTTAGAGTTTGAAGTTGATGATATGGTATTACTCAAAGTATCGCCCTGGAAAGGAGTGGTACGATTCGGGAAGAAGGGTAAGCTTGCCCCACGTTATGTTGGCCCTTTTAAGATTCTTGAACGGATCGGGAAGGTTTCCTACAAGTTGGAACTTCCTCCTGAACTTAGCAACATACACCCGACGTTTCACGTGTCCAATTTAAGAAAGTGCTTAGCTGATCAAGATCTTCAGGTACCACTCGATGACATCCGCGTCGATGATACCATGCACTTTGTTGAAAAACCAGTGGAGATAATGGATCGTGAGGTTAAAAAGCTCAAACACAGTAGAATTCCAATTGTCAAAGTACGTTGGGAATCGAAGCGGGGTCCAGAATTCACCTGTGAACGGGAAGATCAGATGAAGCTTAAGTACCCACATTTATTTACTACGATCACTCCAAGTTGAATTTTGGGACGAAATTCCCTTAACTAGGGGAGACTGTAACATCACTACATTTCAGGTTGTCCGTACAGATGTACGAGTGTACCGTTACGACCTGATATATTAATTATTAATGATAACGAATTATTGGATGATATAATTGATAATTGGTATACATTGAGAATATATTATTATACACGTAAACCATGGGAAATTTAGTTGTAACCCAACTAAACAGAACCGGAGAGTTTATCGCATTTACATTGAGAATATGGATTATTGGTATGGAATGGAAGGGGATTGGAGTTGGTTGTTGCATGGTTGTTAAACATAGTCAAGGACACATGGTCATGGTTTATCGAAATAGCGGTGAGACGGTGGCTGGGGCGGTTGCGACTGACCCCTACATATGCCCTATACATATGCATATTTCGGTCTATCATGGATGTGTCAGTGATATGGTTTAGCGGGTTTTGGATTGGGATCGATAATATTAAAGTTAATAAAATAATTGGAATTGATTACGCGATGGTGAGGTCACGAACATAATTGAAACGCGAATGTTATTTCAGAAATATTAACTTAATAATGTATTTGCGTGGATGACGATTCACACGAATATAATTATTAAAAATAATGTTCTGAAACGATATTCCAAAAATCGTAAATCAAATCGAAATACGATACGAGAGTCGGATTCGCAAAGGTGACGATCTTTACGAATACGTACGTAAGTAACGTGTTTCGACGAGATAATATAATAATATTTAACGATAATAAAATGAGAAAAATAAACTAAAAATATTTATTTGGAATCATAACCTAAAACAAAAACGTACGAATTACTTTATTTAAATAATTAATTTAACGAAAGTGATCGAAAGCGTTTTATTTAATCAATTTTATTTGAAAACATTTAATTAAAATTATATTTATTAAAACAAAAACCTAACTAATTAAAGGTTTTGTATTTTAAATATGTTTAGGATAAAAACCGGGCATTATTATTTGTTAATCGCGATAAAGACGAGACCGATCACGTGGTGTCTACACACGATAAAAGAAAGGGGAAGCCCTTCTTCTTCTTTCATTTTCACCACACCCTTTCTCTCTCTAACCCTAAATTTCGCCACACACAATCATCCTCAACTTCTCTCTAGCTTTACTACCTCGTTTCTTGACGAAATTGTGAGATCTCGGTGCCAAAACGACCGCGTGATCGAGAGGAACAAGGAGATATGAAGAAGTCCCGTTTTCAGTTGACATTTCGAGGTAAACATCGGGTTTAACTTTTTGTTTTTCATCTAGCCATAACCGGTTAACGAGTTTTATGTTGAAAAACCTCAAAACGAGTTACTAGGAACAAGTAGGAATGGTTGGTGGAACTTGTAACAGGGTGGCTTAGAAGATGGGGATGGTGAACAACCCAAATTTTGCGCAGGGTTTGTGGCTGCCATAGCCGAACCTGGAAGCCAACGCCGAACCTTCATGCATGCGGGGCGAACCCTCTAAGGCTTGGCCGAACCTCAGGCGAACTCCAAATGGGGACGAACCTATGGCCGAACCATTGCTTGGCCGAACCTTCTCATGTCATTAGCCGAACCCTATTGGTCCACTTGCCTTAACATTAGCCGAACCTCCTCTTGTTCAGCCGCATATGATTCCACGAACCGGTGTTAGGTGACTGCCGAATCATGGGGGTGCGAACCCTCTTATGTTGAACGAACCTAAGGACGACGAACCCTCATTTTGAGCCGAACCTTAGTATCGACCAAACCTATAACTAGCGAACCTAGGGGCTACGAACCCTAGGCTAGCGAATCTAAGTGGGAGAACAAGCATAGCAGCCGAACCTTCATGCCATGCAAAACCTACCTAGGCCGAACCTTTTATCTAATCAACCGAACCTAGTTTTGTTTTGGCCGAACCTAGGGGCAGCCATGATATAGGTTCGTTGCTTCCATGGGAAACCAAACCTAATTTCAGTTAACTAAGAGATTAAGGGTAAATGGAGAGCATGATTATATGTACACACATATATAACTATGCATACATGAGAAACTATAACAACCACCACCCTTTCTCTCTTTAACCTAAGTTTCTTTAAAAATTATGGAGTTATGTGATTATTGAACTTAATGAGTAGAATTTAACAAATCAGGTATATAATCTAAATAAAATTTTCTTAAACCTAAAGGGAATTAACATGACTTGAATGATGGTGGTTGTTTGACTCAAATAATGCATGTAATTATAGTGTGTGTAGGAGTGGGAATAATACCTCGCATATACATACCATGAGGTTATGCAGTGGGATATCAATACTTGGTTGTTATTGAGTGAAAATAAATAGAACTCACAAGTTTAAACTATAAACGAAGGGGGGTTTCTTCTAGAATGTTGAGGAATTATTTTATGTTAAAAACCTAATAAATAACTAGGAGAAAACATGTAAGGATATTCCATTGGGATAAAACACAGAGACTTATGAACACAAATACACAATAAATATAGGTTGTTAAGTCATTGTTCTGATTCTTCTTACGTGAGCGCGCACATTACGAGAACGTGGATTCTAAGGACTCAGGTGAGTTCTCATAACCTCCTTTTAAAACCGTTTTGTTTTTAAACTCGGAGGTGAAACATGTATACCAATTTAAATATTATTTTGATAGCACATGGGTGACACCTGGATTATCAATATGATATTCATATTAATTGATTATTATTGATTATTGATTGAGATGGATTATTACTTATCCGTGAGTCATTGTTGGTTGAGTTGACTTAGGTCCTCCGCGATGATTGAGATACTGTTGGTGAGTTGACTAAAGTCCTCCTCAGAGACTCCACTGTTGGTTGAGTTGACTGCGGTCCTCCGCAATGCACGTATTGACACTCATAGGAATATCGTTGGTTGAGTTGACTGAGGTCCTCCGCGATGATTCCGCCGTTGATCGAGTTGACTGAGGTCCTCCACGGTAACTTATATTGATATGATTATGATGATTGATGATTATTGAATTGATGTGATTAGTTGAATATATGTGGATAATTATTTGTGATTATTGTGTATGTAATTACTTGGATTGTTTGGATGTTGTGTTTGTTGGATTTTGGCAGTGTTGGATTATCTTGCAGGTGCACATGTGGATTTTCTCGGGGAAATTATAAGCTTTCATAAACCTATTTATAAACTTTCATAAACATTTTATAAACATTTTTAATACATAAAAACTTATGATTTCTCACCAACTACTTTGTAGTTGACACTTGATTTTCTACATGTTTCAGGAAATGAAGACAAGTAGGTTGAGGAGGATGATCTCTCATATTTTGGACAATCATCACTTAGGTTCTTGGACTTAGCTAAATAACTGAAAATCTGAAGACTAGAATTTAGTTAGATAGCTAAATCTCTTTTGTAATTGATGTAACTAATTCATTGTCACACCCCAGGCCGGCGGGAACGGATCGTGTTTTCCCGTCGGGCGGAAGGTTCCCCGGGCGCGATATCTTGAATGATAATCAAATGATCAGATTGTTTACATAGCACATGATAATATGAATGAGAAATACTAACACATCCATGATATAGAATTTCAAGATTAAATTACAATGTATCGTTCATAAATTAATCGAGTAAATCCATCGAAAGAATCAGTAATACTATATCTTGTATATGTACAAGATATACAAAAGATGATTCATTGTCCTTGTCACCAAAAGCATGCAATACAAAATAAAGCTAGGTCTTCTAAAAGTCCACTAGCTTAATCCTTGCATGTATGTATCTACTCCTGTTCATCACCTGAGAAAACATGTATTTAAACAAAGTCAACACGAGGTTGGTGAGTTCATAAGTATGTTAATTGAAAAACCTTGATTCATTCACATGCGCAATCACAATGTATATTATGTTACTTGTATGTTATTTGTTCACTTGTTCACCCAATGGCTTCTCAATAGTTATATTTACAAGTAATGTATCATCCTAGTAGTGATGCTTATATATAGGGCATATATAAGGGAACTAGGCCCTAGCCAACATCCCACCACATCACAACTAGAACTCTACACAACTTGCAATACAACTATTTATTTCCATTCCCAATCCACATGTCCATATCATACAAGGAACCAGTGATAACTTGTATAGAATATTATAATGATGTAATTGTAGTTATCGAACCGAAGGTTAGATAACCATTATATGTTAAGGATAATAGATTTATCAAATATGTTCCTTGTATTATCCTATATTTGTGGGGTTAACTGTTGTTTCACTTTTAAATATTAAGAGTGTTAGTTAACCACTTGTAATTTGTTCTTGAACTATAGTACAAAGAGCCTAAAAGGAATCCATTGACATCCTCACGTAATCAGATCTCAATGCATCCGATTTACCTCTACCACTTTGTAAACCCATAGACCTCATCGAAACAGTTACTAGCAATATGACATGAGAATATACATTACTCAGTCTACTAGTCAACAAGACACGATGGATAAATTACTTATCACTGCAGATTAATATCAACATGTGTCGCTTTCCAGAACCTGACTTAAAGTCGCCCTGTCACCGGTCATACGTTACCGGTCAATGAATCAATACGATCAACATACTAGCCCTACAAGCTAGAGGTTTGTCAAACCTATGGTACCACCATGCTATCGTCGGTTTAGTCACGTCAAACTAACTGGTCAGCGAATTATAGGGACTTACATGATCAACTTGTACAATTGGCACATGATTGAAGTGATATAATACAACAGGTCAATAGTAACTAATTGTAATTGTGTTCATCTGTGTTATTGTTCTCATTGTCATATGTTCTCCATGTTATTAACAAAGTTAAATAAGAACTTGTCTTATTACATTATGTTAATTCTTTGAGTGAATGATGTTGTTATCATGAAGTTACATTATCATGATTATCATTCCTTATTTCATGTTTCCTTGTAATATGTGTTGAATTGTAAAGCTAAGTGTTAAAAGGACTTGTCCTATTACACTTACTTAACTCTTGTGTCGAATGTTATTACTAAGATATGTAATATCTTTATAACATTCATATGTTTGCCAGTGATTGTTCCAATGTCTGTTTATGTAAGAATAACTGAGTGTTACAAGATAAAATCTTATAACTTTATTATTCTAATGTGTTGATGAATTAATAAGATATATTATCTTGTTCATCTGAATATCCCTGTCATGTTATGATCATACAAGCATGCATACAATGATAAGCGATAATAAACAATTAAGTATTATCTAAATCAAAGTAAAAATAACATGTTAAACAAAACTTTTAAATAAATAAAAGTAAACATGTTTCTCAGCCCCGAGAGTTTAAAATCAGTTAAGAGTAAAGTAAAAGGGGCATTTGAACTCACCTTGTGTTGTAGGGTTGACTTAGCTTAAAACAAAGAAGACACTCGCTCTTGATTGTTCTTTGATGTTGATTTCACGATCCTGTATTGTTTACACGTTGTTGTAACTTATAAGTATGAGTTGTAGGGTTTTGTGCACGTGTATGTGTTAGCCCTAAAATTGGCTAACAATCGTGAGTCGCGATCATCATTCGGCCCTGTGTACTTGTCATTGACTTTAGAAACACTTAAGTTGGTTAGGTTAATCATTAAAACACTCGCTTATTAGTTTAAGGTTCTCTTGATTTATTATCATACTACGAAAGTTTCTAAGTTTCAACTTAAGATTTAGGTTGAAAATTAACAACCTTCAACAATGATACAATTTAACCTCTTGACTTTCGTTATGATCATATTTTATCACACTTGTCTTGCAATTTAAGTGAATTGATGGTGAGATATGAGTTAATCCTTGACATTACATGTTTCTACATTTATTTCTAACTCTCACGTTTCTCGAATATCACTTGAGCCGAATGATGTCGACATGGATTTTATGAGTTTTATGGATCACTGTTAGTATCAAACACCATATTGGGCCGAAACAGTGCATGGGCCTTGGGCTTAGGCTGGTCGACTAGGGTTTGGCCGGTTTCTCATGATGTTGGGCCGTCCAAGATGGGCCGAATAAAGGTATTTGGGCCAAACCATTTGTGTTGGGCTAGAGATAATGTTGTGGGCCGAAGAGTGTAATTGTTATGCAATTAAATATGGGCTCATTAGGTTAGCTAATTAGGTGTTGTGGGCCAACTACTCTTAATGGGCCTCAAGTTGTATCGATCGAGGGTGGTAGCTAGAAACAGGCCAGCGAACCTATAGAGAAGGTTCGCCCCCTCCTGCACACCTGGTTCGTCATTTTGCAAAAGGTTCGGCCAACACTATGCACAGCAGGTTCGATCAAGAAACTTATATAGATTCGGCTGAAGGGTTCGCCTAGGGTTTAAGCCGAGTAGGTTCGACTACATGGTCCAAAAGGTTCGCCTGTTAGAAGAAAGGTTCGGGAATCATGTGTTCGGCCAAGGTTCAAAGGTTCGTGAGTGATGGCCATTGCATCCAGGTTCGCCAGGTAAAAGCTTCGCGAGTCATGCATGGGTTCGGGGAACATGAGGGTTCGCCGCAGGTCACCTGGTTCGGCTATGCCTGGAAGGTTCGGTCATGGCCTGATGTACGTAGGTTC
This sequence comes from Mikania micrantha, assembly GCA_009363875.1. Classification (NCBI taxonomy): domain Eukaryota; kingdom Viridiplantae; phylum Streptophyta; class Magnoliopsida; order Asterales; family Asteraceae; genus Mikania; species Mikania micrantha. The sequence continues at coordinate 73,399,363 of CM018693.1, forward strand.
GTGAAGGATTCGTTGAAGATTAGGGTTCGGCTGTAAGGGCTAAGGTTCGGCAAAAGATGGTTCGGCTGGTGGGTGCATGCAGGTTCGCCTCTTGGAGAGATAGGTTTAGCCGTGCCCAGCTGTACACAAACCTGTACATCGGCACCATCATCATCCCTATTTCGTCGAGCCCCCATGATTCTAACAACGATCTTCTGATTTGTGATCAGTAACCAGCTGCTTTTCGAGGGGTTGAGATAATGAGAGTGGTCTAAGCCCGGTTTGTGTGTGTGTGTCAAACAACAATTCGAGAAAACCCTACTTTTTCAGACGTTCAAGTTCGAATACCTTGATTTTGGCTGGAAAAATCTTCAGATCCCTTGTACTTCTAGGTAGAGGACATCAAGAGCTACGCGTGGACACCAAGAACACCCAAATCCGTCCACAAACGAGGGATATACGAAGGATTAAAGCTTTGAAATTTTTGAGAGAGGAAAGGTTCGTGAGATGCTTTTGGAGAGAGGATGGGCTGATGAAAAATTAGGAGAAACACCCTCATTTGATGCTTTTATACCCCGGGGTGTTCGGGTTTGTTTCGATTGCTCGGTTCGTGATTTCGTCGCGTATCCGGAACTTTACGTGTATTTAATTGTAATAACTAAAAGAAGATTATTTAATTAATTTGATGAGTTTCAAAATCGTAAAATGTTATTTATTTTATTTTATTAAATTATTTTCGTTCGTGTCGTGTTTTCGTTTTCGTTTTCGTTTCGTCAGATCGCGTCACCATCGCGCATATTCGTTCTAATCGTCATTCAAACGAACACGACGATGGTTTTGCTTTTCGAGTTTTGTTTTCTACTTCCCAGTCATCATTTCAGAACGTTAAACTCATAGATATGTTTGTGCGAATCGTCACCCACGCAAACACACTGTCAGTTCGTTATTCTGAAACGACACTGTAATTTATGTTTGAATTGTGTTTCCTCACTGTCGGACTCAACTAACACCGTGATATCACATTGTTTTCACATTGAATTATCGGCCATCTAATTCCTGTCAACTATGGATATCAGATCGCAACCGATTTGTTTTTGTCATTCACTTGAACATCGTTGTTTCTCATGTTTAGTTGTGTTAACTGTACTTAGGTTTTCACTTACATACACACAACTAATGTCTAAATTGAGTGTTGTACTTACAGTATTTAAGTTTACACAAAAATACATACAACTGTTTCTTGTAAATCTGAATTCTGTTAGTACAAATACTGTGTATACACATGAAATCACACATAGTTACTATTGAAAGTACACGCACCGTACGGACTTGCCGGCCGGTCTGGTACTAGTTGTCACATTCATGATGAACATGATTTTTGATGTAATTAATTTGGTTGATTAATTGTTATGAGATGATTTAATTAGATGCCGACGAGCTTTTGAACAATCTACACATCCCTCAGGCTGTTCCAGCAAACCTGACGGTTTCTGGTGTTCCGCCTTTACCTTCGCACACGTAAGGCATCGACCAACGTACTCGGCTATGTCTTTCTTCATTCCCGGCAACCAATAAAATCCACGTAAGTCTTGGTACATTTTATCAGCGCCTGGATGCACGGAGTACTTAGTCTTGTGTGCTTCATCGAAGATGAATCTTCTCAATTCATTTACTGCAGAAATCCACATACGATCTTGGTAGTAGATAACTCCATCAGGCTTCGTTTTAAATTGTTTCTCTGCTCCACAGTCAAGTTCTTTCTTCAGGTTTCCTCAATCAACTGATTATTGTTGTGCCTGAATAATCTTGTCACGTAGACTTGTCTACACAGTCATTCCCATTGCTCTGACACGCAATGGTTTGACACGTTCCTTCCGGCTCAAGGCATCAGCTACAACGTTTGCCTTACCCGGATGGTACTTGATTACACAATCGTAATCATTCAGAAGTTCAACCAAACGACGCTGTCGCATGTTGAGCTCCTTCTGATCGAAGATATGTTGCAGACTTTTATGATCAGTAAATATGGTACACTTAGTGCCATATAAGTAGTGACTCCATATCTTCAGTGCGAATACCACGGCTCCCAGTTCTTGATCATGAGTAGTGTAGTTCTTCTCATGAATCTTTAACTATCTTGATGCATAAGCGATAACTTTGTCCCGTTGCATCAACACGCAACCAAGTCCCTGATGTGAGGCATCACAGTATACAACAAAGTCATCACATCCTTCCAGGAGAGATAAGATTGGAGCATCACATAATTTCTGCTTTAATGTCTGGAAAGCACCTTCTTGTTTCTGCTCCTAAACAAACGGTTCACTTTTCTGAGTTAACTTGGTGAGAGGCAAAGCTATCTTAGAAAAGTTTGAGATAAACCTTCTATAATAACATGCCAATCCCAGAAAAGACGGTATCTCCGTCGGTGTCTTCGGAGTATCCCAGTTCTTAATAGCTTCGATCTTGGCAGGATCTACATGTATTCCCTCACTGTTGACTACATGACCCAAAAATTGAACTTCTCTTAGCCAAAATTCACACTTAGAGAATTTGGCATAAAGTTTCTCTTCTTTCAATAGCTCCAAGATCTTTCTGAGATGTTGCTCGTGCTCTGCTTTGCTCTCGGAATAAATCAGTTTGTCATCAATGAAGACAATGACAAACTGATCCAGATACGGCTTGCACACTCGGTTCATGAGATCCATGAAAACCACGTGTGCATTCATCAATCCGAAAGGCATCACCATGAACTCGTAATGCCCATATTTGGTTCATGATATCCAGACCGCAAATCAGTCTTCGAAAAATACTGCGCTCCTTGTAGCTGGACAAATAAATCATCAATCCTCGGCAATGGATACCGATTCTTGATAGTCAACTTGTTCAGCTCTCGGTAGTCCATGCACATCCGAAATGATCCATCTTTCTTCTTCACGAATAGAACCGGAGCTCCCTAAGGTGAGTAGCTCGGTCTGATGAACCCTTTATCAAGTAGCTCCTGCAGTTGGTTTGACAATTCCTGCATATCTGAAGGTGCTAACCTGTAAGGATATTTAGCAATAGGAGTTGCTCCAGGAACTAAGTCAATACGGAACTCTACCGGTCGCGTAGGTGGCAAAGCTGGTTTCAGGAAACACTTCCGGATATTCTTTAACTACCAGTACGTCTTGAATCTTTTTCTTATCCTTCTCCTTTTCCACCACATGTGCCAGGAAAACTACGCACTGCTTCTGTAAACACTTACGCGCCTTTATGCAAGAGATGATTTTGACACTTCGTTTTGCTTGATCCCCTCTAACTTCTTATACACGATCATTCATCACTGGAATCCGAAGCAACTTTTCAGAACAGATGACTTCCACTCTATTAAGAGAAAGCCAATCCATTCCAACAATGATGTCGAAACTACCCAACTCCATCGGTATCAAATTGATGGTGAATGTATGACCATTAAGTGTCAATGGGCAATTCCTGTATACTGTACTGACTGTGATTTGTTTCCCATTAGCTACTTCAATGATGTAAGGGGAATCTAACTGTTCCTCTATAGAATCTAGTTGGCATGCAAAATCGGTAGAGATGAAACTATGATCCGCACCAGTGTCAAACAGAATAGATGCATAAAAGTCATGTAAGAGAAATGTACCTGTGACCACGTTCGGGTCTTGGCGTGCAGCTGGAGCTCCTATAGCAAAAGCTCTTCCACGGGGTGCTGGAACTGCCTGTTGTGCCTTCTTCGAGCAGTTCTTTGCAAAGTGGCCCTGTTCGCCACAGTTATAGCATCCACCGTTGTTCTGGTTGTTGGGTGGAGGGAGAGCTAAAGCAGCATTGTTGACTGCTTGATTGGGTGTCATCCTGCAATTCTGAACGCATTGTCCCTTTCTACCACAATGTGGTGCAGTAACGACAGGGATTACTTGCAGCATGATGATACTGGCACTTAGCACACAGAGGGTGTGGACCAGTATAGGGCTTCTTGTGCATATTCTGCGGTGCCATGGCTACTTGGTTGAGTGGGATAGCCATGGTGTAGTTCTTCAGGGTCTTTTGCTTCTTCTTCGGGTGTTGGTGATGATGGGGTTTCTTGGAAGACTCTTCCTTTTGCTTGCCAATGTCAGCCTCTCTCTTCAAGGTTCTAGAGGCTACCATCAGATCAGTGAGTTTCCTAGACAAACTCACAGCAGACTCTAAGGTAAAAGGGTTTGCTGCAACAACTAAACCCTGAATGTAGGTGGGAAGTCCACCTACATACCTGTCTATCCTCTTCTCTAGGGTTGGCACCATGTCTGGCACCAAGGATACCAATTCATGATAGCGGGTAGTGTACCCTATATGATCAGCACCCTTCATCACATGATTGGGCAATTCAAATTCCAATCTTTGCAGTTCATTCTTGGGGCAGAATTCATTCCTCAGCAGTGTCTTGAATTCTTCCCATGGCATCGCCATCACTTCTTCTCTTCCTCTAGCTTTGATCTGTGAGTTCCACCAAGTTAAAGCTCGCTTGTTGAATGATTCAGTAGAGTAGCGAACTCTATGGTGCTCTGGACAATTGCTAATGTCCAGGGTAGTCTCCATCTTTTCAATCCATTGGATTAATCCAACGGCTCCCTCAGTACCGCTAAAGCTAGGCGGCTTACATCCCACAAATGACTTGTAGGAATAGTGTGATGCATTGCCAGTGTTCCCACTGGCTTCCCTTGATGAGTGTCTGGTCTTGTTACTATCATTCCAGATACGGTTGAGCATATCCGGTATCACTTCCTTCAGCTGGGTAGTCAGCTGACTGCTCAGTAGAGTTGCCAATGTAACCGTAGCAGGATCCAGTATCTGAGTCGTGTTCGGGTTTGGAGGTGGATTATGCGGGGGAGGAGGAGGTGGAGGAGGTGAGTCAGCTGGTGATGGTGTTGACGAGTGTGGAGCTGAATCTTGTGGTGGGGGTAACAGGGGAGGTTGTCTTCTTGGCGGCTTTCTGATCATAATCAATAAAATTATTGGTTAGTGCAATGATCGAATGCAGAAGACACAATGCAATTAACTTCTTAAATCCTATGTTCTCTACATGAGGGGCCCCTAGGTTATAGTCTAGGCCAAACTGTTTAAATAATATGACCTATATCTCTATAACCATGGCTCTGATACTAATCTGTCACACCCCGAGCCGGCGGGTTGGATCGACTTCCCCGACGGGCGGAAAGTTCCCGGGGCGCGATATCGAGAATGATAATCGGAATGATCAGATTGTTTACATTGGACATGATATAGAAATGATAATCTGCTAAATGAAAATAGAATTACAAAGTTAAATTACATCAGTTTAATTCATAATTTAACAATGTAAATCTACTATCAACATCATAATTCTTATATCTTGTATCTGCACAAGATATACATAATAATCTGTAAAATGATGTTTCAAAAGTATGCAGGTCCAAAAACACTAGGTTCTGTATCTGGCATCCTAGTCCAAAAGTAATATCTCCTTAGTTGACCTGTTCATCACCTGAGAAGTCATGCAAAAAGATCAAGTCAACACATGGTTGGTGAGTTCATGTAGTTTTATAAAAATGACTTTGAATAACCTTTTGAATGACAACCTTAACCTCACCATTAACCACCTATACCATCCAATTCAATATGCTTATATGTAGGGCATATGTATTGTCGAACTTACCGCCCGCCTAGCCACCGTCCCACGACATACCAAACCACATGGCATATTGTTCCTGGTGATAATTAAGCATTTGATCCCATACCTCTGATTCATAGCATTTGATTACCTTGAAAATGTTTACCTTGATCCCCTGAAATGAAAACCTTAACCTCATCTACGACCACCTATGCTATCCAATCAAGTATGCTTATATTTAGGGCATATGTAGGGGACAAGCCCCAGCCACCGTCCCACCACATACTGGACTGCTTAGCATATTGTTGTTAATGATAATTAAGCGTTTCACTCCATTCACCTTCATTTTAGATTTTTGATTTCCACAAATTGAATCACCTCTGAATTCTTGAGTTCGTCATGTATCCATGATTATCCCAAAACACTTGTAGAAATATCATATTAAATGTTTAATTAAATTAATAATTAAGCATTTAAATACAACTAAGACATGATGATTGGGCCTTATTTGACTCAATCAATTAGACTTAGTTGTTGGTGGTTGTCCAAGTTGTACCCTCTCACACGTGGCCCATATCAGGCATGACCCAAATAAGTCTACCTATATGCGTCGGGACTTTCATGATTTGCCCATATCAGCTTGACCCTCTGGCCTACTGTACATGTCGGGACTTTAGGATATCCTTTGATTCTTGATTCTCTTGATTCTCGTTTGATAGTTTTAGTTATGCCCATATAGCTTGACTACAAGAGTCTACTATTGTGCCGGGACTTTCCGTGTGTTACACGTGGTCTTGATTTACATACAACCGACAATCCACTTTAACTTAAGCATTAATGATTTCATTAGATGTTAATGATTTCATTATTTCAATGATTCACACACGGTTATGATTTCCTTGATTCTCTTGAGTCTCTTGATTCTGATCTTTAGACTTCCATGATTTCCACAATGATTATAGATTCTTGATTAGGATCCTTAGCTTTACTGATCTCACACTGGGTTAGATTCCATTGAATTTGATCTTTAGCTTTAGTTCTTTTGATTCCACTTTGAGTTTAGATTCTTGAATTTGAATTCGATGGACTAATGGTTTGTTTTAGAGTTTCAGAATTATGGTATTACTCGTAAGAGTAATTAATTAATTCATTAGTTAATTCTGCATACAAATACCTAGACGGGAGTCTAGGAGTATAAACAAGTATATATAGAGCATACAATAAGTAAAAGCATTTGCGTAAAACATATTTAAATAAAAAGCTTTACGCATGCTTCTCAGCCCCGAGTTTGAAAACAAAAAAGTTTAGAAAAGGGGCAATGAACTCGCCTGTATTGCTGTGCAAATGATTTATCACAAAATCTTGTGGTTTACCTATCTTCAGTACCTGAGTTGTTTTAAGAGAATTCGCATACGATAAGTACTTATAATCGTTGTATCTAGGGTCTTGGTCTTGGTGTGCAACTAAGTGTCCTATGTTACTAATGTGTGTCTAAGATTCCATCTAATTAGTCTAACTCATTACCCATTAGTAACCCTTATCCCACAAGTATTGCCTACAAGTCTTTAATTACAATGTTTTTAAATTACTTCACTTTAAGTTGAATATTAAGTTAAAATCATTTATTTTAATTTAACAAAGCTTACAATTTAATTTTTCTTATTAAAAACATAATTTGTTTAAGGAAAAAGTAAAATTAACATGATGGGCTTGTGTTAATCCAATTGGATCAACCTTGGGCCCATTTGTAGCTTTTGATGGTCCAATGATTCTTTGATGAACTCGTTGTATAATCCATCCTAGATAGTTCATATAACTATCTAATGTAATTATATATTCTTGTGAGTTTTCTAAGTGTTAGTGTTAGTTGTGAGGCCAACACTTTATCCTTAGACTATGATTTTGATTCTTAATGAATTCCCATGTGTTTTGAGTTCAAATGATGTTAACCCTCCCGTATGTAGTTGTTAGTATGATTTAAGAAAAGCTATTTTCATTAAAACCCTAATTCATGAGACTCATGTTAATGGAAACCCAACCATGCAAGTGTTGGTGTGATTTATGAAAACCCTTGTTTAGATGATAACATGTGTTATGAAATTTCTTGTTATTGAAAACTCCACTAGTCTCTTTGTTAACTCCATGCTTGATTCATAAGTCACCCAAGGTTTAATTGTATAGCACGAAACCCTTATATTATTCCTATGCACATACACGTTCGCCATGCATGCCACACATGAATCCCATGCACTCCCACCCTTTTTAACCAACATGCAAGAAGGTTATCCGAATCACGTCCTTGGCCGATCGAATGAATTAGTTGGCCTGACAGAACGAGTCCATTGGGCCGACCGAATAGGTTGTGGCCGAAGGTGGTTCTTGCGTATGACTCCTTGGCCGAATAGTGGTTGTCCGAATGAATGCTAGGCCGATCGAATAGAGCATGGCCGAAGGAGTTAGGCCGATCGAATGGGACGAGGATGATAGAATGTGACTAGGCCGATTAGGTCTTGGTTCGGGCAAATGGGTTTGGTCGACCGAATGGTCTAAGCCGACCAAGTGATGGCTGATGCGGTTGGAGGAGGCTGGCCATATGGCCTGCTCTCCTTCGGCGACCTAGGCAGGCCACATTCGGCGACCATGGCAGCCCATAACTCACTCCAAACGACCAAGATCCAAATGACACTTGTTCCTACAACTTTCTAGGTGATTGTGAGGTGATTCTCCTAAGGTTTTGAGGCTTGAAACCAACTAGAAGGGGTGGGCGACCAAGAGGGTTTTCAAAACCCTAAAAACCGAAAAAAGAGTCAATTTTTACCTCAAATCTATTGGATAAATGCTTAGATCCGTTGTACTTCTGTGATCTACAAGTTACAAGGATCGTTTTGACACCAAAAACGTTCGATTTTGTGAAGATTTGAGAAAGTTATGGCTATGGTTTCTAGAGAGAGAAAGTAGAGCCAGAGAGGGCTCGAGATTTGGGGGAAAAATCTGGTAGGTGGGAAATATGGTGACCATAAATGCTATCATAAATAACCTTAAAATACCCGGTTATGTTCGGGTTCGTTCGGTTTCGCTCGGTTTCGCGTAAAGACGTCGTTTCCGTTCCATTTTCGTAACGAAGCTCCTTGGTTTTATAACAAGAGTTTGTAAAATTATTTTAGGTGGTAATTCCTAGTAAATTAACTAAATATCTTCCATTTATTTAAATTTTCTGAAAATATTTAATTTATTGTTTAAAATCGAATCGTACAGTCGTCGCGCGTATTTGTTCTATTCGTCACCCGTACAAATAAGAAGATAACTACACGTTTCAATATGGTTTTCTAAATATTGGATATCAATCAGAACGTTAAACGTTCATATATATTCGTACAGATCGTCAACTATACGAATAATCCGTCAATTTACCATTCACGTAACGGCACCCGTTGTTGTTTTGTTCTGAAAAGCCTCACATACGTTTATACATAATAAAAAACCTAGCAAACAATCACATGATGGTTCTGTATCGCCAGATAATCATCTGACTGATGAACCATGTTTCTGAGTTTTGTTTCTCTGAAATGATTCTGAATTTGTTCTTTGATAACACGAAATGATAATGATACCTGATATGAATATGACAAACAATGAAATATGTATAATTTGTACCTAATTACTATTCATGTTACTGTTGAAATCATTGTTCCGAACTGGTTCCGGCACTGATGTTTCACTAACAGTGTATTATAAGGCCTGATCTTATAAGAAAATGTTAAATACTAGTCCTCACGGCATTGTGTTCATTTCATGTTGACCATAATATTTGAACATATCAAGTATGATATCACGACAACATATGTGTATTAAGAATTGATCTTATAACACTATGTTTATAATATGAGACTATGTGATTGTGTGACTACGTGAAGGGAGTATGCTCATATGAGCCTAGGTAAAATGAGACTATCTGAGACTATGTGATGAGACTATATGAGACTATATGAGACCATGTGATGAGACAATATGAGACTATATGATACTATATGAGACTATGTGATGAGACTATATGAGGTAATATGAGACTATGTGATGAGACAATATGAGACTATGTGATGAGACTATATGAGACTATGTGATGAGATTATATGAGACTTTAGGAGACTATGTGATGAGACAATATGAGACTACATGATGAGACTATATGAGACTACGTGATGAGACTATATGAGACTATATGCGATTTTGTGATGAGACAATATGAGACTATACGATGAGACAAGGTGGGACCATGTGAGAAATGGATGGGTATCCATAGTTGTATTACAAGTGGTGTTGAATTCTGTTGAGCATGTGGTGGGATGGCGTCTGGGCGGGTTGTAGGTTCGACTCTTTCGTATGCCCTATATATAAGCGTGCTTGATAGGACGAAACACTACTTGTAAGGACAACTATGGAGAGGACATCGTGTGAGACAAACGAGACAAATAACAACAAGACTTGGGTGAAACATTCCGATTGTGAATAACACATTGGGGGATGAACAAAATATTATGGGTGAATATCAAACGGGTTGAACACACGTGAGATGGAAATGGGTATCCATAGTTGTGTTACAAGTGGTGCTGAATTCTGTTGAGCATGTGGTGGGATGGCGTGAGGGCGGGTTGTAGGCTCGACCCTTTCGTATGCCTTATATATTAGCATGCTTGATGGGATGAAATATCACTTGTAAATATAACTATGGAGAGACCATTGTGTGAGATGGATGAATCAAACATTAACAAGACTCTTATATGATAGTGCGTGTGTGCATGTTAACAAGTCAATGGTTTTCAATTACTAAACTTATGAACTCACCAACTTAGTGTTGACTTTGTTTAAATGCATGTTTTCTCAGGTGACGAACAGGTTTAGTCACCAGCATTCAGGGATTAAGCTAGTGGACTTTTAGAAGACCTAGCTTGATTTTGTGTTGAACATACTTTTGAACGACAAAACAATGAATCATCTTTTGTAAATCTTGTGCAGATACAAGATAGAAACTCATTGATTCTTTTGGATAGATTTACATAGTTAAATTATGTAAGTAACACTGTAATTTAACTTTGTAATTCTATATCATTTCCATGTTAGCATTTCTCATTTATATATCATGTGCTATACAAACAATTTGATCATTTGGATTATCAAACGATATCGCGCCCCGAGAACCTTCCGCCCGATGGGAAAGTCGATCCAACCTGCCGGCTCAGGGTGTGACAGATTGGTATCAGAGCCATGGTTATAGAGAAATATAGGTCATATTACTTAAACGTTTGTCCTAGACTATAACCTAGGGACCGTCATGTAGAGAACATAAGGCTCAGGATTCTGTTTGCATACGTCTTCTGCATTTGATCATTGCATTAACCGATTTTCTTTCAGTTATGATCAGAATGCCACCAACAAGACCACCACCAGCTTTACTGCCACCACCACAAGACTCAGCACCACACTCATCAACACCATCACCACCTGATTCTCCTTTACCTCCACCTCCTCCTCCACATGTTCCACCTCAGCAGCCACCACCTAATCACGAACTGGATCCTGCTACTATTGCAATGGCCACTCTGCTGACCAGCCAACTAAGGGATGTGATTCCCGACATGATGAACAGAATCAACACCAACAATAGTAACAACATGGGGAACTCATCTGGTGAGGGCAATGGCAACAACCAAAATCAACAGGACTACTCTTACAAGAGTTTTGTAGGATGAAAGCCACCTACTTTCAGTGGCAACGAGGGAGCCGTCGGCTTGATCCATTGGATCGAAAATATGGAGACGACCCTCGACATCAGTGGTTGTCCTGATCAACATAAAGTGAGGTATGTTGCAGGCTCGTTCGACAAACGAGCGTTGACCTGGTGGAATGCTTAGGTGCAGACCAGGGGACGAGATGAGACATTGTCTATGCCTTGGGAGGAATTTAAGGTCTTGCTGAGGGGTGAGTTTTGCCCCAGATACGAATTGAAGAAGGTGGAGACAGAGTTGCTCAATCATGTTATGGTGGGAGCTGGACATCTGGTATACACCACAAGGTTTCATTAGTTGGCGAAATTGGCACCGGACATAGTGCCAACACTGGAGAAACGAATTGAGCGGTACATCGGTGGACTATCGGCTTGTATGCAAGGGCATGTGATAGCTGCCCACCCCACTACCCTAGAGATGGCTGTTACACTGTCAGCGACACTAACTGATGTAATGGTTGCCTCGGGGGCACTGAAGGAGGAAGTTGAAGCAGCCAAGACTGAAACATCAGGGAAGCCGGACGAACATCCGGCTAAGATACAAAAAGTGGTCGAAAACTATGCTGCGACCACACCAACCCAGAGAGCACCACAACCAACACCACTACAAGTCAAAGGCCGTATGCTGGCGTGGCTCCTCAATGCAACAACTGCCATTTTCATCATCATCTTGGGACCCCGTGCAGACAATGCACTGGGTGTGGAAGATTAGGGCATTGGTTGATCACTGCAGGAACCCAACTCCCCAGAACAGGAACAACAATGCAGCGATGATGGCTTCTGTTACTGAGAACAGGTCTTGCTACACATGTGGCGAACCTGGACACTACTTAAGTGACTGTCCCAAGAGAATCCCACCAAGGGAACCGGTAGCTAGAGGATGGGCCTTTCAAATTGGAGCAGCTGTTGCACAACAAGACCCTAATGCGGTCACTGGTATGTTTCTTTCACATGACTTTTATGCATCTATATTATTTGGCATGGGTACGGATCCGAGTTTATCTCATCCGACCTTGCACATAAACTTAGATGTATAGCCGAAATCATTATACTCCCGTGACACTATAGGGATAACAAAACAACTAAGGTCTTGGAATAGATCAAGTGAAACATATGCCAGTGTAGCAAAGGCAATGAGTAATAACAGGCGAGATAATAATTGTAATGGGGTCGCATAAACCAAATAACATTTGAATAGGTAAAAGTTGGTCGTGCATCATCTTCGGAGAAGAGCATGGGTTTACCTTATAGGTAAATCTTCATCCTAACCACAATAAAGCTACCTTATTCTTAGGTAGTTTTCCCAAACAATTAAAACACACATGGTGGCTCTGGAAACAGACCTGTCTGGGACGTATAGGATATAGTGTCATACAGGCCTGACTTAGGACATATTATATGTGACCCAAAGGTTGAGATCGAACGATCGAAGCCAAGGAATGGTCTACCACTATCCGAGAAGGGATGCTCAAGATCATTGAAAAACATAAATTCTAAGGGATGTGAAATTGGAATCTCAACCATTATTTCATATCCGTAATACTCTAGCTATCCTAATAACATTAGCGGAGTATTCACATTAGGACATCTATGCTTATAGAGAACACTAGAACTTCTAAAGTTATTTGAACAACACGAGATGCCAAAATGGAAGTGTACACGAACAACTATGGATTGGAAATGCCAAGGTACCTCGCACTTCCAGCAGATTGGATGTTTATGGGGTCACCATAGACCGTTAGATCTGGTCTACTCACTTCTCATATATATACATAAAGTCTATGCTCAGTGAGAAGACTCAAGTTGTCAGAATACGACAATTATCAAGTAACCTCGGATGTTACGAGTCATACAGTCGAGAGACTGAAAACGAAGTTGTAATCTATCATAAAGGTTCGTTAAAACTCCAAACGCAACACCGAGTTACTCGGGAACGTAAGGAACACATGAGATCAAAACATCTCCACCTGTATATGGAAAAAGTAGTACCCGACAATAAAGCTTAAATTTCGGGAAGAAATTTCTTTAACCATGGGAGACTGTGACAACCAGTATCTGATCGTCCGGCAAGGCGGTACGGTACGTGTACTTTTGCTACTTACTGTGTGTAAATACAATGCGTAAACAATGTGTGACAACAGAACTCAGAAAACAAACAACCGTTATATGTGTTTAAGTTAAAACTTAAATACAGTAAGTGCAACAACTCAAGAGAAACAACAGTGTACAAACAAATGACAAGAACATATCGGTTGCGATCTGATATCCACAGATGACAGGAATCAGATGGCTGACAACTCAGTGTGAAAACAAAGCGAATTCAATGGGAACAATATGAAAATAAGAAAGTTTAGTTGAGTCCGTCAGCGAGGAAATACAATACAACACATAAGTCTAATATCGTTTCAGAATAACGAACTGACTGTGTGTTTGCGTGGGTGACGATTCACACAAACATATCTGTGAGGTTAAAGTTCTGAAATGATAACTGAAAAATAGAAAACAAAAATCAGACAGTGAAACCCTCGTCATGTTCGTTCGGGTGACGATTCGAACGAATACGCGTGAAGGTGACACGACCTGACGAAACCTTGAAATAGACGATTCCGATAAATAATTAAAGAAAATAAATTTAGAAGATTTACTAGGAATAACCACTTATCAAATATTAAATTAAAACCATTTATTTAAAATTCGAAAATTACGCGCGTAACGTGCCGGAAACGCGACTAAGACGGAAACCGAGCAAACGAAATGAACCCGAACTCACTCGTGGTATGAGTATCCTAAATGAGGCTTCTTCCTCATTTTTTTCCCACTCCTACTCTCTCTTTAAAACCCATTTCCCGGATTTTTCTCTCTCTAAAAAGTTTGAACTTCAAACACACATATCTCCCTCAATACTCCACCAAATCACTCCATCTTTGAGCCTAAACGAAGCCCTTGATCTCCTCTACACGAAAGTACAAAGGATCTGCTAGAAAACCCCCCGAATCTGAGGTAAAATGAGCTCAAAGGTTGGAAAATTAGGGTTTTTACCCTTTGTTTCCCTAGCTGGTCCTAAGCCCTTCTTTTCCACCAACACCTTCGAGAATGGTTCACCTGCACTTAACCACAGAGAAACCCCATCAACCTTGACAAAAATCCCGACATGAACACCCTATGGTTGCCCGGCTAACAGGCCACCGAATGGAACCATGGCCGAAAGGGGCTGGGGCCGAAGGGGGTAGGCCGCATGGGCACAGGTCCGAACGAAGGAGGCCGACTGAGTATCAAACGCATGACCATGCAGGTTGGCCGAATAGCCTCATACGCCTAGACCTCCATTCGGGCTCATTCTGGTGTTCCCATTCGGCCGAACTAAACACCATTCGTTTGGGGCCACATTCATTCGGCCAATGATATACCTTCGGCCTAGGACAACCACATTCAGCCTAAAAGTGTTCATTCGACACATGCTATTCGATCGGCCAAGGACCATACGCCGAGCAACCCATTTGGTCAAGGGCCATTCAGATTAGATAAACTAATCACCTAAGTCTTGTGAACCACACCTTGAACCAACCATAGGGGAAACAGATATTACTACAAAGGTGGTAGAAGTTGGTTCAACAAAATTCATAAAGCTTAAAATCTTAAGTTTATGGTAAAGTTGTGACATCGTTGTTTATTATTTAAATAACAACTAGATCTTTTCATAAGTGGTTAAGAGTAAGTTGCAACATGTTACTTACATTATGACAATAAAAGAAAATGACAACTATTCTAAGCTACAAACTTTTATGTCGATAAAAACTAAGTATTATACTTTGATAATAACTTGAATTGGCAAGAATAGTCTTAAGACTAAGGTAGGGAGGACCAAGTTCTAACCACAACCAACACGGCATGCTAAGCTTAACTTAGTTGGCTAAGTGTTAGCATATATCCTCATGGTTGAATGAGGATCAAAGAAAGAGAAAGGCCATTAGGTGTTAGCCAACTCCAGGGCTAACACGTACACGCAACTGTAACATTTGTGCATATAGTCATGTAGTTGTAAACAGTGTTAGAACAGTGTCTGTTCAGTTTCAGTTCAATCAATGTGTTTCAGTATGTTCATAATGTGTGCTTGTGTGTTACAGGATCTTAGTAATCAGGAAACAAGTATTTATTATTTATTTACAGTCAATTACACTAGGCAAGAGCAGTAACTGGTTATATCGAAACAGTGGTGGGCAGCGAGAGTGAGCCCTATACATATACTGCGTTCGGTGTAACAGGTTAGTGTTAGTGCGTAGTGTCGAGACGAATATTATGACATTTAATTAATTCAACCAAGATCGTAATCTGTAAGCGAGACTGAGTATAGTTATGGGTGACGATCCATAATAGTACGAATGTTGAACTTATAATTACGATTAAACGACTTTAAATATTTTTAATACGATCGGAAAACGTACGCGATTGCGGGTATACACGTAAATTGTGAATGTTTAACGATCCGACAACACACGAAGAGTAAAATAATTATATTAATTATTTTATATTTTTACAATTTTGAAACTCATCATTTTAATGAGTTTAATAACTCTTTTTATTTTTAACCGCGTAAAATACGCGTTACGTTCCGGAAACGCGAACCGAGCGACCGAAACGAACCCGAACACTACCCGGGCTATAAAAGCCCTAAAGAAGGTCATTTCCTTCATTAAATTCAGCCAACAACCTCTTTTCTCTCTCAAACTCGCGAACCCTCTCTCTAACTAGAAAACCGAACTTCAAACGCGCGTATCTTCTTCGTTTCTCAACGGATTTTGGTGTTCTTGGTGTCCACGCGAAGCTCTCGACGAACTCTACACGAAAGTACAAGAATATTGCAGTTTCATCCAGCCAATCTCGAGGTATGATCCAAGGAAGTTTCGGGAATTTAGGGTTTTGTGTGTGTCTTTGCTTAAACCCGATGGTTAGCTGGTCCTAGCACTCTCCTAGTTAATTTCGCAGCCATAGAAAGCTTTCTGGAGGTTTTTATTAGCTTTAATCGTGGTCTAGATCCAGAGGTTGATGATGAAGATGATGTGGGTAACAGGTTCGGCAGCCAAACCCTTTTTCCTTAGTCGGTCGAACCCTTGTTAGCACAGCTAACATTGACGAACCCTGCATGGTTCGTGTGGGGTCTGTCAGCCGAACTATATGGACTATCACGAGCCTCCCTGCCTTCGACGAACCCTCCTAAGGCCACGAACCCAGCCTGACTCACGAACCCTTGGCCATCCTCAGCCGAAGCCTTCATGCAGCGAACTGTTTGCATTCAAGTACCACGAACCTTTTTTTTCTGCGAACCTTGCATGGTTCGTGACATGCGCAGTGAACCCTAAGGAACCAGTGAAAAATTCACGAACCCATCAAGCCTTGGACGAACCTGCATGGCACCATTTTAGCCGAACCATGTGGAATACTTTGGCCGAACCCTTGAACATTCTATCATCACCGAACCCTTGGTTAGGGGGCGAACCCTAGGCCAAACCCAAGAGGGTTCGCTGCCCAAAATGGCAGCTTCCCTTTCTTTCGGCCCAACTCCAATTTACTTGGTCCAAACGCGTTAGTACTAGGCCCATAAGTGTGAGTTAAGCCCAATGGAGTTAGGTTGGTCCGTTAAACTCTCAATTAGCTCGATAACACCTTGGGACGTACATAGATTTCATTCACAATTGATGGCCAACTTAAATCCTTAGGCCCTATCTAATTACATGTTGATGGGATTAATATCATAACTAATTGATCCATTATCGCTTAGGACCTTACATGGCCCATATACATGTGTTGGGCCAACACCACTCTAATTGGCTCCCTAGCACACCCAAATGGTCCTTGTTAACCTAAGAGGCCCATAGAACTTTGATTAAGCCCACTATGATTTATTGGGCTTAAGGCCCATTATAGGCCACCACTCAAAGTAACTTGTAATTCGATCTTATTGAGTTTAAGTTATAACTAAACTTAGCTTAATTTTAAGATCAATTCACAATCACAAGACTTGAAAACATTGAACATCTTTTCACAACAAATGGTAATCAATGGCTATCAAATTCATAAACATTTATCATTTTATGCATATGAATTATGCATCAAGGATCATTTCATAAGTTTCTTGGACCCATGATCAATCAAGTGACTCAAAGCATAACATTCAAGTTTTCACAACAATCAAATCATGAGAACACAAGTCAATCAATGAATCAAGTTATACAATTATAAATCCTATAACTTATGTATGATTACAATGTTATAGGAAACAATTAGAAGTCCTGTTTGCTACTTGCTAACTGTTTAGTTCAGAGTCTACTGCAGACAGGTGAGAACTTTAGCCCCTCTTTTACTGTTTTATAACTGTTTTGGGGTGGAACACGTGATCAAAATCGCTATTTCAATCTTGTTTCATTACACAAGTTATGTGTAAGTCATAAACATTTCAGGTTCATCTTACGAATCCAAGGGATTCATCAATTGTTTAAAGAAATTGTCAACTGTTTTAATTTGCTTGTCAATTACTAAACTCTTTTCTTTAAAAAGGTTTTATAAGGGACTTTTGAACTGTTTTGAAATTATTTACTCAAAGGTATTTATGAAGGATAAACACTTTTTGATAAAGGATTTTACAAACCCTTTTGTTATAAACCTTGTTATTACACAAGGTCATCACATCATGGTATTCAAACCAAGTGGTTCACAATATGGTACTCAAATCATTGGTTCAAAACATGGTATTCAAATCAAGTGGTTGCAAAACATGGTATACAAGTCAAGTTGTTCACATCATGGTATTCAAATCAAGAGATTCATTTCATGTTACATAAACAAAGGATTTAACTCGTGGAGTTAAATCCGGGTTTTCAATAAGACATTAACACATCCGGTTAAAGTAAGATTCAGAAAACATGGTGTCCATTGTTGTAAACAAACTTATAAACCCATCAAGTATCATATTCATTAGCGTTAGTACTGGGTGATCACAACAAGGGAAAGCGGACACATTGGTTCTTATCCAGGATGGAGTTAGCTTTTAAATTTGTTTTAAAAGCTAACTGCAGGTCTGGTGTCATGGTTTCTTATCCAGGATGGAGTTGGCTTTTAAATTTGCTTTTAAAAGCCAACTGCAGGTCTGGTGTCATATGGTTATCAAAACTGCTGACGTATTATCTAACTCCAAACGTGGTTTGGGACTTGATATTATCGGCTGTCGTGCGAACAGTGATTGGACTGTTTACACTCATTTTCTTACTTGATGTTAGTTTGGGTTGCAGCTCATCCGTGTGAATCTTATGATGCTTTAACTTACCTATGTCTTATATCATATAACTCATGTTTACAAATGTTTAAACCTATTGTTCTCACCAACTACGTCTGTAGTTGACAGTTACTTTTCACGTGTTTCAGGTAATCAGGTTTAAGACATTCTCAGGGACAACTAAGGAGACCATTCTAAGATAGAACAAGATGAAGAAACATGCTAGGATGGAATAGAAACTCACTAAATCCTAAATGTTTAATTGTCTTGTTTGGAGTCTTATTTTGTAAACTATATTTTGGGTCTGTAGTTGTCTTACTTTTGGTAGATAGATTGTCTGTAACTAATCAACTGTCTAAACATTATGAAATGTAGTAATCCATTGTGGTTGTTCTTATTCAATACTTGTGCATGATTCAACTGATCATACGTCACCGCGCCGTGGATTCCGCACGCGGCGCAGGGGTGTGACAGGTTGGTATCAGAGCCAAGGTTGTAGAGAACTAGGAAAAACCCAATGTTTAATGACCTAGACTATAACCTAAGCTACCCAATAGGACTAAGTGCTATAGGCTTGAGGATACTTAGGATCTAAGTAACTTAAGTGAGCATTAAGTCTACAATAAGCTTGAAAGATCTTAGGGACATTTTTCTAAGATTAGACATCGAGTCAAAGAATTTGAACCGGAATTCTATAATTTTAGAAACCGGATTAAATTCTCACACATATGCATTTAAGGATTTCAGAGGCAAGGATCTATATTCTTAGTATCCTTGATCTGAAATTCTCACACAGAGATCATTATAGAAATTCAGAGGCAAAGATCTGTGGTTTCAGTATCTTTGATATGAATTTCTTGTCATATTCATTATGGGATTTAGAGGCAAAGATTGTTATCTTTGATCTAAAGTCCTTGTCATATTCATTATGGGATTTAGAGGCAAAGATTGTTATCTTTGATCTAAAGTCCTTGTCATATTCATTATAGGATTCAAAGGTCAAGATCTATTAATTTAGAACTTGGATTTGAGATCCTTGTCATATTCATTATAGGATTCAAAGGTCAAGATCTATTAACTTAGAACTTGGATTTGAGATCCTTGTCATATCACTATAGGAATTCAAAGGTTGAGGTCTATTAATTTAGAACTTAGATTTGAAATCCTTGTCATTGTTATCATTATCATGGATTCATTATCATAGGAACTTTATAACTTAGAATCTGTGTAACAGTATTCTTTAGTTGAAGTTCTCACAGGAAATCATTATGCTCAGTACTGTAAGTATTGGGAAACTAGGTTGATTAACCTAGGACACATATACATAAACCTAAGGTCTTAGTTTCTAGTAAATTAAGGACCATGGTTTACACAATCATAAACAGAATCATGGAACAAGAGGAAATCATGGGATAATCATAATCAATCAAGGGTTGGAATCTTAGCTTCAAATGCAAACGGCGGATTAACGCTGATGGGCTGAGGTAAGTGGTGGGTCGGTGAGAGCTTACCCTATATATAAGCTTATCTTGGTTTGTCAGGGAAAATTCGGCGCTTGAATTTGAAGTGAGGATTCGGGAACAACCGGAATCATTGAACATGGGGTACAAACACATGGGATACAATCATTGGTGAATCAAATCATAGTGGAATTCAAACTTGGATGAACCAGACATTATGGTGAATCAACCAAGTTGTGAATATTCTGTAAATGTAAACCTTAAGTGAAATTCTTAAGTGATTACATCATTAGTACTTACTGGCATAAGTTAACAGGAAAGTGTAGAGCACACGTATGATTTAGTTCTACATGTTAACAACTGTTAGTGGGTGCACGCATAACATAATCATAGTTCAATCATGGAATCAATCATAGTTCAAGTTGATCAAAGATCATGGGATTCTTAATCAATGGAAAACACATGGAAATCAGTACAAACGTGTTGCCAAATGCTAGCAAGGGCATGATCGTGGTATACCGAAACGGTGGTGGGCAGCGAGAGTGAGCCCTATATATAAGCTATTTTCGGTATATCGGGAAAGTGTCAGTGTGTAGGTTTGGTGGAGAGATCATGAGACATCGTACATATTCACATGATAAGTATACAAATAAGTTGATAACTTATACGTGTACTGGATCATATTACAATTGAATGATAATACTAGTAGTATGGATATATTACTGACCTTATCATGAAAATTCAATTGTATCCATTCTCATTACTGACCCGCTTGTGGCTTCTATTCGTAGAATGCCTCCTCGACGAGACCCAAATGCTGGGGGTTCGACAAGCGGTAATGATGATGAAATTAACAAGATTGCTCGAGCTATCGCTGTTCACATGAGGGATGTGATCCCGGGTATGGTCACTGATATTACCCAGAATCTTCGGGGAAGTACCGGTGATTCTGCACACAACTCCAATGCCACTAACGTTGGAACTGCTAACTTTACTTTTAAGCAGTTCAACGATGCTAAACCTCCAAGTACTCTGGTACTGAGGGAGCAACCGGCCTACTGCAGTGGCTGGAAAGCATCGAAGACATTCTCGACTTCACTGGATGTCCTGAAAATCTGAAGGTCAAGATGGCCTCAAGTGCTTTTCACAAGGGCGCACTCACCTGGTGGAATTCTGAGAAGAACACCAGAGGACGTGAAGTCGCTCTAGCCTTACCATGGAATGGATTCAAGAACTTACTGGTGGAAAAGTTTTGTCCACGTCACGAACTAAAGAAACTGGAGGTGGAGATGTGGAATCTGGTGCAAGACAGTGGCGAAAATGCCAAGTATACAACTCGTTTTCATGAGTTGTGCATTTTGGTACCACATCTGGTTACTCCTCTATCCCGCAGGATAGAGAAATACATCGAAGGCTTGCCTCTAGTGGTTAGAGGAACTGTTATGGGGAACAACCCCACTACTTTGGAAGCTGCGATACAACTGGGTGCTACTCTTACTGAAGAGTATGTGAAATCTGGAGTGCTCACCCGAAAGGGATTCAAAAGGGCACAGATTGAGGAAGGCAAGAAGCCTGAACAGCACCATCATAAGAAGAAGAAACAGAAAACAATCAAGAACTTTGCAGCGTTGACTGCGGCTGCACCTACTCATGCTACTCCCCTCACTGCTATGCCACAACCTGCTAATGTCAGAAAGCAGTACACTGGCCCGCTTCCACTCTGCACCAAATGCCAGTATCATCATCTGCCTAGTACTCCATGCAAGAAGTGTCACAAGTGTGGGCGTATGGGACACTTTGCAGCGACTTGTCGATCTGCTCATCTTATTGCTGCAACAACTGCTGCCACAACTTCTACTGCTGCAGGTGGAAGAGCCTGCTATAATTGTGGGGCAGAAGGGCACTTCAGAAATCAGTGTCCAAAACTCAACAACAATACTGCTGTTGCTCGTGCTTTCGTTATTGGAACTGCTGAAGCACGTGAAGAGCCGGCAGTCATCACGGGTACATTTCTTATCAATAATCACTATGTTCCTATCATATTTGATACTGGTGCTGATAAAAGCTTTATCTCTGCTCATACTGCTTCTGTTCTTAATATGCAACTATCCACACTTACTGCTCCCTATACGGTAGAAGTAGCGAATGGTAAGACTATAGTTGTAGATTACATCATTAATGCTTGTGAGCTAAGACTAAATGACCATCTCTTTTCCATCGATCTTATTCCTATGACCCTCGGAAGCTTCGAAGTAGTGGTAGGAATGGATTGGTTATCTAAGAATAATGCTGAAATCGTATGCTCGGAGAAACTTATTCGAATTCCCTTACCGTCCGGCGAAACGATGATAGTCTACGGTGAGAAACCCTGCCGCGAATTGAAGATTGTATCGTGCATCAAGGCGAGGAAGTATCTGAAGAAGAAATATTATGCATTCTTAGCTCACGTGGTGGAAAAGAAACCTGACAAGAAAGCAGTTGGAGATGTACCGGTTATCAAAGACTATCCAGACGTATTTCCAGAAGACTTGCCTGGACTACCACCAGTCCGACAAGTGGAGTTTAGAATTGATCTCGTCCCTGGAGCAAACCCAGTGGCGAAGTCACCGTATCGGCTAGCACCGTCTGAGATGCAAGAACTGTCTAGTCAGCTTCAAGAACTTTTAGACAAAGGTTTTATAAGACCGAGTTTCTCTCCATGGGGAGCTCCGGTTCTCTTTGTCAAAAAGAAAGACGGTTCATTCCGTATGTGCATAGACTATCGTGAGCTGAACAAGTTGACAATCAAGAATAGATATCCTCTGCCCAGGATCGATGATCTGTTTGATCAATTACAGGGAGCAACTTGCTTCTCTAAGATTGACTTACGATCTGGGTATCATCAGTTAAGAGTAAATGATGAGGATATACCAAAGACTGCATTTAGGACTCGACATGGACACTATGAGTTTGTGGTTATGCCATTTGGGCTGACCAATGCACCCGCAGTGTTCAAGGACTTGATGAATCGAGTCTGCAGACCATATTTAGATCAGTTTGTTATTGTCTTTATTGATGATATACTGATCTATTCCAAGTCGGAACAAGAACATGAAGATCATTTGAGGAAAGTTCTGGAGTTACTAAGAGCTGAACAACTCTATGCTAAATTCTCAAAGTGTGAATTTTGGCTAAAGGAGGTTCACTTCTTAGGACATGTCATAAACAAAGATGGAATTCATGTAGATCCAGCCAAGATTGAGGCGATTAAGAACTGGACTACTCCATCTACTCCAACAGAGATTCGTTCATTTCTGGGTCTGGCAGGTTATTATAGAAGATTCATTGCAAACTTCTCTAAGATAGCTTTGCCACTCACTACATTGACTCAGAAAAGTCAAGCTTTTATATGGGGACAGAAACAAGAAGATGCATTTCAACTTCTTAAACAGAAGTTATGCAATTCCCCTATCTTAGTCTTCCAGAAGGCAGTGATGATTTCATTGTCTACTGTGATGCTTCAAACCTTGGTCTCGGTTGTGTACTTATGCAACGGGACAAGGTCATTGCTTATGCTTCAAGACAACTTAAGGTTCACGAGAAGAATTACACTACTCATGACCTTGAGTTAGGGGCTGTGGTCTTTGCATTGAAGATTTGGAGACACTACCTGTATGGTACTAAATGTGTTATCTATACAGACCACAAGAGCCTTCAACACATTCTCAATCAGAAAGAACTCAACATGAGACAACGACGTTGGGTTGAGCTTCTAACTGATTACGACTGCGAGATTCGTTACCATCCGGGTAAAGCCAATGTGGTGGCGGATGCTCTTAGTCGCAAGGAACCAGTCAAACCGATTCGTGTAAGAGCCATGGAGATCAACACACAGCCAAACTTGAAAGACTTGATTCGTATTGCACAACAACAAGTAGTAACAGATAATCAACTCAAAACAGACTTGGATTGTGGCATTGAGAAGAAACTAGAACCTCGATCAGATGGGTTGTTATATCTCAATGGCCGCATGTGGATTCCAAAGTCTGAAGAATTGCGCACACTCATCTGTGATGAGGCACATAAGTCGCGATACTCAGTTCATCCTGGAGCCGACAAGATGTATCAGGACTTGAGGACATCTTACTGGTGGCCGGGAATGAAGAAAGACATAGCACTGTACGTGGGAAAATGTCTTACTTGTTCAAAGGTCAAAGCAGAACATCAAAAGCCTTCGGGACTTCTGCAACAACCTGAAATTCCTCAATGGAAATGGGAGCAAATTTCCATGGATTTCATAACAAAGTTGCCGAGAACTCCGAGAGGTTTCGATTCGATTTGGGTGATCGTTGATCGACTCACCAAATCTGCTCATTTTCTCCCTATCCGAGAGGATTACAAGATGGAGAAGTTATCCACATTGTACATCAACGAAATCATTGCACGTCATGGTACACCAACATCAATCATATCTGATCGTGATAGTCGCTTCACTTCTCGCTTTTGGCAATCATTGCAAAAGGCTTTGGGAACGCGTGTTAATCTTAGCACGGCGTATCATCCCCAAACCGACGGCCAAAGTGAGAGGACTATCCAAACACTTGAGGACATGCTCCGTTCTTGTGTCATTGACTTCGGTGGAAGTTGGGACACTCATCTCCCACTCATTGAGTTTTCATATAACAATAGCTATCATACGAGCATTCAATGTGCACCATTCGAAGCTCTATATGGTAGAAAGTGCCGATCACCGGTCTGTTGGACCGAGATTGGTGACTCACAGGTCGTAGGACCAGAACTCATTCAGGAAACATCAGACAAGATCACAATCATTCAGTCACGGCTTAAGGCCGCACGAGATCGGCAGAAGAGTTATGCTGATCGACGTCGGAAACCACTTGAGTTTCAAGTCGGTGACCGAGTCTTACTCAAAGTTTCTCCCTGGAAAGGCGTTGTCCGATTCGGGAAGAAAGGGAAACTTGCACCAAGGTACGTTGGACCTTTTGAGATCCTGGAACGGATTGGTCCCGTAGCCTACAAACTCAAACTTCCAGTGGAGCTAAGCAATGTTCACGATACTTTTCATGTATCGAATCTTAAGAAATGCTTAGCGGATCATGATGTTCAGATTCCACTGGAAGACATACAGATTCAGAACAACATGCAATTCATTGAACGTCCAGTTGAGATCATGGATCATGGGGTCAAGAAACTTAAACGCAGCCGTATCCCGATCGTGAAAGTGCGATGGGAGGGCAAACGCGGTGCTGAGTTCACCTGGGAACGTGAAGACCAGATGAAGCTTAAGTACCCTCATCTTTTTACAGTATCTTCGGCTAGTTAATTTCGGGACGAAATTCCCTTAACTAGGGGAGACTGTAACATTTGTGCATATAGTCATGTAGTTGTAAACAGTGTTAGAACAGTGTCTGTTCAGTTTCAGTTCAATCAATGTGTTTCAGTATGTTCATAATGTGTGCTTGTGTGTTACAGGATCTTAGTAATCAGGAAACAAGTATTTATTATTTATTTACAGTCAATTACACTAGGCAAGAGCAGTAACTGGTTATATCGAAACAGTGGTGGGCAGCGAGAGTGAGCCCTATACATATACTGCGTTCGGTGTAACAGGTTAGTGTTAGTGCGTAGTGTCGAGACGAATATTATGACATTTAATTAATTCAACCAAGATCGTAATCTGTAAGCGAGACTGAGTATAGTTATGGGTGACGATCCATAATAGTACGAATGTTGAACTTATAATTACGATTAAACGACTTTAAATATTTTTAATACGATCGGAAAACGTACGCGATTGCGGGTATACACGTAAATTGTGAATGTTTAACGATCCGACAACACACGAAGAGTAAAAATAATTATATTAATTATTTTATATTTTTACAATTTTGAAACTCATCATTTTAATGAGTTTAATAACTCTTTTTATTTTTAACCGCGTAAAATACGCGTTACGTTCCGGAAACGCGAACCGAGCGACCGAAACGAACCCGAACACTACTCGGGCTATAAAAGCCCTAAAGAAGGTCATTTCCTTCATTAAATTCAGCCAACAACCTCTTTTCTCTCTCAAACTCGCGAACCCTCTCTCTAACTAGAAAACCGAACTTCAAACGCGCGTATCTTCTTCGTTTCTCAACGGATTTTGGTGTTCTTGGTGTCCACGCGAAGCTCTCGACGAACTCTACACGAAAGTACAAGAATATTGCAGTTTCATCCAGCCAATCTCGAGGTATGATCCAAGGAAGTTTCGGGAATTTAGGGTTTTGTGTGTGTCTTTGCTTAAACCCGATGGTTAGCTGGTCCTAGCACTCTCCTAGTTAATTTCGCAGCCATAGAAAGCTTTCTGGAGGTTTTTATTAGCTTTAATCGTGGTCTAGATCCAGAGGTTGATGATGAAGATGATGTGGGTAACAGGTTCGGCAGCCAAACCCTTTTTCCTTAGTCGGCCGAACCCTTGTTAGCACAGCTAACATTGACGAACCCTGCATGGTTCGTGTGGGGTCTGTCAGCCGAACTATATGGACTATCACGAGCCTCCCTGCCTTCGACGAACCCTCCTAAGGCCACGAACCCAGCCTGACTCACGAACCCTTGGCCATCCTCAGCCGAAGCCTTCATGCAGCGAACTGTTTGCATTCAAGTACCACGAACCTTTTTTTTCTGCGAACCTTGCATGGTTCGTGACATGCGCAGTGAACCCTAAGGAACCAGTGAAAAATTCACGAACCCATCAAGCCTTGGACGAACCTGCATGGCACCATTTTAGCCGAACCATGTGGAATACTTTGGCCGAACCCTTGAACATTCTATCATCACCGAACCCTTGGTTAGGGGCGAACCCTAGGCCAAACCCAAGAGGGTTCGCTGCCCAAAATGGCAGCTTCCCTTTCTTTCGGCCCAACTCCAATTTACTTGGTCCAAACGCGTTAGTACTAGGCCCATAAGTGTGAGTTAAGCCCAATGGAGTTAGGTTGGTCCGTTAAACTCTCAATTAGCTCGATAACACCTTGGGACGTACATAGATTTCATTCACAATTGATGGCCAACTTAAATCCTTAGGCCCTATCTAATTACATGTTGATGGGATTAATATCATAACTAATTGATCCATTATCGCTTAGGACCTTACATGGCCCATATACATGTGTTGGGCCAACACCACCTCTAATTGGCTCCCTAGCACACCCAAATGGTCCTTGTTAACCTAAGAGGCCCATAGAACTTTGATTAAGCCCACTATGATTTATTGGGCTTAAGGCCCATTATAGGCCACCACTCAAAGTAACTTGTAATTCGATCTTATTGAGTTTAAGTTTATAACTAAACTTAGCTTAATTTTAAGATCAATTCACAATCACAAGACTTGAAAACATTGAACATCTTTTCACAACAAATGGTAATCAATGGCTATCAAATTCATAAACATTTATCATTTTATGCATATGAATTATGCATCAAGGATCATTTCATAAGTTTCTTGGACCCATGATCAATCAAGTGACTCAAAGCATAACATTCAAGTTTTCACAACAATCAAATCATGAGAACACAAGTCAATCAATGAATCAAGTTATACAATTATAAATCCTATAACTTATGTATGATTACAATGTTATAGGAAACAATTAGAAGTCCTGTTTGCTACTTGCTAACTGTTTAGTTCAGAGTCTACTGCAGACAGGTGAGAACTTTAGCCCCTCTTTTACTGTTTTATAACTGTTTTGGGGTGGAACACGTGATCAAAATCGCTATTTCAATCTTGTTTCATTACACAAGTTATGTGTAAGTCATAAACATTTCAGGTTCATCTTACGAATCCAAGGGATTCATCAATTGTTTAAAGAAATTGTCAACTGTTTTAATTTGCTTGTCAATTACTAAACTCTTTTCTTTAAAAAGGTTTTATAAGGGACTTTTGAACTGTTTTGAAATTATTTACTCAAAGGTATTTATGAAGGATAAACACTTTTTGATAAAGGATTTTACAAACCCTTTTGTTATAAACCTTGTTATTACACAAGGTCATCACATCATGGTATTCAAACCAAGTGGTTCACAATATGGTACTCAAACTCATTGGTTCAAAACATGGTATTCAAATCAAGTGGTGCAAAACATGGTATACAAGTCAAGTTGTTCACATCATGGTATTCAAATCAAGAGATTCATTTTCATGTTACATAAACAAAGGATTTAACTCGTGGAGTTAAATCCGGGTTTTCAATAAGACATTAACACATCCGGTTAAAGTAAGATTCAGAAAACACGGTGTCCATTGTTGTAAACAAACTTATAAACCCATCAAGTATCATATTCATTAGCGTTAGTACTGGGTGATCACAACAAGGGAAAGCGGACACATTGGTTCTTATCCAGGATGGAGTTAGCTTTTAAATTTGTTTTAAAAGCTAACTGCAGGTCTGGTGTCATGGTTTTCTTATCCAGGATGGAGTTGGCTTTTAAATTTGCTTTTAAAAGCCAACTGCAGGTCTGGTGTCATATGGTTATCAAAACTGCTGACGTATTATCTAACTCCAAACGTGGTTTGGGACTTGATATTATCGGCTGTCGTGCGAACAGTGATTGGACTGTTTACACTCATTTTCTTACTTGATGTTAGTTTGGGTTGCAGCTCATCCGTGTGAATCTTATGATGCTTTAACTTACCTATGTCTTATATCATATAACTCATGTTTACAAATGTTTAAACCTATTGTTCTCACCAACTACGTCTGTAGTTGACAGTTACTTTTCACGTGTTTCAGGTAATCAGGTTTAAGACATTCTCAGGGACAACTAAGGAGACCATTCTAAGATAGAACAAGATGAAGAAACATGCTAGGATGGAATAGAAACTCACTAAATCCTAAATGTTTAATTGTCTTGTTTGGAGTCTTATTTTGTAAACTATATTTTGGGTCTGTAGTTGTCTTACTTTTGGTAGATAGATTGTCTGTAACTAATCAACTGTCTAAACATTATGAAATGTAGTAATCCATTGTGGTTGTTCTTATTCAATACTTGTGCATGATTCAACTGATCATACGTCACCGCGCCGTGGATTCCGCACGCGGCGCAGGGGTGTGACAGCAACTAAGAATCTATAACTTATACTTAAAAGTTACAAACAACGTGAAATCAATACAGGATTGTAACATCAGTACCGGAAACGTCACCGGAACAGTGATCTCAACAGTGCCATGAACAGTAATCAGGTACAAAGTATATGTTTTACACTGTATATCATGTTCAATATCATATATCATTATCATTCATGCTATTAAATATTAAATTCAGAATCAATTTAGAGGAACAAAACTCAGAAAACATGGTTCATCAGTCAGATAACAATCTGGCAACACAGAACCATCATGTGATTATTTGTTCGGATTGTGTTACGTATAAACGTATGTGAGGCTTTATAGAAAAAAACAACACGGATGTCGTTACGTGAATGCTAAATCGACGGATTATTCGTACAGGTGACAATCTGTACGAATAAATCTGAAAGTTTAACGTTCTGAATGATATCTGATAATTAGAAAACAATATTGAAAAGTATAGTTATCGTCGTGTTCGTACGGGTGACGATTCGAACGAATACGCGCGATGACTGTACGATTCAATTTTAAACGGTAAATTTAATGATTCTGAAAATTTTAAATAAACGAAAGATAATTAGTTAATTTACTAGGAATAACCACTTGAAATAATTTTATAAATCTTATTTTATAAACCGCGTCGTTTAGTTACGAAAAACATGAGAAACGATGTGTTACGTGAAACCGAACGAGACCGAACTTACCCGGTTGATTTTGAATCATTAATGATCCATTTAATGTCACCACCAACCACCAACTACCATTTCTAACACAAAATTCGTCTCTCTCTCTCTCTCTAAAAATCTCACCCAACTTCTCTCTACAATTTCTTGATCATTTCTCACCCGATTCAAGTGATTATTGGCTCAAAACGACCACCACGTCAATTAGATCGAGAAAGTACAAAGGATCTAAGTTTTTCTCTATGAAATTCGAGGTAAAGCTCTAGTTTGTTTCGGTTTTAGTGTGTTTGTCACGATCTTTTTTGGTTGTTGATTGTTTAACTGGTTAAAAACCCTAGAAAACCTTAAAATAAGTTGGTATCCATGAGTAGAAGTAGATAGATTGTTTCTGTAACAGGTTGAGCTCTTTAGGATGAAGATGGTGATGCGTAAACAGTTACAGGTTCATGAAAGCCTTCGGCCGAACCTTTCAGAGATTGCTGAACCTCCATGCTGGTGGCTGAACCTGAGACACCAACCAGGGACCAGGAGAACCCTACCTCATTCGAACCTTCTCAAGATGGGCGAAGGATTTTTCGAATCTAGGACTCTCCTTGGCCGAACCCAAGTTCACCGAACCTTCTATCAGCTGAAGCCCTATGCATACACAAACTTGGAACCCTAGCCGAACCATTCCCTTCGAGCAAACCCTGGCTGGACGAACCAGCTGCCAACGAACCCTCGTGCAAGGCAGTGAACCCACCTGAATGCAACGAACCTAGATTTCATTCACAGCCGAACCTCTCTTCTTGTTTGCCAAATCCATGGGCGAAACCTATGCCAACAAACCCTCCACGAACCAATTCCACGCATAACAGCCGAACCTCCTACAACCTGGAATGAGGGACTCAACCTAGGGTTTTCTCTTGACCGAACCTTTAAGAAACTAAACTTATCATTCAGCTAACCTAGGACTCCTTCTATGAACTAGCTGAACCTTCCTCTCTCGAACAAGGATGTAACGAACATGTGAATGAATCAGACTAAAGGTTCGCTGGTTATATGCACTCTAAATTTAGTCACTAACAAAACATGGCGGGTTTAGTGATGTGAGTATGGGATTGTTAGGGTGAGTAATTAGAATTGTTTAATCTAAGAAATCACATAAATAAAGGGTCATGTCTAAACGGTTAATGCTATCCTTAATCTTACAAATCAAAGGAAATAAGTATGTGTGTGCGTGTATGTTATATGTGTGTGAATGGGATGAGATCTAGGGTTTCTGTATATAAAATTTCATTGGATAATAAGAAGCTTTTGAACCAAGTATTGTTTAAACATGAAATTAAATGTCCCTTGAATTTTATATAGTGGGGAGATCACATGTATGGAACAAAAGGCTAAAGGATGAAATGTTAAATTACTAATGCCTTAAACTTTAGGAAAAAGTCATGATACATCTAACTAACCTAGAGGATTTAATTGATGTATCTATGTCGTATTAATCAAGGAAATTGATTGGTGATCAATTAGCAGTCAAAAGTTTTCAATGGGCCAAGGTAGGCCCAATGGGCCAAACTTAAGCCTATCAGCTGTGGAATGTCACCTTAAATAACATTAAGGTTATTTTAATTAAAGAAAATGTTTTACAAACTTTATTGAATTAGAATAAATGATTTTGAATTAATATATTAATTAAAGTAAAGATAAATGTGAAACATCTTACTTAAGGTTTGATATGATTAACTATGGGATACGGGTTACAAATGGGTATCTAAGTTGGACTAGTTAGATTAAACCTTAGAAGCATAATAGTTTATAGGACACTTAGTTGCACACCGAGACCAAATCCTAGATACGACTGTTATAAATACTTATCGTCTACGAATCTTCTCAAAATAACTCAGGTGCTAAAGATACATACGCAACAATCAATGAGCGCGCATATCTTTTGTGGTTCATTTGCACGGCAACACAAAAGCATAAATTTCGAATAATAAACTAATGAGGTTAGGGTTTTACCGAAAAAGGGTTTAAAAAGCTATTTTCGAATAATAAACTATATGAACTCACCAACCATGTGTTGATTTTATTTTTGCATGACTTCTCAGGTGACGAACAGGTCAATTAAGAAGCTAATGCTTTTGGGCTAGGATTTCTGATAGAAGACCTAGTATTTTTGGACCTGGATACTTTTGGAACATTATTATACAATATATTTTGTATATCTTGTGCATATACAAGATAGAAAATTTATGATGTTAATGATAGATTTACATTGTTAAATTAAGAACGATACTGATGTAATTTAACTTTGTAATTCTATTCTATTAAGCATTTCTCATTATTATCATGTGCAATGTATACAATCTGATCACCACGATTATCACTCACGATATCACGCCCCGAGAATCTTCCGCCCGACAGGAAAGTCGATCCGTGCCGCCGGCTCGGGGTGTGACAAGGATCGTGAAAACTACATCAAGTAACAAAGAGAGCATGCAGTTCTTGTTAGAACTTAGTCAACCACAACAACTACAAGGTGAGTTCATACGCCCCTTTTCTAATCTTAACTGATTTCAAATCTCGGGGCTGAGAAACATGCTAAATCTTTTAATTACTTAAAAGTTTTAGTGCAACGTCACTCTTATACTATGATTTAGATAATATTGTTTGACTTTATTATCGCTCATCATTGTATGCATGCTTGTCTGATCATAACATAACTGGGATAACTAGAATGAAACATGATAATATAGTTTCATGAATCACCAACACAATAGAATAATACTAGTTGTAAGATTATATCTTATAACGTTTTATCTTCTAACATTAATGAACAATGAGATAAACATGAGATCACATGCTGATAATGACAACAAACAACAAGAATGATAATCATGATAACATACTTTCATGATGATGGTATCATTCACCACATTTATTAACATCGTGTCAT
Source organism: Mikania micrantha (assembly GCA_009363875.1). Lineage (NCBI taxonomy): Eukaryota > Viridiplantae > Streptophyta > Magnoliopsida > Asterales > Asteraceae > Mikania > Mikania micrantha. The sequence goes on from CM018693.1 coordinate 73,432,205, forward strand.
AAGACGAGTTCTTATAACACGCTGTTGATATCACTGAGGAATACGTAACACCGGGACAACATATGATACTATTATTGGTGATTTCAAGTATGACATCATGATAACCTAGTTTCAAGATGTCATCCTCCACATATACTAACAGTGTATTATAAGGCCTGATCTTATAAGAAAATGTTAAATACTAGTCCTCACGGCATTGTGTTCATTTCATGTTGACCATAATATTTGAACATATCAAGGATGATATCACGACAACATAAACCATCCACTCGTTGAGTAACATAAGTGTATTAAGCATTGATCTTATAACACTATGCTTATAATATGAGACTATGTGATTGTGTGACTACGTGAATAGGGAGTTTGGTCATATGAGCCTAGGTAAAATGAGACTATATGAGACTATGTGATGAGACTATATGAGACCATGTGATGAGACAATATGAGACTATATGAGACTATGTAATGAGACTATATAAGGTAATATGAGACTATGTGATGAGGCAATATGAGACTATATGAGACTATGTGATGAGACTTTATGACACTATGTGATGAGATTATACGAGACTATATGAGACTATATGAGACTATGTGATGAGACTTTATGACACTATGTGATGAGATTATACGAGACTATATGAGACTATGTGATGAGACAATATGTGACTACATGATGAGACTATATGAGACTATGTGATGAGACTATATGAGATTTTGTGATGAGACAATATGAGACTATACGATGAGACAAGGTGGGACCATGTGAGAAATGTATGCGTATCCATAGTTGTATTACAAGTGGTGTTGAATTCTGTTGAGCATGTGGTGGGATGGCGTCTGGGCGGGTTGTAGGCTCGACCCTTTCGTATGCCCTATATATAAGCGTGCTTGATAGGGCAAAACACTACTCGTAAGGATAACTATGGAGAGGACATCTTGTTAGACAAACGAGACAAATAACAACAAGACTTGGGTGAAACATTCCGATTGTGAATAACACATTGGGGGATGAACAAAATCTTATGGGTGAATATCAAACGGGTTGAACACACATGAGATTGAAATGGGTATCCATAGTTGTGATACAAGTGGTGTTGAATTCTGTTGAGAATGTGGTGGAGAGACAATTGTGTGAGACGGATGAATCAAACATTAACAAGACTCTTATATGACAGTGCGTGTGTGCATGTTAACAAGTCAGTAGTTTTCAATTACTAAACTTATGAACTCACCAACTTAGTGTTGACTTTGTTTAAATGCATGTTTTCTTAGGTGACGAACAGGTTTAGTTACCAGCATTCAGGGATTAAGCTAATGGACTTTTAGAAACCTAGCTTCATTTTGTGTTGAACATACTTTTGAACGACAAAACAATGAATCATCTTTTGTAAATCTTGTGCAGATACAAGATAGAAACTCATTGATTCTTTTGGATAGATTTACTTAGTTAAATTAGTAACACTGTAATTTAACTTTGTAATTCTATATCATTGTCATGTTAGCATTTCTCATTTATATATCATGTGCTATACAAACAATCCGATCATTTAGATTATCAAACGATATCGCTCCCCGAGAACCTTCCGACCGACGGGAAAGTCGATCCAGCCCGTCGGCTCGGGGTGTGACACAACACAATTACATTTAACTTAGTATCAGAGCCAGCTTACCGTTCGATCGTCATCCTCGCCGTCATCTACGATTGGGAATTTCTCAGCCGTCATCTCCGATCGGCTCCAGATGAACACCCACTTCCGTCATCTACGACCAGCTCTTCTCACACACACATGGCTCTCTGTAGGACCTAAGAAACCCTCGGAAAGAACTCGGTTCCTTGAGAAATCTACTCGACATGCCCTTGAATATTGCGAAATCCTATTCAAGGGTTTTCCAATCGAAATCACCAAGCCCCGTGGCAATCCGTGAATGTTGAATCAACGTCTTGATCGAAATCGAAGCACCACGGGGTGAGAATCGAACTTGGACAGGAACAGGCGGCTCAAAACCCTAGAGTAATGACCTGGGGTGCTCAGGGGTCAGAGGAATGATGTAAGAGTTACTGAAACATTATGTTTGCAGTCCTATATATAGACTGTGCTTATTCGGCCGAATGAGTGGTACGAACCACTCATTCGGGCGAAAGGCTCAGCTGAATGGGCTGGACAATCGAATGAGTCATGCGAGTGACTCATTCGTTCGACACAGCCATTCGCTAGGTGTTCATTCGTGCGAAAGGACTCATTCTTAGGAACCATTCGTAGAAATGGGTCTGTAGCATGGTCAAAGTCAAAGTCAAACATAGATATACATATTAAACTTAATTAAACATATACAAACAATATAGAAAAGTAGATTTCATTAATAATATGAACTTTACATAATACAGAACTATGGACATTACATGCATCAACAAACTCCCCCTTGGACCTAGTTCCTATTTATCAGCACCTTTCTTCAAATATTTTTCTGATAGAGCTTTCCAGTCAGATCCGACATGAATACCAAACACCATGCGTATACTGATGACACTCATATACTGTAGCGCCTGCTCCATGTCCAAAACATCAAAGAATATCTGACATCTGTATAAAGTCTTCACGTCTTCTTTTGACATATTAGTAAGCCACATAGGATCAAAGATACGAACGGTATCCCATGTGTTATCTTTGCATAGCACAACCACAGCCTCAGAAGTCCTCCCATCATAGTACCACCATCAGAAGCTGTCCGAGAAGTCTTGACGCATCCTCCGTAACAGAATCTTCTTCATGACATTCGGAGGCAGCCACTTCTGGATCATTTTGTGCTTCCGGATGTTGGCATCAATTTCCGGTAGATAGTATCTTTCCGGTTGCTGTGGCTTGAAATTAACCCATCTCTTTCTGTATTCGAACTGGATTTGCCTCGCAAACCAGGACGACATCCCCGAATCCTCACAACAAAGCATCTTCATATGTGCAAGTTAGTTAACCTCGAATCTTGGAAACGTCTTGAAGTCATGGGAAAACGAAAGTACTGGATCCCCTTCTCTCCCTTTACTGCATAACACCGCAGATCATGAAAGTATGCCCAACTCAGAATCTAACCGCAAGACTTGTATCCTTTGGTCCTGTATAATTTGGTGTACGGAGTTGGCATCGGTGACACACTGTCCTTCTTCAGGACCTCCCAATAAGCTGCCCATTCCTCCTTTCTCTTCTGAATGTCTTCTGCTGAAGAGTTGCTGCCACTGCCCTTTTTGTCTATCTTTCTGCTCAGTTCCTCCTGAGTATGTAAACCAAAAAGATCAGCAAAAGTAGGCAGCTCCTCTCCAGTCGAAGTGTACTTCGTACTCTCTTCCTCTGTCAGATCCTCCAGGATGACCTCATCAACATCATCAAAACCTCTGGAGTAGGAAGATTAGAAATGGGAACTTCATCCTCATCCAAAACTACTTCATCCAGATTCAGCCTGAATAACTCTGCAATTTGCTATTTCGAGAGGCTGTGGATGATCTCGCCTTCCTCTTTGTCGTAGCTGACAGAATGTTGAATGATGCCCTGAGCATCCAAAATCATTGTCAGATTCTCATCCAGAATACGTCTCACAGGCATAGCATCAACCTCTTCAGTTGCCTTAGACTCTTCTGCTTGACTCTGAGGCGGCATGGCAGCTCTGTCGTGCCTAGTTTTGGTTCTGACCTCGATGGGTGGGGTTGGCTCTCCTGCACTGGAGGAAGTTGCAGAGCCACTCCCGGCACCATCATCATCATCACCAGAGTCATCATCATCTGTACTATCATAATCCACCTTTTCCTCATCAGACTCTTCTTCTTCTTCTTCATCTTCTTCCTTGTTTGAATCATCGGAGACAGGCTCAGACCCCTCAATCCTAGGAGTGGACTCCTTGAGGCTTTCAAGTTGCTCAGCTAGACACAAGTTTTCAGCCTCAGGAGTTGAAATCCTGTCATTGAAGCCAACAGCCATCAGGGCCAGCTGATTGTACTCTTCTATCGACTTGAGTAATCGCTCCTCCAGATCAGCAGATCGGGCTCTCAAATCAGCTCTCTGATCAGCAGCCTGTAGCAGTAGATTATCCTGCTCACTAACCCTCTGTGTGAGCTGAGCAATTGTCTGATCTGAAGAACTAGACTGTTCAGCGTGCTGAGATGATTAGCAACTGAAGCGGTCATAGTGTACACATCTGACCGTGTGACAGAAGGACCTGAGGAAGCAACAGTAAAGGCAGCTGTAGTGGCCATATAAGTGGTCAGAGGAGCAATAGTTACACGTGTAGGAGTTGCCCTTGACCTGGTCAATGAAGAAGTTGCAACTGTTGTAGTGGATGTAACAGTGGTTGCTGCAACAGAAGTCAACTCTGTCCGTCTTTAAAGAACAAATCTGGCCCTCCTCTGTGTCTTGGCTGGAGGGGAGGAAGTCTCAGCGACAGTATATGCAGCAAAAGTACGAGGGATATGGTCAAAATCAAACTCTGGAATAAAAGATGGATCCCTGATCTCCTCCATATCTACAGAGACCCGCTCCCTAGTCCCTGTCTCAAGAAAGACTACTTGAGATCTGAAGCAGGTAGTCACAGCATGTGGTTCGGTGTCCTCTGAATCAGTGTCATCGGAGCCAGCATCATCATCACCTTCCACATCCTCCATCTCCACATTCTCCCCCTCATCAGCAGAGGTCGTACCACCTCCTACACTAACATCACCAGCAATAGTATCAACACTAACACCTCCAACAACAATATCAACATCAACACCTACACTCACATCAACACCAGCATCACCACCATGACCATCATCTCCATCATCACCATCATCTCCATCATCACCATCATCACCTCCTTGAATAATTATATCCTCCTAATCAGAATCAGAATCCTCATGTCTCCACCTCCTCCCAATAGGTGCAACATAATCAGGATTGAGGAGGTGGCCGAACAGACGACAGTAGGAGGCTTCCTCTCCTTTCCTCGATAAGAAAGAACCATGTTGAGGGTGATACCAATCATGTGCTCTAATCTGATGTTGTCTGAGTTTGCTTTGGGAAGATTCGAAACTTGAGCATCGAAGATTATATGAAGAAATCTCGGGTACATCAGGAACTTCTTGTCTCCCTTCAGATATACGTTCTCCTTCATGTGTGTGAAAACCATCTTGGAGAAGTTGAACGGGATGTTCTACACCAAAGCCACAAATGCACACTGGAGAGTCTCTCTGAGATCGTCAAATCCACCACACCTTGAGCCCAAGCAGTGAATGAGAACATGGCAAAAATACTTGAACTATGGGCAGAGAAAAGCCTTGTTCAGCACTCCAGTCTCCAGGTCTCCTTCATCCTTGCATCTCCTAAAACAACCACGAACCATGTATCAGTCAAGAGTGAAATGCTCATCTGGAGAGTCCTGAAATCCACACACTTGTCTGATATGCTAAGCAGACACTACAACATCCTGTCCTCTAACCTTCCCTCAGATTACTGGAGGCTCTTCCTCACAATAAATATTAGCCGAGCTCCAGAAATCTCTCTGATGAGATATGTATGGCATATGAACAGTAGAGATAGATGGAAATATCCTGGATCGTGTCAAGAATGTGATAATCTCTGTGAAATGTCTGGCATTCGCCGTGGTAACATCAAGATGTGCACAGATGTTGTTCTTCGGGAAAGCTTTGTAGCCTTCCATACTAAAACACAGAAGAATAACAACATATCAGTTCAGTTCAGAAAGCAATTGAACAAAATCAAAAGTTTAACCCAAGTGTTCAAGTGGTGCGAATGAACCAGTATCGCACAAATGAGCCTCAGGCGAATGAGAATGATGGCCGAATGAATGTTGTCATCAGAATGACACACGAATGGAGTCATTCGGTTGAATCCACTTATAACATCGCTGTATTTCAGGTATGTCCGTACATATTTAATTGTACTGATAAAACCTGATATGATAATTTGATAATTTCTATGATTTATTTAATGGTATATCACTGGTATACATTGATGAGAACGTATGATTATTACGCATAAACCATGGGAAGTTAGTTGGAAATATAACTATACTTAACCATAGTGTTTATTACAGTTGATTTATTTAATATGATATGATTTTCATGGAAATGGTTAAAGGTTGTTGGTTTGGTGACTAAATATAGTCAAGGACACAAGGTCATGGTTTATAGAAATGGTGGTGGTATGGTGGCTGGATAGGTTGCGACCTACTCCTACATATGCCCTATACGTAAACTTATTTTGGTCTATCATGGATGTGTCAGTGATATGATTTAGTGGGGTTTGGATTGGGAGTTGGATAACTAATTGGCATAATTAATAAAATAATGAAAGTGTTATTTAAAATAATTTCGCGGTGGTGAGGATACGAATATAATTATTAGGAATAATATAGTGAAACGATATTCCATAAATCGTAAATCAAATTGAAATACGATACGAACGAGGGATTCGAAAAGGTGACGATCATTGCGAATTCGTACATGAGTAATGCGTTTCGATGAGGTAACCGAAATAATATTTGACGATAATAAATTAAGAAAAAAAATTTAAAAACGTTTATTAGGAATTATGACCTTAAATGAGAATATATAAAATCATTTAATAAAACAAATTTAATTAAAAACCATTTTGTTAAACGAAATTACGCCAGTTAACGTTTCGTGTTTTTAAAATATAATTTACGTGAAAATCGAGCGAAGTAATAAATATTAACGTGAAATAAACAAAAGCGAGCACACGGGAAAGATTCGGGGTATAAATGGTGGAAGACTCTTCTTCTCCTTCAATTTCACAAAGCTTTTTCTCTCTCTAAAGACCATTTCCAGCCACCCACTCTCTACCTTCTCTCTAGCTTTTCTCACTCGTTTCTTAACCATTTCACTTGATTCTTGTCCCAAATCGTTCGTATGATCGAGTAGAACAAGAACCCACAAAGATTTTGAGAGTTTGATCGAGTTTTGAAGGTAAACCTTGAGTTTTACTTTTTGGTTTTTCACCTCAAAAATAACCGGATACATCCCTTAGCTTGTAAACCGATGTGGGTCATTTCAGAAATCAATGCCCGAGACTGACGGGGAACAATCAGAGGATGGCGAGAGGCAGAGCTTTTCAATTGAACGCTCCAGCAGCTCAAGGCAACCAAGATGTCGTCAGTGGTACGTTTCTGATTAATAATTCCTATGCATCCGTCTTATTTGATTCCGGTGTTGATAGGAGTTTTGTTTCACATGATTTTGAATGAGTGCATGGTAGAACACGTACTAAGTTAGACAAACCGTTTCACATAGAGGTGGCTGATGGTAATACTATTGATATTGACACTGTTATTATTGGATGTGATGTGAACTTAAATGATCACATTTTCCCGATTGATCTTATACCTATGCAAATTGGTAGCTTTGATGTTATCATAGGCATGGATTGGTTAGCCACCCACAGAGCAGAAATCATTTGTCATGAAAAATATATTCGAATTCCCTTACCATATGGTGAGAGTTTTTGGGGAAACCTCTAATAAAGGCCTTAGGTTAAGTCGTGCACTAAAGCACACAAGTACCTTAGGAAGAAATGCATAGTATTTTTGGCACACGTCGTGGAGAAAAAAGAGAAAGGAAAGAGCATTGAAGACGTTCCTGTGATAAGAGATTTTCCTGAAGTATTTCCAGATGACTTGCTTGGTATTCCACCAGAGCATCAAGTAGAATTTCGAATTGACTTAGTACCTGGTGTGATCCCAGTCTCCAAATCTTTCTACAGACATGCGCCTTCGGAGTTACAAGAATTGGCGAGCCAACTACTAGAACTGTCTGAGAAGCGATTCATTCGCCCGAGTCATTCGCCATGGGGTGCCCCGGTCCTGTTTGTCAAGAAGAAGGACTGATCATTCCGAATGTGCATAGATTACCACGAATTGAACAAGCTGACTGTTAGGAATCTATATTCCCAAGAATATCTTTTAGAACAAGATATGGCTATTATGAGTTTCTGGTAATGCCCTTCGGCCTTACAAATGCACCTGCGATTTTCATGGATCTCATGAACCGTGTTTGCAGGCCATACTTCGATAAATTTGTGATTGTGTTCATAGATGATATTTTGATATACTCTAAGAGAAAAGAAGAACACGAGCAACACCTTAAGTTGGTTTTGGAGATCTTAAGGAAACAACAACTGTATGCCAAATTCTCCAAGTGCGAATTTTGGCTTAAGGAAGTTCAATTCTTGGGACACATAGTTAATGAAAAGGGTGTTCACGTGGATCCTGCAAAGATTGAAGTTGTGAAGAATTGGAATACACCGAAGACACCAACGGAGATTCGTTCATTTCTTAGACTAGCCGGTACTATCGGCGGTTTATTTCGAACTTCTCTAGGATTGCAGTCCCTCTCACTTCTTTATCTCAAAAAGACAGGCCTTATGAGTGGGGACCAAAGCAAGAGAAGGCGTTTCAGACCATGAAGCAGAAACTTTGTGAGGCTCCTGTCTTGACACTGCCTGATGGAAATGATGACTTTGTGGTTTACTGTGATGCATCCAACCTAGGTCTCGGATGTGTTCTCATGCAACGGGTAAAGGTTGTGGCATTTGCATCGAGACAGTTGAAAATCCACGAGAAGAACTACACTACACATGACTTGGAACTTGGTGCAGTCATGTTTGCTTTGAAGATATGGAGACATTATCTTTATGGCACGAAGTGTGTAGTATTCACAGACCATAAGAGTTTGCAGCATATACTTAATGAGAAAGAACTTAATATGAGACAACGAAGATGTGTTGAACTGTTGAATGATTATGACTGTGAAATTCGCTGCCACTCTGGTAAAGCGAATGTAGTAGTAGATGCGCTTAGTCGCAAGAGTCATGTTCAAATACATAGTGTCCGAGTGAACAATAATCTCCATAATGATGTTCTGACAGCCCAACAACACTCCTTGGCTCAAGGCAGTCTTCATGATGAGATGTCGTGTGGGGCTGAATTGCTATTGGAAACTAAGGATGATGGTTTGATGTATTATTTGATTCGGTTGTGGATACCAAACAGAGATGAGCATAGGATGATGATTATGAATGAAGCGCATAAGTCTCGTTACTCAATCCATCCGGGTGCTGACAAGATGTATCAAGACCTTAGAGTCTTACACTGGTGGCCTGGAATGAAGAATGATATAGCTGAGTATGTAGCCAAATGCCTTAACTGTGCAAAAGTCAAGGCTGAACACCAGCACCCTTCGGGATTGTAAGTACAACCAGAAATACCCATATGGAAGTGGGATAACATATCCATGGTTTTTATTTCCAAACTCCCACGAACTGCAAATGGAAATGATAGTATATGGGTGATAATCGATAGATTAACTAAACCGGCTCATTTCCTACGGATATGCGAAACGTACCCTGTGCGGAAACTAGCTCTATCTATGTAGATGAGATTGTTAGCCGACATGGAATTCCCTTAAGCATAATATCGGATTGTGATGCTCGTTTCACGGCACGGTTTTGGGAATCACTTCATGAAGCTTTTGGAACTTGATTGGATCTCAACACTGTTTATCATCCTCAAACGGATGGACAGACTGAGCGAACAATCCAGACACTTGAAGATATGTTAAGAGCTTGTGTCATCGATTTCGATGGCAACTGGGATAGCCATTTACCATTAGTTGAGTTATCGTATAACAATAGTTATCACGCGAGAATTGGTATGGCGCCATTCGAAGCTCTTTGAGGTAGAAAATGTCGATTACCTATCTGTTGGACTGAGATCGGCGAATCTCAGATCACAGGTCCTGAGATCATTCAAGAAACGACTGACAAGATTCACCGGATTCTCGAGAATCTGTTAGTTGCTAGAAGTCAATAGAAAAGTTACGCGGATAAACGTCGTATGCCACTAGAGTTTCAGGGTGATGATTTTGTATTACTTAAGGTATCACCTTGGAAAGGAGTTGTACGATTCGGGAAGAAGGGTAAGCTTGGTCCACGATATGTTGGCCCCTTTAAGATTCTTGAACGGATAGGGAAGGTTGCCTACAAGCTGGAACTTCCTCCTGAACTCAGTAATGTACACCCAACTTTTCACGTGTCCAATTTAAGGAAATGTTTAGCTGATCAAGATCTTTAGGTACCACTCGATGACATTCGCGTCGATGATACCATGCACTTTGTTGAAAAACCAGTCGAGATAATGGATCGTGAAGTTAAGAAACTCAAACGCAGTAGAATTCCAATTGTCAAAGTACGATGGGAGTCGAAGCGTGGTCCAGAATTCACCTGGGAACGAGAAGATCAGATGAGGCTTAAGTATCCACACATATTCAATGCGGTCGCTCCAAGTTGAATTTCGGGACAAAATTCCCTCAACTTGGGGAGACTGTAACATCACTGTATTTAAGGTATGTCCGTACATATTTAATTGTACTGATAAAACCTGATATGATAATTTGATAATTTATAGGATTTATTTAATTGTATATCACTGGTATACATTGATGAGAACGTATGATTATTACGCATAAACCATGGGAAGTTAGTTGGAAATATAACTATACTGAACCACAGTGTTTATTGTAGTTGATTTATTTAATATGATCTGATTTTGATGGAAATGGTTAAAGGTTGTTGGTTTGGTCAATAAATATAGTCAAGGACACATGGTCATGGTTTATCAAAATGGTGGTGGGACAGTGGCTTGATAGGTTGCGACCTACTCCTACATATGCCCTATACATAAACTTATTTCGATCTATCATGGATGTGTCAGTGATATGATTTAGTGGGGTTTGGATTGGGAGTTGGATAATTAATGGGCATAATTAATAAAATAATGAAAGCGTTATTTAAAATAATTTCGCGGTGGTGAGGATACGAATAGAATAATTAGGAATAATATACTGAAATGATATTCCATAAATCGTAACTCAAATTAAAATACGATACGAACGAGGGATTTGAAAATGTGACGATCTTTGCGAATTCGTACGTGAGTAACGCGTTTCGATAAGGTAACCAAAATAATATTTCACGATAATAAATGAAGAAAAAGAAATCAAAAACGTTTATTAGGAATTACGACCTTAAACGAGAATATATAAAATCATTTTATAAAACGAATTTAATTAAAAACCATTTTGTTAAACGAAATTACGCCAGTTAACGTTTCGTGTTCTTAAAATATAATTTAAGTGAAAATCGAGCGAAGTAATAATGTTAACGCGAAATAAACAAAACCGAGCACATGGGAAAGACGCGGGGTATAAATCATGGAAGACTCTTCTTCTCCTTAATTTTCACAAAGCTTTTTCTCTCTCTAAACACCATTTCCACCCACTCTCTCTACCTTCTCTCTAGCTTTTCTCACTCATTTCTTAACCATTTCACTTGATTCTTGTCCCAAATCGTTCGTATTATCGAGTAAAACAAGAACCCACAAAGATTTTGAAAGTTTGATCGAGTTTTTAAGGTAAACCTTGAGTTTTACTTTTTGTTTTTTCACCTCAAAAACAACCGGATACATCCCTTAGCTTGTAAACTGAGTTTTGACACTTTAACTACTTAATCGAGCTAGTATAAACTGATTTGGGAGCCATGGATAGACCTGCAATATGCAGAAGCTCGATGAAGATGATGAACAGCGACCGAACCTAAGGTTCGTCGTACCTAAAGTCGACCAAATCTACGGTTACCAAACCTAAGGTGGTCGAACCTAAGGTTACCGAACCCATGGTTGCTGAATCTACAGTTACCGAACCTAAGGTGGCCGAACCTGAGGTTGTCGAACCCATGGTTGCTGAATCTACGATTACGGAATCTAAGGACAGCCGAACGTAAGGATGACCGAACTAAAGGTTCGCTGAACCTAGGGGCTACTGAACATAAGGTTCGCCGAACCTAGGGGCTGCCGAACCTAGGTACTTCCGATATTGTTTCATCGTTCCGAACATGATTCGACAAAACCGGTACCATAGAACTTAAGGAATCTAGCTCAGTACCTATCGATACTATGCGTGACCTTCGGCCAAGGGTTTTCAGTACTATCACGCATGTACATGGGTTGATAATCTTTAACATTAACTAACCTAGATAAAATTTTGTACAAGAATAAAGGATAATACATACACGGGTCCTTGCATGCATGTACATATGCATGTATAGGTGTATGTTAAACTATCACCTTTGTAATGAAAACCTAATATACATAAATACTTAAATTCATGCATGCGTGCACGTATATACATACGTATATGGGCATGTTAGCATACCTTGGTTTTCAGATTTAAAATCATCATTTATTTATTTAAAACTAACAAGCTTTAAAACCTTATATTTTGATGATGATGACGTATATAATATCAAGCGGTTCATTATAACTTAGATAATCCTAAGTACGTAATGACGGGTGTTCAAACTAAAAGTTAAACATGATGAAAGTTACATGATAATAAAATATACATATACTTATGAATATGAAAACACGTGATCAATACAAGTTTTTGAGTTTTATTGATTACATCTACGTGAGCGCGCGTTCTACAAATTATTTAATTCTAAGACATTCAGGTGAGTTCTCATAACCCTCTTTTAAATCATTTTGCTTTAAAACTCGGGGGTGGAACATGTATACCAGATTATTTTTATATTGATAACACATGGGTGATTCCTGGATTATCAATATGATATTCATATTATAGAATTATTATTGATTCTGGATTGACATGGATTATCACAACTCCGTGAGTCTTTGTTCATTGAGTTGACTTCGGTCTTCCGCAATGACTGAGTTACGGTTATTGAGTTGACTTCGGTCCTCCTCGGTGATTCCACTGTTGGTTGAGTTGACTACGGTCCTCCGCAGTGCACTGTATTGACACTTATGATTATTAGGAAGGTTGTTGATCGAGTTGACTTCGGTCCTCCGCGATGATTCCATTTACCGTTGTTTGAGTTGACTACGGTCCTCCGCGGTACATTATATTGAGATAATTATGATGAAGGATGATTATTGATGATGGATGTGGATTTTCTCTGATTTATCTAATTGATGTGTTTGGTTGTGATTGATTGACCATACTTGGATGATTAACTGTGATTACTTGGATTACTTGATTTTTGTGTTTGTTGTGTATTGGCAGAGCTGGATTATCTCACAGGTTCACATGTGTATTTTCTTAAAAACTATAAATTTTTATAATCAATTATAAATATTTTTGAGAAATAAAAACTTATGATTACTCACCAACTACTTCGTAGTTGACACTTGATTTTCTACATAGGTTGAGAAGGATAGTCTTAGACTTTTGGATATCATCACTTAGGATATTGGACTTAGCTAAATTAACTGGATTTCTGAAGACTAGAGTTTAGTCAATTTAGCTAAATCTTTTGTGTAACTTGTTGTAACTAAATCATGATGAACATGATTTTTGTGTAAATACTTGAATTGATTTAATTGATATGTGATGATTTACTTAGATGCCCACGAGCTTATGAACAATCTACACATCCCTCGTGGCATCCCGACGTTTCTGCCATCGGTCGGGGTGTTACACCACTCATTCGCATGACGAGATAATCCGAATGACTTCATTTGGTTCACCCTTTGACCGAAAGGATGTCGTTCGCATGAATCCTTTCATTCGGTTGGATCTCCTCATTCGGTTGAACATGTGGTGCGAGTGAGACTCATTATGGCGACCGAAGAAATTTGAAAATTCAAACTCCCAAAATCTCAAATCAAAACCTAAAAATGGTAACATTTAACTCAGAGGGTTCCGATTAAGGTTTTAGAACTTGTTTCAAGTTGATTAATGTTTATTTTGACCGGTTATTGGACTTGCACAGATTCGAACCCTAGAATCCTAAAAATTCAAACGGTTAGGATTCAATCCTCGGTCAAAAAATGGACAATCTTGCTCCCAACAGTACCTGAAACAATGAAGGTGTGAAAAACGATAAGAAAATGGCAGATTTGTGGTAAAAATCTAAGAAGATGATCAAGTGTGTGTTTAGGGCGAAAAGGGGTTCACACAGTGTGGCCGAATGAGAAATATGATGTGAATGACTTATTCAGCCGAAAGGCATTCATTAAATAGGATAACTCATTTGGCCAGAAGAACCGAATGGTCCTATTCGTATGAAAGAAGATCAGCACCCAAAAACACAAATCATTTTCAAATGTTGACATTTTGATCATAAAAATAGAATTGTTATGAAGTTCAGTCTGGTTTGGTGATAGGCAAAGATGAGATTGAATATCTGAAACAACAAATGATCATTTAAAAAAATCAAATGAAAATCTTTTTGTATTTTCTGATAATCAAACAACTATACAAACTGAAACTGAAACAGACAAAACACACATATTTTTGTGAGTAGCCTTTCAAGAAAATAACACATACACCAGATCATGATTAATCAGCATTCAAGAATGTTTATACTTGTGACACATTTTAATTGTGAAGCGATTACTGATATACTTGTCCACTTTAAACCTTACTGAGTTACCCATGTTTTCTGACTGAGTAACCCATTATAGTCAACCAATCTAGATCAAAACCAGTTTATAACTCATCTCTGCATAACTTAGTAACTATTGTCATAAGTTCTATAAGGTTCCAATTTATTTTGTTTTTGTATTTTTGTTTTTGATTTTTTTCTCAAGTTCAACACATTCTCATGGACGGCTTCAGCTACGTCTTTACAAAGCAATATGGCACGTATACAGAACTGTGTTGACAAGGTCAACTTGTTCTATCTAAATGGGTGGCTTCAACTAGGCTGTAACCCAGTAATATGACACATTTATTGAATCGAACTTATTTTATTTTTGTGTTTTTCTTGGCTTATCCAATCTGAATGGGCGGCTTCAGCTAGGCTGCAACCCAGCAATATGGCACGTGTACAGAGTCGGATTCACTTGTATTTTCTTGTGATTCAATCATTTTCATCTGAATGGACGGCTTTAGCTAGGTCTTTACAAAGCAATATGGCACGTGTACAGACTTGAATTCATGAATCATTAGAAACCTCATAAGATCCTATGATAACAGGTGTATGCCTGATTTGAGTTAAAAACTGTTTATCCCTTAACAAGTTTTCTAAACTGGATCCCACAAATCAGACTTTCTAAGCAATCACCAACAGTCTATTAACTTTGTAAAGTCCGCCTGTCAGTACATCAAATCACAAAACCCATGTGCTGTCAGTTTATGCATTCAATCTTGCATTTAAGACATGACAAGTTAATACATCACTTTCTCTAATAAGAATTTCTAATTTTTACAGTTTTTCAAAGGTTTTTGGCTTTTCAATTTAAACTGCATTTTCTCCCCCTAAAAACCTAAAACTGAAAATCTTTTTGAGTTTTTGAATAAGTGAAAGAAAAATAACAGAAGTACTAAAAAGTAAAAATAAAACAAACGAAACTAACTAACACAAACAGTGATCATTTTTTTGATTCAGATGAAGGAATGACTTCATCTTTTTGAAAAACACCATTAGCTGATAACAGATATAAAAATCTGGGTTTGTCAAACGCTTTAGTGTAAAGATCAGCTTTCTGGTTATCAGTGTGAATCTTAATAACATCGATTAATTTCTTTTCAAAACAATCACGTATGAAGTGATATTTAATGTCGATGTGTTTTGTTTTAGAGTGCTGAACATGATTTTTAGTGACAGCTATGGCAGCAGAGTTATCAAAAAATATAGGAGTGTTAGAAAACTGTAACCCATAGTCCCTGAGTTGTTGCTGAATCCAGATGATTTGAGAGCAACAACTAAGAGCTGCAATGCATTCTGCTTCACATGTTGAAGTAGACACCAACGTCTGCTTCTTGCACTGCCAGGTAACTAGGCGTTTCCCAAAGAACTAACCGCCCGCAGATGTTGACTTGAAGTCTCTTTTGCATCCACCATAATCTGAATAACTGTAAGCAGTTAAGTCAAAGTTATCATCATTAGGGTACCATAAGCCCAAATCAGGAGTACCCTTCAGGTAACGCAAAATCTTCTTCACAGCAATAAGATGAGAAAATCTTGGCTTTGATTGATAACGAGCACACATATAAGTAGCAAACATTATGTCTGACGAGAAGCTGTGAGATACATAAGAGATCCAATCATTCCTCGGTATAGAGTGGCATCGATTAACTCCCCCTTTTCATCTGGAGTAATCCCGTGATTAACAGCCAGTGGGGTACCAGCAGGTTTTGCATCCAACAAATTGAACCGCCTCAGAATGTCACCAATATATTTGGCCTGATGAATAAAGATCCCTGCCTCAGACTGATCCACCTGCAATCCCAAGAAAAATTTCATCTCTCCCATGCAACTCATCTCAAACTTGTCTATCATAACCTTTTCAAATTCTTTGCACAAAACATCATTTGTGGATCCAAAGATGATATCATCCACATAAACTTGCACCAAGAGCAATTCCCCATCCATATCTTTAATGAACAATGTGTAGTCAATGACACCTCTTCTGAACCCGTTGTTAAGAAGGTGAGTAGACAGTGTCTCGTATCACACTCGCAGAGCTTGGTGTAATACATACAAGGCCTTATCTAGCTTGTAGACTTGGTCACGATGCAATGGATCTTCAAACCCGGGAGGTTGATAGACATACACAACTTCATTAATCACACCATGAAGAAATGCACTTTTAACATCCATCTGATAAAATTTGAACTTTTTGTAGGATGCATAAGCCAGAAAAATGCGAATTGCCTTAAGACGAGCAACCGGTGCAAATACTTCATTGTAGTCAATCCCTTCAATCTGTCTAAAACATTGCACCACCAGACGTGCTTTGTTGCGACCACAATGCCATGATCATCTCGTTTGCAACGTAAAACCCATCTTGGGCCAATAACTTTTGCACCCTTGGGTTTATCAACAAGCTGCCAAACTCTAAGCTTCTTAAACTGCAGCAACTCCTCTTGCATGGCATCTACCCAAGATTCTTCTTTCAAAGCTTCAGTGATAGTTCTTGGTTCAACTTGAGAGATAAAGCAAGAATGGTCATAAAAGTTCACATCCGCAAGATCAAGAATGTCAGCAAGATCACTAAAATATAACTGATTTCTGGTCTTCACTCCATCAATTGGATTTCCAATAATATTGTCTTGAGGATGAATTCGGTTAATTCTGCCAACATCATGAGCAGGCACCTCAACTTGTGAATCAAGATTGTTTATATTGTGATCCTCAAGATCATGTACAATATTATCAACATTTGGTTCTGCAACAGCTGGATGAGACTGATTATCATCTGAGTCTGAAATGTCATCATTTGCCTGTTCTGGAGCTTGAACTGAAGAAGGTTGCACAGGTTCATTAGGTGCATTTTGTGCATCATACATCATCTGAACAACAACATCTTCATCAGTATACATGGGAGGCATGTTGAAAGAGTCAAATAAATTAGAATAGTTGAACATCCAATCATGACCCTTCCTAGGTGGTGGCATAGAATATTTCTGAACATCTACATGGTACCACTCCTCCACATTGTGAGTTCATCTGTTGTAGACTCGCTTATTTGGAGTGTTGTACCCAAGAAAGTATTCCTCCTCCTTCTCGTTGAACATGCCTAGCTCATGTTTCTTAAGCATCGTGCATGGAGCACCAAAAGGTTCAAGATACTTAAGATTTGACTTTCTGTTATGGAGCAATTCAAAACAATTCTTCCCATGTCTCTTCACTATCAACACCCGGTTCAAAGTATAACATGCATTAGCAACAGCTTCATTCCAAAATTGAACCCGTAGGGAGGAATCAACAAGCATAGTCCGAGCAGCCTCAATTAATGTTATGTTCTTTCGCTCAGCAACACCAATTATCTGTGGGACATATGGAGCATTGAACTGCTGAATAATACCACGTTCATTGCAGAAATTTTCCATATTGTGATTCTTGAATTCAGTACCATTATCTGTTTTGAGCCTGCGAACCTTGAGCTTATACAGTGATTCTAGCTTAGTGACAAGAACTTGAACACATTCAAACGTTTCAGATTTCTCCTTCATAAAGAACACCCAAGAGTATATGGAGTACTCATCAGTAATGAGTAAGCAATATTGATCTCTAGCAATGCGCTTGCGATTGACAGGGCCAAGACTGTAAAGACTTAGGTTTGTGAGACTGCTTGGTTTGCTTTCCCTTCTTGCATGAAACACAGACATCAGACAGCTTGAAGTTCTTCAAACTCACTCCCTCAACCAGATTATTGTGAACCAGATGACTCATCTTCCTCAAACTCAAATGACCCATCTTCTTATGCCAAAGGATAAAATCTTTCTCTGTAGCCTTGGACATAAAACATGAAGTGGTAGAAGATGTAGTTGAAGCTGTGGCCATGTTGAGAACATACAGATCTTGCTTTCTTGGAGCAGATATCCGAATCCAGTCTTCAGGAATGGTATTGCCTTGCTTGAGAATGTAGCAGCTATAATCATCAAACAAAACCTTGTATTTCTTGTCACAAATCTGTGAGACTGAAAGTAGATTGTTCTCCAACTGCTTCATATATCTGACCTTGTCAAATGAAACTTTACCATTTGAAAGAATTCCCTCTCCATTAATAAATCTGCCTTTGTCACCAACAAAAGCCACATACCATCCTTTAATTGAATGAACATCGGAAAGAAGAGATATGTCTCCAGTCATGTGCTTTTATGCCCCATTATCAACAATCCAAGTGCTGTTAAGAGCAGCATTTGGGGCAACCTGCACATACACAAATCATTAGTTGAATTTGGGAACACAAGCCTTTACAGTCTTGGGTTGACCCAATGAGTCTAGGATTTTCATCTCAATCCATTGTCCATCTGAATTGAATTTGTCAGGAGGTTTAGAAACAGGAGTTTCAGAGGACTTGGCCATCCAAAAAGTGTTTTTGCTGAAAGATTTCTTTAAATACAATGATGATGGCTTGGATTGTTTCTCAAAAACAATTTTGGGTGTATCGTGATCAATCACAAGCCTTTTACCCTTATCTTGAGATTTGATGGGTGAAGGATGTTTGGGTTTAACTTGAGGTGAAGGACAAGCAGATTTTACACCTTTAACAAAATTCTGATTTTGTTTTCGAGGTGGTGCAACTTGTGGTCTAATCAAAAGGGGACAATTAACAAAATGTCCAGGTGCACCACACTCAAAACAAGCTCGTTTATCTCGGTGATAAAACTCTTTGGGTTTAGAATAAGAAATTTCGTTTTGATGAAAGACATTTGTTTTTGTCTTGTCCTGCTTACAACCCAAACCCTTTATACCATTGAAAACAAGATTATCAGTCTTGTTGGACTCACTTACTTCGCCATCCTGTGAAGACGTCACAAAGCATATGGCTTTGGATAACTTTGAAGACATGTCCGTCTTTGATGAGATTGGCTCAGTCTTTTGGACACCAGATGTCTGATTCTTAACAAAAGACACTTGAGGAGAAATATCAGACTCATCCTTAGAATCAGAGACCCAATCTTCAACCACTCTCTCCACAAAAGATTCCTCAGACAATGAGGAACCCTCATCAGAAATGATTCGAATAGGAACAATTACTAATGGAGTTTTAACTTGAAAGTCTTTAATTTCTTTGTCATTTGGGGAGTTGACAAAGCAATTTAAGACTGGTGGGGGACAATGATTGCATTTTGTTTCTTTTCCCTTACGCTTCAGATCAGTCCCCTTACTGATCATGTGCTCAATGATGTATGAGGAGCTTTCATAGCTCTTGAACTTCTGATTCAAAGTTTCATAGTCACACTCGACTACGGCTAATTTCTTCTTTATCTCATTAATAGTATTGAGATAAGAAGTAATAGCATCTTGCTTATTCAGCACATCTATCTCAACCTCATGCAATTACTTGTTTAGTAGCTCAATTTTAGCTTGAAAATCTTTTTCATTTGATTTTAAAATTTTGTTTGCCTCAATGCACTGGTTGAGATTGCTGATCAAGTCAGCATTACGTTGATGATAAGCCAACACCTTACTTTCATGGTCAACACAATTAAAGCCACTAGAATGAGATGCAGAACAGTCATCATATACCTGATCAGACTGAGATGAAGCAGAAGTATTCACCATCAAAGCAAACTGTGTAGCAGATTATTCTTCAGACTCAGCATCTTACTCTCCTTGAGTTTTTGAATCTGATGTGCTTTCTGATTCTGATCCTGATGATTCATCCAGACTTGTCTTTGTTTCTCCTGAATTACCTTCATCACTGGATTCAGCAGCTTCTTTAATCTCTGCAACACAAGCTTTATCTGCTCCACCCTGTTAGGTCATTTTGTAATAGGTTGCTTTCAAAAGTATGTAATTTAACTTAGGTTTTTGCTAGGTTCGTCTGGCCCACGAACCTAGGCAAGAGTTGTAAAGGTTCGGCGAACCTAATGCTTTGTATTGTAAAGGTTCGTCCAGCGAACCTTAAGGTTCGTCTGGCGAACCTGTTGGTTCGGCTAGGTTTGTTTGTTTTGTATATATATTGCAGGTTTGTCTGTATTTTGAAGTGAGTGATAGAATAGAGAGAGAGAGAGAGAGAACTTGTGAGATTAGTGTGATTGTAAAGAAATGTGTGTTCTTATTTCATGTTCTTGTAATATGATTTTGTTATCAATGAACATGATGTTTATCATAAGGATTGTATATCTTTGATTCAAATAGATTTAATCTAGATTCCTCATTGATTGAATTGTTAATAGAATTCCATTGATCGATCCAGAGCAATCTACAGTGGTATCAGAGCCATTGGAGGAGTTCTATACAAGTTCTTGAAGATTATCAATCATTTTTAAGATCAAGAGATCAAGAGATGGCTGAAATTTTGATTTTATATATCTGGTTGTTTGCTGACATATTCATCACCATTTACTGCTATTTGGTTGATCAAAATTAGAAAATTCTTGGTTGAAATTAGTGGATTTTGAAGGTTTTCCCACCAAATTTTGAAGGTTATCTCTCCAAAATTTTCAAGTTTAACTGATTGGTTCGTGAGCCGAACCTTGTTATATCTTTGCTATAGTTTAAAGAAAAGGTTCGCTGTAGAAGAATATTTTAGTTGAGGTTCATGTAGTAAAATTTGGTGAGGTTCGTGTCATAAGTTTGACAAATTGATTCGTCTGTTGAAGAGGTTCGTTGATCAAGGTTTGTTGCAGGTTCGTTGGATAAGGTTCATGAGATCAAAGTTTGGAGAAGGTTCGTCTAATAATTAGGTTCGTTAGCTTATAATCAAGAAAGAGGTTCGCTGATAAAAAGTTTGAATCATGGCAGATATGTTTGCTGTTGTTGCTAATCAAAACTCTAAGATTAAAGTATTCTGATTAGTGAAACTGAGTCGGGGGAGCACAAATAACGTACCAAAATTACTTGATTTGACTGATTATGAAAACTGGAAAGGTCGGTTTGAGACTCATCTCAATGCTGCTGACACAAATCTTTGGGAAATAATTTTATCACCATATGAACGACCAAAAGTGGTTGGAACAGATCAGGATCAAACTCTTGATAGACTGGATGTTGAACAAAGAAAGAAATATGATTATGAAAAAAAGCATACTGGATGTTAATTCAAGCAATTCCTAATCAAATTCTTCATCAATTTGATGAACATAAAACATCATATGGTTTATGGAATGCTTTAAAGGCAAGAATTGAGGGAAACACCAAACTCAAGAAAATGAAAGCCACTGATTTGTGAAAAGAGTTTGACAATTTCAATTATATTGGAAATGAGAGTCTTGAAGCTTTGATAACAAGATATAGACATTTGTTGACAGAATTTCATAAGTGTGGAATTGAGTATTCTGAAGAAGAGAAAATAGACTGTTTTGCAGATGCTTGGCCAAAAAGATGGAATTCGTTGGTGTTGATTTTAAGAGAAAATCTTCCAGGAATGACATTGGTTGAATTTATTCAAAAGTTAGAAGAATAGGAAATGAAAGACAAAAGAAAAGATAGAAGAGTTAATGTAACATAGGATCCTTCACTTTATGGTGCATCTGTGGTTACACCTCCTGTTTCATCTGCTAAAATGCAAACAACTTTTGTTTCAAGTAATACTGAGAGTACTTCTGTATCTTCTGCATCTACTAGCTCAAGTTCATCTTATTATGGGAATGTGAAAAAGTCTGATTCTTCATCTACTCCAATTCAATTGAATACAACTAATCTGGGAAAGGTGTCTGTGGAGGCTGTCAGAGATCATATGTCGATATCGTCATGTGTTGTTAGTGCCTATGATGATCAGATAGCTGGAAGGATAGGAAATTCCAATCTTACTTTTGAAGATTGTGAGAAGATAGATGATGATGAGATGGAATTGATTGATACTCAGTGGGCTTTGGCTAGTGCAATAAGAACAATTAACATATATGAGAAGAAAACAGGAAAGAAGTTTACTTTTGATCAGAACACAAAGTTTGGTTTCAATCCAAAGGCCACACAATGTTATAATTGTGGTGAGTTGGGTCATTTTGCTCGAGAAAGTAAAAATCTAAATAAACAAGGAAACTTGAATCCTTTCAAGCCAAAAGAAGCTTATCAAAAGAAAAAGGAAAAGTTTGAAGAATCATCAAAAGCTTTAGTCAGTCAAGCAGATGAAGGATATGACTGGGGAAACAATATGATGATTTAATGGGCGCGTTTATGGCTTCTATGGATGAAGAAGCAAGCAAGGGCAAAGAAAAAGCTGAGGAGGTAAATAATGATCTTTTAGAGGTCATTGAAAAGTTAAAAGAAAAGAATGCTCAATTGACTGATGAACTAATCGAGTGCACTGAAGATAACAAAAAGTTGTTTCAAAAGAGAAAGGTTTTGATAAAAAGATCATTGATTTGGGAAAACAAAATGAAAAATGAAAAATTAAAGTTTTTCTAAACAATCATGTAGTTTCTGTGCATCTCAAGTTAGTACAAAAGTTTAAAGTTGAACTGTCACCAGCCAGAGCATAAGCAGAAATGAATAAAAGCAAGCTAGAGAATTATCAAAATTCTCAGTATGTTATCGATTACTTTGCTGCTATGCAAAGATCATCAAATGATACTACTGGCTTGGGATTTCATTCTGTACCACCTCCTTCAAGCTATGTTCCTAGACCACAAATTGATCCTAATTTAGAAGTTCATCCAGTTTCTTTAAATGAAACTGAGTCTGAAAATGTTGTTATAGATGCTAGAGTTTCATCTTCTGATGAAAAGATGTCACTTGACAGTGATGCTTCAATCATTGAAGATATCACTAAATCAGAATATTCTTCTGATATTTTGAGACAAAATAGTCACAAGGGAAAAAATGTTGTCAAAAAGAGTTTTGAATCTCAGAAGTCAAAATCTGAAATTAAACAAGTTGAGAAGGCGGTGTTTAAAACCACTAAGGTTTCCAAACCAGGGATTAAAACCAAACCAACCACTATTCTTAAACCAATTGTGTATGTTAGATCATCTAATACATATCAAGGAGAGTCTAGTGGAAATTTTCAAAAGAAAAATGTGATTTCTAAGAAAGTTGAAAAGGTGGATTTTTTCTTTGACTATTTTGGGGTTGGACATAAGGTTAAATCAAAGAATTTTCAAAAACAAATACATAATTCAAAGACAAATTCAACTGGTTTGAGAAACAAAATCTCATCTTCGAAGGTTGGTTCAAGACCTTTCAGTTCATCAAGTTTTTATGATGAACCCATACCAAAAATTCATATTAAAGATGTAAAATGTTACCGATGTGGTAATATGGGTCATTTGGTTGCTAATTGTAATGTGGATTTCAGTTCAAGTGATTGTAGCAGTTTTAAGTCTTGTTCACCAAGAGAAACAAGAAAGTGTTTTACTTGTTGTGGTAAAGGACATATTTCTGCAAATTGTCCAAATAAAAAAATCAGTAAGAGTTCTGATGAGGAGTGTTGAGTGAATGGTTCAGGTGGAAGCCCTAGGAAAAATAGACCTAGTGAAGATGAGATGAGAGTTCTTAGAAAATTCAATCCTGATTGTTTTTGGGTGAAAGAAGAAATCAACCAAAAGAAAAGACTTTTTGAGAATAAAAGAAATTTTAAAAGGATTGTGAAAATTGTGACTTCATTTGATGATGATTCATTTGAAAATTTTTCATCACAATCATTTTCAAACCAACCTATTAAATCTAAATCATTTTGGAAACTCAAAGATAAATCAGGTGATGAAGTTTGTAAGAAAGAGGATGACACAAGTGATGATGGGTATTCGATAAGGTCATCACAAAAGAATGGAAGGGGTCCATTCCGGGAGACTCAACGTGGAAATGGCGGGGGTCATCCCTTTTGAATACTGACAGGTTTCTTTTAATTTATTGTGCAGGTTGCATCCATGGGCCATATTAACAATTGTTGGATTGTTGATAGTGGATGTTCCCGCCATATGACTGGAGAATTGAACTTGTTAAGAGATTTCAAGTTGGTGAAAGGAAGTTATGTGAATTTTGCTGGAGATAAAGGAGGTCAAATTACAGGGATTGGAAGTTTGACAAATGGAAAGGTTTCGTTTGACAATGTTAATTTTTGTAAAGAACTAACAAACAATTTGTTGAGTATTTCGCAGATTTGTGATAAGGATTACAAAGTGATGTTTGACAAAGACATGTGTTATGTACTCAAGCAAGGATTTCAAAATTCTGAGGAGTGGATTATGATGATAGCTGATCGAAGCAAGGATCTTTATGTGCTTGACATGGCAAAGCGAAGACTGTAAATAAAGTGGAAACATGTCTGGTGTCCAAAGCTACTGAATAGGATACACGTTCATGGCACAGTAGAATGGGACATATTCATCTTCAGAAAATGAATCATCTTGTGCATAATCATTTAGTTGAGGGTGTACCTGTTAAACATTTTAAACTTCCGGATGTGTGTGTGTCATGTAAAATGGGTAAACAGAAAAGGAAGTCTCACAAAACAAAGAAAATTTTTTCTATTGATATGCCACTTGAACTTTTTCACATGGATTTTTTTGGACCAATTAGTGTGAATAGCATAGGTGGTGAATCTTATTGTTTTGTTGTGACTGATGACTTTTCAAGATTTCCATGGGTTATGTTTTTAAAGCATAAATCAGATACTTATGAAAATTTTGTGTTGTCGATAACTAGGTTGGAGACTTTATATGTCACACCCCCAATTTTCAACTAACGGAATCATACCGTTTGGGACGTGACAAACCAGGATCTCAGATCATTAGACATAACGAAGACCTCTATACGAATTTCAAAACATACTTTGGTCTAAAACTGTAATATCTAAGTACTAATGTTGCGGAAGCGTTTTTAAAACATAAACGACCATAACGGTTCGAAAACTGTAAATTACAATGCAAAGTTTCAATTGTTCAAATCCAAATAACAGAAATGTAAAACATGCATGCGACTCGATCTCCTAGTCCATGCCTGCTTGCTTGTGTACCTTTGCGTCCTGAGAAAACATGTAAATCAAGTCAACACAAAGGTTGGTGCATTACACAGGTTTAAACATTCACAAATGATTAAAACAACAGTTTGAATATAATGTTTGCAGATAACATAATCACACATGCATGGTCATGATAGCTTGTCATTTATACTATTTACATAAGTGGTCGACACTGAAGCTGACTGTTGCATGCTAACGCATGTTTTGCCTTGTCACTATTGTCTAGCACAAACAATAGTAATGTGAATTGGCTAATCAAACACTTGAATAGATCCCATCTACCAAGTGAGGTTTCTCAAACCTAATAGATCTATTTCCAACTACCACGCTTTGCACTACGGCAAACTAAATGGTTCGAAATGTAAGGACTTGTAATGCTATGTTTGCACTCAATGTAAACAGCTAACTCATGCAAGTGATATGTATCTAAAAATGTTTGTTGCACATGTTTTCTCCCCCAAAACCGTTAAAATAAGAAAGGGGCCGTGTACGCACCTTTGATAGTGAGCAGAATGATCAAACACGTGAACTCGCGTATAAAGTCCTCTTACGAAGAACCTGTGTTTTAACAATAACTTAATGTTATTCGGGATGTCGTTTTATGCTTGAAATCACATACGTGTCAACACACGTATGTTAGAGTGTTAAGAATATGCATACGTATGTACGCGTGCCTTTGAAATCGTTTAAATAAAACCATATATGATTTTATTTAAATAAACGTAATTATACGCGATTTCGTTTTCGATCTAAAATGTGACTTTTATTATCCAAACATGTTCAGAATGAACTTCTCGTTCCAACGAAATTTGAACGGATCGAATCGGAGTTAGAATGACTTGTAATGCTATGTTTGCACTCAATGTAAACAGCTAACTCATGCAAGTGATATGTATCTAAAAATGTTTGTTGCACATGTTTTCTCCCCCAAAACCGTTAAAATAAGAAAGGGGCCGTGTACGCACCTTTGATAGTGAGCAGAATGATCAAACACGTGAACTCGCGTATAAAGTCCTCTTACGAAGAACCTGTGTTTTAACAATAACTTAATGTTATTCGGGATGTCGTTTTATGCTTGAAATCACATACGTGTCAACACACGTATGTTAGAGTGTTAAGAATATGCATACGTATGTACGCGTGCCTTTGAAATCGTTTAAATAAAACCATATATGATTTTATTTAAATAAAGGTAATTATACGCGATTTCGTTTTCGATCTAAAATGTGACTTTTATTATCCTAACATGTTCAGAATGAAATTCTGGTTCCAACGAAATTTGAACGGATCGAATCGGAGTTAGAATGAGTGAGTTATGACTAAAATATCGAAAATGGCTTAAAACCTCAAAAACGGATGGAGCCGGGTTCGAACCCGCGACCTCCAACTCCAACCCCCACGAACTACCATCTCAGCCCATCACACATTTGTTAACAAGAAGCCCAATTAATTGTTTTATCATTCCTTAATTGGTTTCCCCTATATTAGCCCAAACCGACCTACCAAGCCCAAATTGGTCAACAATTCGCACCCAATCAATCCTGTAACCATGGGGTTTCGATTCCATGGTTCCAACCGAGTTCAAAAATGGGTTTAATCTGATGATGGATCAATATAATGCCCCAATTCGTGATCTACCTAGTTTCGAACATGGCTATCCTACCCCATCATTCAAACTTGTTCAATTCACTTAAATTAGGTTTCAAATCCATGAGACTTTCACTGAAAACTGATTTTCGGAATCATCTGAGTTGTTTAATTTTCTTTTCAGATTCGTTTGTATCACAATCCCCAAAACACATTATGTTAAGAACCCTAAAACTAGTTCTCCTACAATTCGTTACAATAATATGAAATTAACAGAGGGTTATCCTTCATCGAAACATTCTGAAACTATCTACATGTTTAATCTGAGTATTAAACTCGTTCTAAGAAAAATCCCCCATTTCGTTTATGTAACAAGCCCTAGAAAACAAAATCCTTCAATTCGATATTATAACATGCAATTGATATGGGGTTATCATTGAAATATGAACTTGGATACTCCGAGAATAGGTTGATTTGAATCTTATGGTCATTAGTATAGAAATCCCCAAACCGTTTCTTAACATGAACCCTAATAATCAATCTTGTGCAATTCGAAGTTAAAACCATAAATCATCATGGGGTTAAGCTTGATCGGTGTACTCTGAAACTACTAATGTGATCTAATTTGATTCTAATTCATGTTTGCTAAGAATCCCCCAAATGACTTTCTAAGAGGAACCCTAGAAATCGAATCCATATGATTCGTTGTTACAAACAGGAATTAACACATGGTTTTCAATGAACAGAACATCACAAAGCTTTCCATGATCTTTAATTTGGTTTTTAAAATCTTTTGAGCAATAACCCCCAATTCGTTTATACTATGAACCCTAGTAATATCACTCGATCAATTCGATACTAGAACCATGAATTGTTATAGGGTTATGCTTAATCGGTCTGTTTAGGATGTGTAGAGGCGATCACTTACTTGCTTTGATCCCAATTCGATGGAGTTCGACTTTAAGCCCTAGATTCGGCCCCCTCAAGATCAATCCTTGTGCTCGACTTGCTTTGCTTCAAATTGTTGGTTGCCACAGACTCTGAATATGCCGATGGAGGTGTAGGGATGTGCAATTGTGAGTGTCTTAATCGAATTTTACGGATTTGATCATGAAATGATACGGTTACGACTTGTGAGTGGTTATTGGTTTTAATTCGACCAATCTTGTACTGATAACGGCTGAGTAACCATTAATCATCACCATAATGAATTGCTAGGAAGTTTAATTCGGTTATTAACACCAAATTAATACGAATTTAGAGTTTTGTTTGCAACTATAGTCGAATTTTGACTCTCAAAGTCAAAATTGAGACTTTTATTGAGTTGCAACATTACTCCTTGAAGTCTTAACATTCTAAGACTGATTTTTATCAGTTACAACCCCTCTAGTTTGATTTTGGATGATTTCACATCAATTCAGTTAATTTCCGGTTAACGGAGTTAACTCGAAAATATCGGGTTGTCACATCATCCCCTTGTTGAAGGAATTTTCGTCCCGAAAATTGCTAGCTGTTAGAAGTAGTTAGGAAACTACTTGCGAGTTTAAATTGTACGTGTTAGTGTGGTTTGATCATTCTGTGTGCTTGTATGTACTTACACACGAAATCCAATGTTTGCAACATCACAACTAAGTATGATCATTCTATATAACTGTTTTGCGTGTACACTAGTTAGTTCACCTAACTGTGACTGTTTGTGTTTGATCATAATGTGCTGTGTAACCTCGCACATAGTGAGTGTTTGTAACTGTTCGTACTATACAACCTCGCACATAGCAAAATGTGTGTTAGTTAATCATGCATGTACTACCATAACATGTAACATATGAAATGTAGCACATAAAAGTGTAATGTTCACAAATGTTTGTAACAAAATCAATTGAATAAAGTGTTTGTGCTTACAGCTTGAAATCTGAAGTGTTGATGTGTGAAGCATCACGTCATCCCCTTGTTGAAGGAAATTTCGTCCCGAAATTTAACGGGCGCTCTCAGTGTTTGTTGCTGTTGTTTTGAACAGATGAGGATACTTCTTCATCATTTGGTCTTCCCGTTCCCATGTGAATTCAGGACCACATCTTGAATTCCACCGAACTTTGACTATCAGAATCTTGCTTTGTTTAAGTTGTTTGACCTCTCGGTCCATGATTTCAGCTGGTTCTTCAATAAATCGTAACTGTTCATCCACTTGTATTTCTTCCAATGGTACCATCAATGTCTCATCAGAAAGACATTTCTTTAAATTCGATACGTGAAAGACATCATGAACTCCACTGAGTTCATCCGGTAGTTTGAGTTGATACGCAACCGGACCAATCCTTTTCAGGATCTCAAAAGGTCCTACGTATCGTGGACTAAGCTTCCCGCGCTTGCCGAATCGTATCACACCTTTCCAAGGTGATACCTTTAGAAGAACTCGGTCTCCTACTTAAAATTCCAACGGCTTGCGACGTTTATCTGCATAACTCTTCTGTCGATCCCGAGCCACTGCCATACGATTCCGGATTTGAACTATCTTCTCTGTCGTTTCATGCACAAGTTCAGGACCTGTTATCTAACTGTCACCAATTTCAGCCCAGCAAACTGGCGAACGACATTTACGACCATACAAAGCTTCAAACGGTGCCGCCTGAATACTTGTATGATAACTGTTGTTGTAAGAGAATTCCACTAACGTTAAGTGGTTTTCCCAACTATCACCAAAGTCAATTGCACAAGCTCGTAACATATCCTCGAGCGTTTGAATCGTACTTTCACTTTGACCGTCGGTCTGTGGATGATATGCGGTACTCATATCCAAACGAGTTCCCAATGACTTATGAAGTGATTTCCAAAAGTTGGAAGTAAATCGAGCATCCCGATCTGATATGATGGAAATTGGCACGCCATGTCGTGCTACTACTTCCTTGATGTAAATGCGAGTCAGTTTCTCCATCTTGTCGGTTTCCTTGATTGCTAAGAAATGTGCATATTTCGTTAATTGATCGACAATTACCCATATCGTATCACAACCACTCGATGTACGGGGTAACTTAAAATGAAGTCCATCGAAATCTGTTCCCATTTCCACATTGGTATTTCTGGTTGTTGCAGCAAACCAGATGGTTTCTGATATTCAACTTTGACTTTTGAACAAGTCAAACATTTGCTAACGTATCTAGCAATGTCAGCTTTCATGTGAGGCCACCAATACAGTGCCTTCAAGTCATGATACATCTTGTCTGACCCCGGATGGACTGAATATCTAGACTTATGTGCTTCATCCATCACGAGTTCCCTCAAACCACCATGCAAAGGTATCCACAGTTGATTAATGAAATAACGAATTCCATCAGGTTTGACATCTAACTGTGTTTCCATCCCTCGTAAGGATTCTTGTACCAATTTATCTTTTTCTAAGGCTTCAAGCTGAGCACTGCGTACTTTGTCAGGTAAGTCAGTATGTATCGTCATCATAAGTGCGCGAACCCGTCTTGTTGATATGTCTTTTCTGCTTAAAGCATCAGCTACCACATTAGCTTTTCCTGGATGATACTTGATTGCGCATTCGTAGTCCTTCAACAACTCGACCCATCGTCGCTGTCTCATATTAAGCTCCTTCTAATCAAAGATATGTTGCAAACTCTTATGATCAGTGTAAATGGTACACTTAGTTCCATATAGGTAATGCCTCCAAATCTTCAAAGCAAAAACCACTGCTCCTAACTCCAAGTCGTGAGTAGTGTAATTCTTTTCGTGTGGTCTCAGCTGCCTTGAAGCGTAAGCAATCACTTTATCACGTTGCATCAACACACATCCCAAACCCTGTGCAGATGCATCACAATACACCACAAAGTCTTCTGTCCCTTACGGTAAGGACATAATCGGTGCACTGCAGAGTTTCTGTTTCAATAACTGGAATGCAGCTTCCTGTTTATCCGTCCAGTTATACTTCGTTCCTTTGTGCGTAAGAGCTGTAAGTGGTTGAGCGATCTTTGAGAATCCCTCAATGAATCGTCGGTAATAACCCGCCAAACCAAGGAATTGTCGTACCTTGGTAGGGGTCTTTGGTGCTTCCCAATTCTTAATCGCTTCAATCTTCGCTGGATCAACCTGTATACCCTTTTCATTAACTATATGACCCAAGAATTGTACTTCTCGCATCCAGAAGTCACATTTCGAGAACTTAGCGTACAATTGTTCCTGTTTCAGTAATTCCAACAACAATCGAAGATGTTCAGTGTGTTCCTCCTCAGTTTGAGAATAGATGAGAATGTCATCAATGAAAACAATGACAAACTTATCAAGGTATGGTTTACAAACACGATTCATGAGATCCATGAATACAGCTGGAGCATTTGTCAACCCAAATGGCATGACCAAGAACTCATAATGGCCATAGCGCGTCCTGAATGCTGTCTTCGGAATATCTTCTTCTTGAACTCTTAGTTGATGATAACCCGATCTGAGATCAATCTTCGAGTAGTAACTCGAACCTTGCAATTGATCGAACAGATCATCAATTCTAGGTAACGGATACCGGTTTTTGATAGTATCCTTGTTCAGTTCCCGGTAATCGATACACATACGGAAAGTCCCGTCCTTTTTCTTGACAAATAAGACTGGAGCTCCCCACGGTGAAAAACTAGGTTGTATAAAGCCCTTATCTAACAACTCTTGCAGTTGTGTAGATAACTCTTGCATCTCTGATGGTGCAAGTCGATAAGGCGCCCTAGCTATCGGTGTTGCGTCTGGTGTAAGGTCGATTCGGAATTCCACTTGTCGAATAGGTGGTAATCCCGGTAAGTCTTCTGGAAATACTTCAGGAAATTCACAAACTACTGGAATGTCTTCAATCTTCTTCTCAGCTACCGGCTTCTCAGTTATAAGTGCTATAACTGCTGTATGACCTTTACGCAGACATTTGTGTGCTTTCATACAAGATATGAGACACAGTGGTGTACTGCTCTTCTTACCTTGTACATACAATGTCTCTCCATGCGAAAGAGGTATACGAACGATCTTTTCATGGCATACTATTTCAGCCTAGTGTTTGGACAACCAGTCCATGCCAATGACTACATCAAAACTGCCTAGAGTGATAGGCATAAGATCAATTTCCAATGTTTGACCCATCAAATCAAGAATACATCCTTTAAGGATTTGTTCAACTACAATTAACTTGCCATCATCTAATTCTACAGTGTATGGATTTTCTAAGGCAGTGGGACTAACATTTAGCAACTTAGAAAATGAACTAGATACAAAACTCCGGTCTGCACCAGTGTCAAATAGCATAGAGGCATAGTGATTATTTAAGAGGAACGTACCCGTTACAATGTTGGGATCCTCCCGTGCCTGGCGTTCTCCAATCACAAACGCCCTGCCCCTAGCACCATTTTTGTTGTTGTTGTTATTGATGCCATTGCCATTGCCGTTGCCGTTGCCATTTTCATCGTTAGTCCCGCCTTTCTTGAGTTGTGGGCAATCCTTTTTAAAGTGCCCCAGCTTACCACACTCAAAACAACCCTTCTGTGCATTGTTCTGGTTGTTATTTTGATTGTTGGAATTGTTTTGCATCTCTCCGCGGCAATCCTTAGCTGCATGTCCTCCTTTGCCACACCGTTGGCACTTAAACTTATCACACTGATTCCCAGCATGATGAAATCCACACTTGTTGCACTTTGGGAGCTTACCAATATACCCCCCTGATGAGGATGACTGCTGACCACTGTTCGAGTTGTGGTAAGACTTGTTTGAATCCTGTCTTCGGTTCTGCTGAAACGGCTGTTGGTTGAAATTCTTAGAGTTACTGCTTTCCCACTTCCTCTTGTGGTCTCCCACCTTAGTAGCTGATGTTCGTTAAGGCAGAGTTCCCTGTAACACTGCCTGATCAGTCAGTTGGTGCGCTAAACGAACAACTTATTGAATCGTTGTGGGATTTGCAGATGTAACCAATCCCTGGATCTGAGGCACCAACCCTCCTATGTGCCTCTCTATCCACTTACTGGCTGGAGTAGCCATGTGAGGTAGAAGTCTGGCCAGTTCATGTGACCGAGTCGTGTACTCCTCAATGTTT
This sequence comes from Mikania micrantha, assembly GCA_009363875.1. Taxonomy (NCBI): domain Eukaryota; kingdom Viridiplantae; phylum Streptophyta; class Magnoliopsida; order Asterales; family Asteraceae; genus Mikania; species Mikania micrantha. The sequence goes on from CM018693.1 coordinate 73,465,287, forward strand.
GACCCCTCCATCTTAAGGTGCCAATACTCCTCCTCTAGTTTCTGCATTTCACTGTGAGGACAATACTCCTCTTGCAGTAAGGTCTTGAAACCATTCCAAGTTAAGGCATTGGCCTCACCCAATCCCAGAGTTTGAACATTTGAATTCCACCAGGTCAACGCTGGACCCTCCAACGTACCCGTGGCATATTTGACCTTGTTTTCCTCTGGACAGTTACACATTTCAAATACAGATTCCGCTTTGTCAATCCATCGAAGGAGTCCAATGCCCCCCTCCGATCCTTTGAAATTATGCGGTTTGCAATTCAAGAACGTCTTGAATGTGCACACTTGTGGGTTCACCAATCCCACTGTTGGACCCTGAGGTCCTGTTGTGTGGGTCTGAACGTAGTTCGCGATTGCCTACGCGACCCTGTTATTGATCAGCCCATTGAGCTCAGCAACTGTCATCTGTACGTTCTCTCCAGACATTATCTCCCTAGTTAAAAGAAATGTTAGAGTGTTATCAAATCCAATGTGAAACGTGTAAACAATACAACAAACAACAAACATGTAATGTAGAGTTCAACACAACTGTTGGCAATAAGTAATAGTTTCCAATAGATAATAATCTGATTTGAGTACAATACTTTCAAAATCAAAACATAGGTTTTCAAACTTCTAATTTAGGGACACAACCCGCCCCTAATAAGTTTAAACAAAATAAAGAAAATCAAGCATCCTCAATAGTGGAGTCAGCATCAGAATCAACATCCTGTACTGGTACCAACTCCTCCTCCTCCTCTTCCTCTGCCTCAGATACAAACTGCTCCTCTAGTGCAATCAACCTCCCCTCTGCAATGTCAGCTCGGTGCTCCTCCTCCTGCACTCGAGTAGTCAGATGCACAATGTGTGACTCCATCCCCTGAACCACACTATAAAGCTCTGCGTATCGGGCATTCACATCCTGAAGCTCCTGTGCCATGTGCTCAATCCGATCATTCGCCCACTTTGACTCCCATGTCAATCGGGCGATATCATCTGACTCGAATCGTGGCCTCTTACAAGCACGAAACCTAGGTGGCAGGAGATATGAAGACTCCTCGGAAGAATCCTCCACCGGTGCTTTCCCTGGGTCTCTCTGTGGCTCTGCCGGTGGGTCATCCTCAGGATCCTCCTGTGGATCCTCCTCAGGATCCTCCTCCGGGTCCTCGTCTGGGTCCTCTACGGGATCCTCCTCCGGATCATCGTCATGGTCCTGAAATACTGGAGCTATCGGCTCCTCGTCATCAGACACGATCACATGTGGAGGTGGTGGTGGTGCTACCATACCTGTTACATAAGGCCATATGTAAATACGAGGCAAAACTCAAATGTGTAAACAAGTGTCTAATGTCTAACAGTTATAGTCTAGGCCTACTAATGCAAACCTAGTTCGCTATAACCAATGTCTCTGATACCAATCTGTCACACCCCCAATTTTCAACTAACGGAATCATACCGTTTGGGACGTGACAAACCAGGATCTCAGATCATTAGACATAACGAAGACCTCTATATGAATTGCAAAACATACTATGGTCTAAAACTGTAATATTTCAAGTACTAACATTGCGGAAGCGTTTTTAAAACATAAACGACCATAACGGTTCGAAAACTGTAAATTACAATGCAAAGTTTCAATTGTTCAAATCCAAATAACAGAAATGTAAAACATGCAAGCGACTCGATCTCCTAGTCCATGCCTGCTTGCTTGTGTACCTTAGCGTCCTGAGAAAACATGTAAATCAAGTCAACACAAAGGTTGGTGCATTACACAGGTTTAAACATTCACAAATGATTGAAACAACAGTTTGAATATAATGTTTGCAGATAACATAATCACACATGCATAGTCATGATAGCTAGTCATTTATACTATTTACATAAGTGGTCGACACCGAAGCTGACTGTTGCATGCTAACGCATGTTTTGCCTTGTCACTGTTGTCTAGCACAAACAATAGTAATGTGAATTGGCTAATCAAACACTTGCGTAGACCCCATCTACCAAGTGAGGTTTGTCAAACGTAATAGATCTATTTCCAACTACCACGCTTCGCACTACGGCAAACTAAACGGTTCAAAATGTAAGGACTTGTAATGCTATGTTTGCACTCAATGTAAACAGCTAACTCATGCAAGTGATATGTATCTAAAAATGTTTGTTGCACATGTTTTCTCCCCCAAAACAGTTAAAATAAGAAAGGGGCCGTGTACGCACCTTTGATAGTGAGCAGAATGATCAAACACGTGAACTCGCGTATAAAGTCCTCTTACGAAGAACCTGTGTTTTAACAATAACTTAATGTTATTCGGGATGTCGTTTTATGCTTGAAATCACATACGTGTCAACACACGTATGTTAGAGTGTTAAGAATATGCATACGTATGTACGCGTGCCTTTGAAATCGTTTAAATAAAACCATATATGATTTTATTTAAAAAAAGGTAATTATACGCGATTTCGTTTTCGATCTAAAATGTGACTTTTATTATCCTAACATGTTCAGAATGAAATTCTGGTTCCAACGAAATTTTAACGGATCGAATCGGAGTTAGAATGAGTGAGTTATGACTAAAATATCGAAAATGGCTTAAAACCTCAAAAACGGATGGAGCCGGGTTCGAACCCGCGACCTCCAACTCCAACCCCCACGAACTACCATCTCAGCCCATCACACATTTGTTAACAAGAAGCCCAATTAATTGTTTTATCATTCCTTAATCGGTTTCCCCTATATTAGCCCAAACCGACCCACCAAGCCCAAATTGGTCAACAATTCGCACCCAATCAATCCTGTAACCATGGGGTTTCGATTCCATGGTTACAACCGAGTTCAAAAATGGGTTTAATCTGATGATGGATCAATATAATGCCCCAATTCGTGATCTACCTAGTTTCGAACATGGCTATCCTACCCCATCATTCAAACTTGTTCAATTCACTTAAATTAGGTTTCAAATCCATGAGACTTTCACTGAAAACTGATTTTCGGAATCATCTGAGTTGTTTAATTTTCTTTTCAGATTCGTTTGTATCACAATCCCCAAACCACATTATGTTAAGAACCCTAAAACTAGTTCTCCTACAATTCGTTTCAATAATATGAAATTAACAGACGGTTATCCTTCATCGGAACATTCTGAAACTATCTACATGTTTAATCTGAGTATTAAACTCGTTCTAAGAAAAATCCCCCATTTCGTTTATGTAACAAGCCCTAGAAAACAAAATCCTTCAATTCGATATTATAACATGCAATTGATATGGGGTTATCATAGAAATATGAACTTGGATACTCCCAAAATAGGTTGATTTGAATCTTATGGTCATTAGTATAGAAATCCCCAAACCATTTCTTAACATGAACCCTAATAATCAATCTTGTGCAATTCGAAGTTAAAACCATAAATCATCATGGGGTTAAGCTTGATCGTTGTATTCTGAAACTACTAATGTGATCTAATTTGATTCTAATTCACGTTTGCTAAGAATCCCCCAAATGACTTTCTAAGAGGAACCCTAGAAATCGAATCCGTATGATTCGTTGTTACAAACAGGAATTAACACATGGTTTTCAATGAACAGAACATCACAAAGCTTTCCATGATCTTTAATTTGGTTTTTAAAATCTTTTGAGCAATAACCCCCAATTCGTTTATACTATGAACCCTAGTAATATCACTCGATCAATTCGATACTAGAACCACGAATTGTTATGGGGTTATGCTTAATCGGTCTGTTTAGGATGTGTAGAGGCGATCACTTACTTGCTTTGATCCCAATTCGATGGAGTTCGACTTTAAGCCCTAGATTCGGCCCCCTCAAGATCAATCCTTCTGCTCGACTTGCTTTGCTTCAAATTGTTGGTTGCCACAGACTCTGAATGTGCCGATGGAGGTGTAGGGATGTGCAATTGTGAGTGTCTTAATCGAATTTTACGGATTTGATCATGAAATGCTACGGTTACGACTTGTGAGTGGTTATTGGTTTTAATTCGACCAATCTTGTACTGATAACGGCTGGGTAACCATTAATCATCACCATAATGAATTGCTAGGAAGTTTAATTCGGTTATTAACACCAAATTAATACGAATTTAGAGTTTTGTTTGCAACTATAGTCGAATTTTGACTCTCAAAGTCAAAATTGAGACTTTTATTGAGTTGCAACATTACTCCTTGAAGTCTTAACATTCTAAGACTGATTTTTATCAGTTACAACCCCTCTAGTTTGATTTTGGATGATTTCACATCAATTCAGTTAATTTCCGGTTAACGGAGTTAACTCGAAAATATCGGGTTGTCACATTATATAAGTTGAAGGGGAGACGTGTAAGATCAGATAATGGGACTGATTTTAAGAATCACGAAATGGAGGAATTTTGTAATTCCAAAGACATTCACCAGCAGTTCAGTGCACCTTATGAACCTCAGATGAATGGTGTAGCTGAACGAAAGAACATGACTTTTATTGAGTCTGCGAGAACAATGCTAGCTGATTCTAAACTTCTTATTACTTTTTGGAGTGAAGCTATGGCTACTGCTTGTTTTACTTTGAACAGAGTCTTAATAGTCAAAAGACACAATAAAACTTGTTATGAATTGTTTCAGAATCGAAAGCCCAATTTGGAACACTTGGAACCTTTTGGGGCTCCTTGTACAATGCTAAAGAAATATTCAAAATTTAATTCTAAAGTTGAAGAGGATTTCTTTCTTGGTTATAGTCTTCCTAACAAACATGTGTTTAATAAACGTAAGGGTGTTGTGGAATTATGGTATCATGTGGATGTTCAACGACATACACCTATACCAGACGGGAAGGGTCCAGATTGGCTTTTTGATTACAATAAGTTGTTTGAGTCTTTTAATATGTCTTCAAATGTTTCGAATGAAGAAATAACTTTACAAATGTTGTTTGATTTGCAGAATTCAGAAGAACAAGGTATTTTTCCTTAATATGAAGGTAGAATTATTACACCACATGGAGAAGGTACTTCAGAACTCATTAATGAAGATTGGTCATCTGAAGATGAAAATGATGTTTTTGAAGATGCTATTTCTCATGATCAAGATACAGATCAGAACATTAATAATTTGGATCATGATGTGGTTGTACCGCAAATGCATGTCACACGTGTTCATGTTAATCATCCGATTGCTCAGATCATAGGAGATCCAACTGCATGAGTACAGACACGAAATCAAGTCACAAATGAAGAAAGTATGTATGTGGAGTTAGAGAAAACTCATGGCAGTGAAGAGCTCCGGATGCATTCAGCATTTAATTCACAAATAGAGCCAAAGACTATGACTGAAGCTTTATGTGAGCCTGCCTGGGTGGAGGCTATGCAAGAAGAATTGAATCAATTTTGCAAGTTGGGAGTTTGGCATTTGGTTGATTTGCCAAAAGGAGAGAAAAAGATTGGTACTAGATGGGTGTTGAGATGTAAACGAGATGACAGAGGTGTAATTATCAGAAACAAAGCTCGTTTAGTGGTTTAGGGTTTTAGACAAGTTGAAGGAATTGATTATGATGAAATTTTTGCACCTATGGCACGATTGGAAGCAATTCGACTTTTTCTTGCTTTTGCTGCTCACAAGAAGTTTAAAGTTTTTCAGTTAGATGTAAAATCTGCTTTTCTGTATGGTTCTTTGAAGGAAACAGTGTATGTTTGTCAGCCACCGGGCTTTGAGGATCCTATTCATCGGGATCAGGTTTACCTCTTGGACAAAGCATTGTATGGTCTTCAGCAGGCTTCGCGTGCCTGGTATGAGACTTTATCGATTCACCTTATTGAACACGGGTTTAATAGGGGTCAGATTGACAAAACTTTGTTCTTCCGGGAAAAGGGCACGAATATTCTCCTTGTACAGATCTATGTGGATGATATCATTTTTTGATCTACCGATGAACAAATGTGTTTGAAATTCAAAGAGGTGATGATTGATAAATTTGAGATGAGTGCTATGTCAGATATCAAATTTTTTCTAGGTCTACAAGTTGATCAAACTAATAATGGAATTTTCATTCATCAAACTTAATATATTCAAGATGTATTGAAAAGGTTTAGCATGCTTGATTCAAAACCAATTTCCACGCCCATTTAGCCTAATCACGGGATTGAGCCTGATATTAAGGGGGAGTTGATTGATCCTACACTTTATCATGGAATTATTGGAAGTTTGATGTATCTGACTGCCTCAAGAGCAGATATTGTTTTTGCTACAAGTATTTGTGCAAGATATCAATCTAAATCTAAGGTGTCCCATCTGATTGCAGTCAAGAGAATTCTTCGTTATCTGAAGGGTACACAAGACACCGGTATGTGGTATCCTAAGTATGATAACTTTTCCTTCAATGCCTACAGTGACTCCGATTATGGAGGATGTAAGACAGATGCAAAGTCCACAACTGGTGGTGCACAATTTTTGGGGGAACAGTTAGTTTCTTGGCAATGTAAAAAAGCAAACATATATGGCTACTTCAACTTGTGAAGCTGAGTATGTCGCTGCTGCCAGTTGTTGTTCACAAGTTTTGTGGATACAACAACAAATGAGAGACTATGGTTTGAATTATCTTAAAACCCCAATCCATGTTGATAATGAGGCTGCCATTGCTATTACTAAAAATCCAGTGTGTCATTCGCGTTCTAAACACATTGGTATTAATTTTTTTTTTGCTTTGTGTTTTAGTTTTTAGGGGGAGAAAATTTGAAAATCAAAAACATTTGAAAAATCAAAAACACAAAAACATTAAAAAATAAAATTTTGAGAAATTGATTTGACCTAGTGAGAAATGATAGTACATTGTAGTAATATGAAGTACATTTGTATCATTCTAGAACTTACACTTAAAGAGCATTTACAATTACTGATTATGATATGTTGGTAGATTTTTATGTATCGACCTGATTGTTATAGCTTTAAACGATTCGAATTTGTTTTTCATGGTTTGTGATTAAGTTTTGGACAATCTCTGCGTATATGAAAATATCGATTTGATTGTTAAAAATGTAATCTTAAATTATTGTTTCGTTCATTTTCTGGATCATCTGAGCATACGAAAGTATCAACCTTGATTCCATGATTTTGAACAATTTCAAATTGTTTTACATTTTTTATTTTTCAAAAAGAAATTCTATTTTGTTTTTGCATGATCAAACTAGTTACATTTGAATTAAATTGTTTCAAGAACATTATTGTTTGATTGATTATTCACAAAACGGGGATATGTGCAAGTAAATGAGGAACATAAAGTTTTTGGCTGTTTTGATTTCAGTTGTTATCTTAACTAAGTAATTAAATTTAAATTGGATTTATATACTGACAATCATATCTGAATTGCAATTTGCTAATGAATATATTCATTAACTCAATCAAGTGTACTGATAATTATAATGCAATATGATCTCATGTCTTGATCTTTCTCATAAAAAATATGTGTTTGTTTTGTTCATTTTCATATTTCATATTAGAGTTAGTACAAAATTAATATTTTGGTGAGTTTAATATAAAATTTGAAAAATCCCAAAAGATTTTTGTTCATACATCTGTCGTTAAATCAATAATTTTTGATTATTTGTTTTCACTCTGAAACACTAAATTTTGTTTTTGTTTGAAATTTAAAAAAAATAAATTTGATTTGTGAAAATGTAAAATCGTTGAGACGAACCTTTGATAGGTTTGCATGAAGGTTCGTTTATTTGGTTTGTTGAGAGGTTCGTATGAGAGGTTTGTAGATAGGTTCATTTAGAATGATAATGACAGGTTCGTTCATCATGTTTTTTGGAAGGTTCGTTTGAAGAGGTTTGCTGAGAGGTTCGTTCAACAAGGTTTGCTCATAGGTTCGTGTGAAACTCATAAAGGTATAAATTTGAAGGTTCGTGGAACAACTTCGTCATTTTCATCAAATTCTCAGAAACAAACCTTCTTGGACTGATTTTGACTTTCTTGATTATGTGATTCTCAGTATCATTTTCTTAGATCATTAGATTTGTAATTGTGTTGTGATTCATAGAAGGTAAATAGATTGGATTTTTACAGGCTAGATTTGTAGAAATTCGAATTTTAAGCCCAGTTAGTCGAACCTAATGTTGTTTGATTAAATCTGTTCAAATCAAAGTTTTATACAAAGTGTCTTCATGAAAGTTGTTAATCTGTTAATGACGAACCTATCGGTATAATTAGATTTGTTTAATTCGTAGATTTGAATTTTGATTCTAAATTTGAACAGGCTCGTTTGAACTCAAACAGGTTCGCTGATTTTATCAGGTTCATTTGAATTCAAAAGTTTTGGGCCGAACCTTTTCAAATTCTAGAACCGAACCTTTATTGGTCAAAGGTTCGTTTGACTATAAGGTTCACATTAAATTCAAAGGTTTGTTCATTTTTGAGGTTCGTGATTTTAAACATGTTTGTCTTGAGCTTAGGTTCGTCTAAGAATAGGTTCGGCACAGGGGGTTCGCTGATTTTTGACATAGAATTTTTTTTTTACTTCTGAATTTTTTATCTTTTAGTTTTTTTTATATTTTTTAATTGTTGTTTGTTTTAATTGTAGATAAGGCAAATCTAGCATTCGGTGATAAACACAATTTATGTGCTTATCTGGATCCAACTACAAAGAATGGCAAGGAGTCCAGACTGATGATAGAGTTTTTGAGAAGATCAAGGATTTACTATGCTATCTCCAATTCTTGTCAAATTTATAGATCTCATATTCAGAGCTTCTGGGAATCTGCAAGGCTGATAACTGTTGATGATGTTTTTGTGATTGAAGCTAATGTATTAGGACAGGAAATTAGAATAAATGAAGCTGATGTAAGAAGAGTGTTGCAGTTCGGTGGAGAACCTGAAGGAATGACATTAATTCCTGAAAGTGTATCAAAGGATGCTTCATGAGGATCAAGTACTTTGCTGTTTATAGTGAGTATTCGATCAAGAAAGGAAAGTTGCCTTTACAGTACCAGTTTCTTGCACATGTACTTTTACATTGCATCAGTATGAGGAAAGGCACTTTCGATGAGCTAAGGGATTTGATGAGATCCGCCATGGTGGCTTTGATTCTGAAGAAACCATTTAATTTTTCTGCTATGATCTTTAGATATCTTTCTGACAACATTACTAAAGCAAAAGATAAATTCTTTATGTATCCAAGATTCATCCAGATGTTGATTGATGAGAAGTTTCCTGAGCAGAATTTACCAAGAGTTGCATATGATATTCTAAAGTTGAAGCATATGACTGATTCAAGTCTGGGACAAGTGAAGATTTATCAGAAGAGTAGTGATGTGGTTCTGACAAAAGATTTGATTTGTCATTGTGCAACAACAAATTATGTTGCTCCACTAGAAGATGCATGGAGACATGCTGATTCAAACTCAGAAAGTGAACAAATGGATGATGATGATCAACAACCACCACCTCCTCCTGAGGATCCACAAGTTAGACAAACTCAAGCACAATCATCTCAAACTCATCAACAAACACAAGAACAAGAACAAGAAACTCCAAATATAACTCATAGTGCATTTTTTCCTCTTCAAGTCATTTATCCTGATCAAGCTGATGTTCAAGAACAAGCTGATGCTACTATTTCATCTCCACATGTTGAGGCTGAGAATGTTGATACTGAAATGGAAGAAAAATCCACTGAATCTGAAATGGAAAATGTTCAAGTTGGAAATAGAATGGTGAGAAGATTGAAGAGAAATCCGATGCAACAACAACAAAACATAGATGAAAGAGATGAGAGGAATGATCCTAATTTTATGGTTGATGAACCAGAGACATCAAGACCAAAGAAGAAGAAGAAGATGGCTAATGTGCCTAAGAGAAAGAAGTCAAGGACTCCAAGAATTATAGTTTCTTCTCCTGTGACTACATCTTCAGCACCTGTATCTATTTCTGTATTTGTACTTGTGTCTGTTGCTGTATCTGTTCCAGAGGTTGTTGTTTCTACATCACAAATTTCTGTGCAGACTGAAGTTTCAATGCCAAGTTTTGTTGATAATATAAATGTTGCACCATTTATGGCATATTTTGCTGAAGCCACTACTGTTACAACTTCATGTCAAGAAGCTTCTACTTCAAAAGTTGATTCAATGTTTGAGGGACTAGATGATATGGATCTAAATTTTTCTTTGGATTATGATGATTCTGATTTGAGAAGGAGGATTTCTATTTTCACTCAAGAATTTGATAAATACAAGAAGCAGAAGGAGAAAACTGAGTCTGAAAAACAACCTTCTTGTATTCAAAGTGATTTTGAACTGATGAAAATTCATATTGATCAGTTACAGAAGTGGAGAGAAGAGGATTTACTAGATAAGAAGATGATGAATGAGAGAATTTTATCATTGGAAAGATTGGCTAAAGAACATAATGATAAGATTTGTGACAGTTCGGCAATTCCGGATTAACCCCGTTAACTAAAGGTTAACAAAATCGAAACGAAATTACACAATACTGAACTAGAGGGACTAAAGGTAAACAAAACTAGTTTCAAAATAATTAAACTACAAGGTTTAATCTTGCAATTGTGTCAAAGTACGAAATTTTGACTTTGGATAGTCAAAATTCGGATTTCTCTCAATTGAAACCGAAATTCCATGATTAATCAATATTATAGCTAAATTAAACACTCACATAACTGTAACATCAGTGCCGGAACCGACACCGGAACAGTGATCTCTACAGTAAAACGAACAGTAATCAGGTACGAACTATATGTGTTTCATTGCTTATAATATTCATATCATGTTTCATTGTCATTTCATGTCATCAACGAACAAATTCAGAAATCAACTCTGAAAACAAAGTTCAGAACAATGGTTCGTAAGTCAGATAATTATCTGGCGACACAGAACCATCATGTGTTTATTTGTTAGGCTTTTATTACGTATAAACGTATGTGAGGCATTACAGAATAAAACAACAGATGTCGTTACGTGAATGCTAAACTGACGGATTATTCGTATAGGTGACGATCTGTATGAATACATCTGAAAGTTTAACGTTCTGAATGATGTCTAATAATTAGAAAACCATATTGAAAAGCATAGTTATTGTCGTGGTCGTACGGGTGACGATCTGAACGAACGCGCGCAACAACTACGCGATTCAATTTAAACAGTAAGTTAATTATTTCTGAAAATTTTAAATAAATAAAATATATTAGTTAATTTATTAGGAATCACAACCTAAAATGATTTTATAAATTATATTTTAAAAACCGAGCCGTTTCGTTACGAAAACGACGAGAAATCGGCATTTTTACGCGAAACTACGCGAAACCGAACGAACCTGAGCATACCCGGGTAAAACCAAGCCATTTATCCTGGCATTCAATGCCATAACTTTCCCCAACTACCATTTTTCACCACCACCGTTCATCTCTCTCTGTCTCTACTGTCTCTCTAAAATTTTCATCATCTCTCTAAGATTTTACACTCAAATCTCCACCATTTTGTGTGTTCTTGGTGTCAAAACAACCCTTATAACTCGTAGAACTCGAAAGTACAAGAGATCTGAGCTTCCATCCATCACATTCGAGGTAAAACCCCTATTTTGAACTCGGTTTTTAGGGTTTTCGAAACCCTTTTGGCCGGTCCCTTGATAGCCGGTTTTAACTCATTTTTAGCCATAGAAAAAACATCACCACAACATAGAATGAAGTAAGAACAAGTGATGCATCATTGGATGAGCTTAAATCTCGATTTTAGGACGATGTGTCCGGGTGAAATGAGCGGCCGAATGAGCACCACCCTCATTCGCCGAAAAGGGCATCCAACTTCATTCGGCCGAATGGCCAGGGGCACTCCCATTCGGCTTAAACTCATTCGATCTGTTTTCATTCAGCCAAGCATCTTGCGAATGAATCCCTTCGTCCAAGCACTCATTCGACAGCCATTCATTCGGCCTAGGCCTGGTTAGGTTGATACATCATTCGGCTAATCACCATTCGGCCATACTGCCTTCATACGGTCAAAGGATCCCTTCGACCATTGCTATTCGGTCGAGCCTCATTCGCCCACACCACATCTAATCAGTCGATAAAAGGGGTATTTGATTGGTTATCATGGTTTCGTGCATGGGGAAGTACGTGGGAGGGTGCATGGGATGATATAAGAGTTTCTATTTCCATGCAATATAAGTGAGTGGATATAGTTTCATCATAGGACATTAAACCAAGTAGGGATCATAGTAACAATGGGAGTTAAACTAAAGTTCTTTTAAATAATCGTGTGAATCCAAAAACAATAAGCTAAGGTTGTGAAGTGTTGATATGACCATTAACACCTACACCATAGGAAATCTCTTAAGGACAAGAAACTAACCTAAGTGATTCACTAGAATTACCTAGGACAAGTTACTCAAAGAACTATCAAGAAATCATTCAAAGATCAAAGTCAAGTAATGGGCCGAGGTTGGCCCAATGGGCTTAACTTAAGCTCATCATGTTATTTATATTAATCTTTTAAATAATTATGTTTTAGTAAAAGAAATGATTTATAAACTTTGTTAAACTACAATAAATCATGTTTTCTAAACCCTTAATATAGAATGGGATAACTTACAAATGTTTTAATTAAAGACTTTAAATGAAAAATCGTGGGATAAGGGTTATAAATGGGTAACTAGATTAGACTAGGTAGATGAAGTCTTAGAAACACCTTAGCAAACTAGGACACTTAGTTGCACACCGAGACTAAACCTTAGACCCAACGTCTATTATAAATACTTATCGTATTCAAATCTCTTAAAACAACTTAGGTGCTAAAGATACATAAGCAACAGTCAAAGAGTGCGCATTATCTTTTGTGATTCATTTGCACAGCAACACAGGTGGAGTTCATTGCCCCTTTTCTAAACATTTTTGTTTTAAAACGCGGGGCTGAGAAGCATGCGTAAACTGATTTATTTAAATTGTTTACTTAAATTCTTTTAATTTGTATATGTTTTACATGTATAACTATTATTCTAGAGTTCTGTCTAGGTAAACTGTTTATTGGACTTAAAATGAGTTATCTATTCGTCATGAGTAAATAACTCTTCAAATCAAAGAACTCTTTTCAAAGAACTATTTTCAAAGAACTAAAGATCTAAAACAAAGTACTATTTTCAAAGATCTATTTCAAAGAACTAACGGTCTATTTTCAAAGAACTAACGATCTAATTTCAAAGAACTATTTCAAGAGGGTGTTTTCAAAGAACTAACGATCTAATTTCAAAGAACTATTTCAAGAGGGTGTTTTCAAAGAACTAACGATCTAATTTCAAAGAATTATTTCAAGAGGGTGTTGTCAAAGAACTAACGATCTATTTACAAAGAACTATTTCAAGGGTCTAACTGGGAAATATCAAAGATAGCATGTGCCATTCTCAGCTTTGAAATATGTCCTAGCTAGACTGATCAAATATGAGACGCATGTTTGATGATATTTACAGTATTCCCTAACTGTTTTGAGGAAAATCTGGGAAATATTCAAAGATAGCATGTGAACGGTCAATAACGGTCAAGAACGGTCAATAAAATCCTATATTTCAAAAGATGTCCTAGCTAGACTGATTGAGTATAGGTCGCATGCTTGATGATGTTTACAGATCTCCTTTACTACTAAGTACCTGATTGATATACTAGTCTACTCGAGTATGACCAAGGCCAAATCATTAGGACTTAGATTTTATTAAATGTTTATTTATTTATTTAATTAAGCATTTATTTCACTGTTTGTACAATTGTTGTGGTTGATCATATTTGTGTGATAAACTCAAAGGATCCATAGAGATCTCAAATCGTTGTATTTACAGGAACAAAGAACTGAAGAACAAATGGGTTGATGGTAGGGGTAAAACGCTTAATTATCATTAAAAACAATGTCCTATGTGGATTAGTATGTGGTGGGACGGCGTCTGGGCGGGTTGTAGGCTCGACTCAGGGGTATGCCCTATATATAAGCATACCGATCTGGATGATACATGTGATGTTAATGAGGGTAAGGTTGTTACCCGAGGGTTTAACAAATGTTTTGAGTGTACATTAGAACTATAGTGGAATGGAAGTGTATCATAGGTAAAAGTGCTTAATTATCATTAACAACAGTGTCATATGCGTATTAGTATGTGGTGGGACGGCGTCTGGGCGGGTTGTAGGCTCGACTTAGGGGTATGCCCAATATATAAGCATACCGATGTGAATATTACATGTGGTGTTAATGAGGTTAGGGTTTTTATCGAAGAAGGTTTTCAAATCATTTTCAATTACTAAACTATATGAACTCACCAACCATGTGTTGACTTGGTCTTTTTGCATGACTTCTCAGGTGACGAACAAGTCAATTAAGAAGCTTATGCTTTTGGACTAGGACTTTAGATAGAAGACTTAGTATTTTTGGACCTGCATCCTTTTGGAACATCATTATACAATTATTTTGTATATCTTGTATAATTACAAGATAGAAACTTTATGATGTTTATGGTAGATTTACATTATTAAATTATAAATGATATTGATGTAATATAACTTTGTAATTCTATTCTATTTAGCATTTTCTCATTTGTATCTTGTGCAATGTAAACAATCTGATCATCACGATTATCACTCACGATATCGCGCCCCAGGAACCTTCCGCCCGATGGGGAATCCGATCCAACCCCGCCGGCTCGGGGTGTGACAATAACTCACTTTTATGATGATTAACTGTTAATCATCAGTTATAACTCTAGAAAGGACCGAATTTACTAAATAGCAAGTCAAAAAGTCGAAACCGTAACCTAAGCATATCAAATGTGTAAAATCCGATCATAATTCACGAAATCGAAACTTCAGAACCTCTAATCGGCACTATTAGGTTCTTATACATTCAACAATTTGATCCGAGAAGCCACAGAAAGAAGATCTCAATCGTGAGGCGGCCGAACCTTAACCTTTTAGTCGAGCTCCTTGAATCGAACATCAAACCAGGTAACATTCGATCTCTACTCCATCTAAAGGTTCCGAAAAAGCATAGCCCTATGCTAATTGAGAGTTCTATTATCAAATTATAGGAGTTCAAATGATTAGGGTTCACACCAAGAACGATTTGGGGTTTTCTAGTCAATTGAATTTAAAAACCGAATTAAACTTCACAGAGAGTTTCGAAATCACCCTTTTAAAGAAAACACTATGACAATTTTATCTAATTATATCGAATTGGATCATCTCGAATTCTAGGCTTCATCATTTAAAACGACTTGGGGATTTCTATTCTAATGGGCAAGAAACTGAAATTAAACTATACTATCAGTTTCGGAATCTCCCGTATAACAAAAACCCTATGATAATTGTGTCAAACAACTACGAATTTTATAAGTTTGATTTCTAGGGTTTTCGGTTAAAACCATTCGGTGGTTTTTGATTTAAACGACTATAATGATTGAATTATTTTGTACAGAAAGGGTCAAAATTACCTATTATATGAAAACCATATGGATTTACAGTGTAATTTAAACGAATTGAACAAGTTTGGATCATGGAATTGGATAACCATGTTCGAAATCCTATGGGTCACGAATTGAGGCTTTTTGTTGACTAAAAATTGAATTAAAACCAATTTAGGACTCTATTAGATCACAGGAGCGAAGCCCCCATGGTTTGAGGATTGATCGGATTCGGGGTCCAATTGGGTAGTTTGGTTCGATTTAAGTATTCAAAAGGGGAACCACACTGATTTGGGGATTAAAAGAACTGAATTGGGTTCTATGTTGCAAAAACTAACCTAGTTCAGATGGTAAGGTGTGGATGTGTGGAGTTAGGGGTCACGGGTTCGAACCCGGTCTCTACCTGTTTTTGATATTAAAATCATTTTTGGTTTTTGAGACATAAAATCTTCGTTCTAACTCCGTTTTAACCCGTTAGAAATCTGTTGGAACCAGCATTGAATCCCGAACAGGATGAAATAATAAAATCTATATTTTGAACAAAAACTCAAATCGCGTATAATTACGTGTTGTAAAATGACATCGAATATACTTATACGATTTAACCGAACGAACTTAGATTCGTACACGATTTCGTATGAAGTTGCACACAATCTAATATACGTGTGTTGACATGTGTGTAATCACAAACATGACATGGACATCCAGAATAACACAACGCTATTGTTAAAAACACAGATTCTTCGTAGAGGGCTATTTACGCGACTTCACGTGTGTTTGATCATTCTGCTGCATTGAAAGGTGCGTTCACGGCCCCTTTTCTTATTTTAACTGTTTTGGGGGAGAAAATATGTTCAAACAAACATTTTAGATACATATCACTTGCATGAGTTAGCTATTTACATTAAGTGCGAACATAGCATTACAAGTCCTTACATATCGAACCGTTTAGTTTGCCGTAGTGCAAAGCGTGGTAGTTGGAAATAGATCTATTAGGTTTGACAAACCTCACTTGGTAGATTGTAGGTCTACGCAGGTGTTTGACTAGCCAATTCACATTACTATTGTTTGTGCTAGACAATAGTGGGAAAGGCAAATTACATTCAAACAGTCAGCTTCGGTGTCGACCGGTTATGTAAATAGTACAAATGACTAGCTATCATGACTATGCATGTGTGATTATGTTATCTGCAAACATTTCGTTTCAAATAGTTGTTACAAACATTTATGATTAAACAAACCTGTGTATGCACCAACCTTTGTGTTCACTTGATTTACATGTTTTCTCAGGACGTTAAGGTACAAGAACAAGCAAGCATGGACTAGGATGTGGAGTCGCATGCATATTTTAATTCTTGTGTTTTGAATTTGGACATTTAATATTTTGACTTGTAATTTATAGTTTTCAAACCCTTACGTTTGTTATTCTTTTAAAAACACTTCCGCAACGTTAGAACTTTGATATTACATTTTTAGACCAAAGTTATGTTTGAAAAGCATATAGAGGTCTTCACTATGTCTAATGATCTGAGATCCTGTTTTGTCACGTCCTAAACGGTATGATTCCGTTAGTTGAAATTTGTGGGTGTGACAGATTGGTATCAGAGCGATTGGTTATAGCGAACTAGGTTTGCATTAGTAGACTTAGACTATAACTGTTAGACATTAGACACATTTGTTTATACATCTGGGTTTTGCATAGTATTTACATATGGTATTATGTAACAGATATGGCAGCACCATCACCACCACACGTGATCATACTTGAGGATGAGGAGCCGATAGCTCCAGCATTTCATGATTTTGAGGAGGATCCCGAGGAGGTTCCAGTGGAGGATTCGGAGGAGGATCCCGACGACCCGGAGGAGGATCCAGAGGAGGATCCTGAGGAGGCACGCAAGAGGACCCACAGGAGGCTCCTAAGGAGGATCCCGCTAAGGAGTCTTCCGACCGTATGCCACCTACATTTCGTGCCTCTAAGAGGCCACGATTTGAGTTTGATGATATCGCCCGACTGACTTGGGATTCAAAGTGGGCTAATGATAAGATCGAGCACATCGCGCAGGAGCTCAGGGATGTAAACGCTCGATACGCAGCTTCGTAGTGTAGTCCAGGGGATGGAGTCTCACATAGTACATCTGACTACATGAGTGTAGGAGGAGGAACATCGAGCTGACATCGCTGAGGGGAGGTTGATTGTGTTGGAGGAGCAGTTTATATCTGACGCATAGGAGGAAGAGGAAGAGGAGGAGATACCAGCACATGATGTTGATTCTGATGCTGATTCTACTATTGAGAATGCCTGATTTTTTTGATTTTAAACCTAGAAGGGGCGGGTTGTGTCCCTGTATTAGATGTTTGAAAACTTATGTTTTGATTTTGAAAGTATTGTAATCAATTCAGATTATTATCTATTGAAAAACTATTACTTATTGCCAATAGTTGTGTTCAATCAAACATTTACATGTTTGTTGTTTGTTGTATTGTTTACACATTTCACATTGGATTTTGGTAACACTCTAACATTTATTCTAACTAGGAAGATAATGGCCGGTGAAAACATCAATATGACAGTTGCAGAACTCAATGAGCTGATCAACAACAGGATCGCGAAGGCTATCGCGAACTACACTCAAACACACACGATAGGACCACATGGTCCAACTGCGGGGTTAGTGAAGCGACAGGTGTGCACGTTCAAAACGTTTTTGGACTGCAAACCGCATAATTTCAAAGGATCGGAGGGGGCCATTGGACTCCTACGATGGATTGAAAAGGCAGAATCAATGTTTGACATGTGCAACTGTCCTGAGGAGAACAAAGTCAAATATGCTACGAATACGTTGGAGCGTCCAGTGTTGACCTGGTGGAACTCTAATGTTCAGACTTTGGGATTGGGAGAAGCTAATGCCTTGACCTGGAATGGGTTCAAGACATTACTGTAAGAGGAGTATTGCCCTCGCAGTGAAATACAAAAGCTGGAGGATGAGTATTGGCATCTTAAGATGGAAGGTTCTAATATCGAGGAGTACACTACTCGGTCACACGAATTAGCCAGGCTCCTACCACACATGGCTAATCCACCGAGCAAGTGGATTGAGAGGCACATTGGGGGATTAGTGCCTCAGATCCAGGGGTTAGTCACTTCTGCAAATCCCACAACTATTCAACAAGCTATTCGGTTGGCGCACCAACTGACTGATCAAGCAGTACAACAAGGAACATTGCCGAAGAGAACAGCAGCTACTAAAGTGGGACACCACAAAAGGAAGTGGGAGAGCAGCAATTTCAAAAACTCTTCTCAACAATCGTTTCAGCAAAACCGTAAGCAGGATTCAAACAAGACTTATCACAGTTCGAACAGTGGTCAGCGGTCATCTAGAGGGTATACTGGTAAATACCCAAAGTGCAACAAGTGTGGATTCCATCATGTCGGGAATCAGTGTGATAAGTACCGATGCCAGCGATGCGGTAAAGCGGGTCATGCAGCTAAAGACTGCCGTGGAGAGCTGCAAACAAACTCCATCAACCAGAACAACACTCAAAAGGGATGCTATGAGTGTGGCAAGCCGGGGCATTTCAAAAAGGATTGCCCACAAATCAAGAAGGGTGGGGCTAATGATACAAACGGCAACGGAAACGACACCAATAACAACAATAATAACAACAACAATGGTGCTAAGGGCAGGGCATTCGTGATTGGAGGACGTCTTACGGGTACGTTCCTCTTGAATAATCACTATGCCTCTATGCTATTTGACGCTGGTGCAGACCGGAGTTTTGTATCTAGTACACTTTCTAAGTTATTAAATGTTAGTCTTACTGCCTTAGAAAACCCATACACTGTAGAATTAGCTGATGGCAAGTTAATTGTAGTAGAAGATATCCTTAAGGGATGTATGCTTGACTTGATGGGTCAAACACTGGAAATTGATCTCATGCCTATCACTTTAGGCAGTTTTGATGTAGTCATTGGCATGGACTGGTTGTCCAAACACCAAGCTGAAATAGTATGCTAGGAAAAGATTGTTCGTATACCTCTTCCACACAGAGAGACACTGTATGTACAAGGTGAGAAGATCAGTATGCCACTGCGTCTCATATCTTGTGTGAAGGCACATAAATGTCTTCGTAAAGGTCATACAGCAGTTATAACACTTATAACTGAGAAGCCGGTAGCTGAGAAGAAGATCGAAGATATCCCAGTAGTTTGTGAATTTCCAGAAGTATTTCTAGAAGACCTACCGGGATTACCACCTATCAGACAAGTGGAATTTTGTATCGACCTTACACCAGACGCAGCACCAATAGCTAGGGCGCCTTATCGACTTGCACCATCTGAAATGCAAGAGTTATCTACACAACTGCAAGAGTTGTTGGATAATGGCTTTATATGACCTAGTTTTTCACCATGGGGAGCTCCAATCTTATTTGTCAAGAAAAAGGACGGGACTTTTCGTATGTGCATTGATTACCGGGAACTGAACAAGGTTACCATAAAAAACTGGTATCCGTTACCTGGAATTGATGATCTGTTCGATCAGTTGCAAGGTTCGAGTTACTACTCGAAGATTGATCTCAGATCGCGTTACCATCAACACAGAGTCCAAGAGGAAGATATTCCGAAGACAGCATTCAGGACACGCTATGGCCATTACGAATTCTTGGTCATGCCATTTGGGTTGACAAACGCTCCAGCAGTATTCATGGATCTCATGAATCGAGTTTGCAAACCTTATCTTGATAAGTTTGTCATTGTTTTCATCGATGACATTCTCATCTATTCCCAGACTGAGGAGGAGCATGTTGAACATCTTCGATTGCTGTTAGAATTACTGAAACAAGAACAATTGTACGCTAAGTTCTCAAAATGTGACTTCTGGATGTGAGAAGGTCAATTCTTGGGTCATATAGTCAATGAAAAAGGCACACATGTTGATCCAGCAAAAATTACCGAGGTACGAAAATTCCTTGGTTTTGCGGGTTATTATTGACGATTCATTAAAGGTTTCTCAAAGATCTCTCAACCACTTATTGCCCTTACTCACAAAGGGATGAAGTATAACTGGACGGATAAACAGGAAGCTACATTTCAGCTATTGAAACAGAAACTCTGCAGTGCACCGATTCTGTCCCTACCGGAAGGAACAGAAGACTTTGTGGTGTATTGTGACGCATCCGCACAGGGTTTGGGATGTGTGTCGATGCAACGTGATAAAGTGATTGCTTACGCGTCACGACAACTGAGACCACACGAAAAGAATTACACTACTCATGACTTGGAGTTAGGAGAAGTTGTATTTGCCTTGAAGATTTGGAGGCATTACTTATATGGGACCAAGTGTGCCATTTACACTGATCACAAGAGTTTGCAACATATCTTTGATCAGAAGGAGCTCAATATGCAACAACGACGATGGGTCGAGCTGTTGAATGACTATGAATGTGCAATCAAGTACCATCCAGGAAAAGCTAATGTGGTAGCTGATGCTTTAAGCAGAAACTAATTGTAATTATTCCTTCGATACTATTGACTGGTAAACTGAGGAATTGATTTTCTATCATGTCACATTACTAGTAATAGTTTCGTTGAAGGATATGAGAACACAAATGTGATAGAGATAAATTGGGTGCATTGTGATTTGATTACGTGAGGAGCACAATGGATTCTTTTTATGCTCTATGCACACCAAGATGAAAACAATATCTATAGGTTAACTATCACTCTTATTATTATTAGTGAATTACAGTTAACCGCATCACCGAGAGAATAATAACAAGGATAAGATTGAATAAGTCTATTTTTCCTTAAAACACTAAGGGTTTATCAATACTTCGGTTTTGATAACTATAATACCTCATATTCTATTATTCTACATATAACACTCTGGGTGCTGAACAAAATCTTATAGGTGAATATCAAACGGGTTGAACACATGTGAGACGGAAATGGGTATCTATAGTTGTATTGCAGGTGGTGTGGATTCTATTAGTTATGTGGTGGGATGTCGGCTGGGGCTTGATCCCCTATGTATTCCCAATATATAAGCATAACTGATAGGGTGAAATGTAACTTGTAAATGTAACTATGGAGAGACCATTGTGTAAGATGGATGAATCAAACATTAACAAGACTCTTGTATGACATTGTGATTATGAATGTTAAAAAATAAATGGTTTTCAATTACTAAACGTATGAACTCACCAACCTAGTGTTGACTTTCTTTGAATGCATGTTTTTCTCAGGTTACGAACATGTTTAGTCACCAGATTCAGGATGCATTAGCTAGTGGACTTTTATAGTGGACCTAGCTACATTTTGTGTGCATCACTTTTGAATGATGAAACTTTGAATCATCTTTTGCAAGTCTTTTGCAGAGACAAGATAACTTTTTTATTTTTCATCTTGATGGATGCACTTAGTTAAATTATGAACATGATAATGTGATTTAACTTTGTAATTCTGTATCTATGTCATTTAACATTTCTAGTTTATATATCAAGTGCCATGTAAAAAATCTGATCATTTTGATTATCACACGATATCGCACCCCGAGAACCTTCCGTTCGATGGGAAAGTCGATCCAGCCCGCCGGCTCGGGGTGTGATAGATTGGTATCAGAGCCATGGTTATAGAGAAATACAGGTCATCTTGTTTCAAACGGTTTGGCCTAGACTATAACCTAGGGACCCTCCTGTAGAGAATATAAGACTCAGGACTTATTTTCTATGTTACATCATTTGATCATGAATACTAACCGATAGTTTTTTGGTTAAGATCGAAATGTTGCAGGGACAACCACCATCATCACCTCTTCCTCCTCCACTCGAAGTGGACCCAGCAACTACTGCATTGGCAACCCTAATTACTAAACAGTTGGTTGCAGTGATTCCTGAGATCATCAATCGGATCAGGAATAGTGAGGAATATGCTAGGAGTTGTCCACCTGTCACTGCTGAACAGGGGAACCCTAAGAAGGGAGAAACCAACAAGAAACCCAAGCATCGTCCTGCTGAAAAGCAGAAGAGACCTGTGAGCTTCACTGAAGCCACACCTATCAGTCAAGTCATGCCAGATCTTCCTGCAAAGAGTGTCAAGATTTACAAAGGAAAGGCTCCTCTTTGCCAACTCTGTCAATATCATCACCATGATAGAACTCAGTGTCGTCAGTGCAACCGTTGTGGGAGGATAGGACACTGGGCTACTTATTGCAAAACTTCAGTGAAATCAAATCCACATCAATACACTGGTAAGCATCCCAAGTGTGACAAGTCGGGATTTCATCATGCTAGGAACAAACAATGCAGCCATTGTCTGAACTGTGGAAAGAAGGGACACTTGATTCAGAAGTGTCGAAACTTTCCAACACATAATCTGAATCAGAGGGCAAGTAGATCTACTTCCTCTCA
Source organism: Mikania micrantha (assembly GCA_009363875.1). Taxonomy (NCBI): domain Eukaryota; kingdom Viridiplantae; phylum Streptophyta; class Magnoliopsida; order Asterales; family Asteraceae; genus Mikania; species Mikania micrantha. The sequence goes on from CM018693.1 coordinate 73,488,136, forward strand.
ACACAACCACCACTGCTACACCTGCGGAATTCCTGGACACTTCGCAAGAGACTGCCCTTGGAGAAAGCCTCCAACAGCTCCAACGTCTTCAACAGCTCCAGTAGCTACAGAGGAACTACTCGCACTACCAGCTCCAGATGTACGCTCGGAGTCGGATGACTTCGTAGGTATGTCATTTTAATTCTGCGTATTTAAGTTATGTTTAGAATTGTATATTATGTTGTAGTTTTAGTGACAATATTTAAAGTAACCATACATTAATTAGGTGGCAAATAGATGATAGGAGTTAGGATAATTATTACCATGCTTTGTTTGAGAACCATTACTTCAGAAGAGATAGATTCAGAGAACATAGTATGAAATCCTTAAACCAATTGAGTCTAGTTTATTCTTAAATGATATAGTCTTAATTATTAGGAAAGCTACTGATATATTCTTCGAGATTTTGCCGGTAATTTTTTTCCTTAAACATCAGATAGAGTTTTATAACAATTGTATGACTGTATAATATCAGCTTTAGATAAGTATACAAATTAACACACTATAGTTGTAGGAAATGCCGAGTTAAGCGGGTAGACCGTTATTTCAAACATAGTGATGGAAAATAAGGACTGATAATCAAAACCACTGAAGACAGACGAATGAAAAAAAACGCAGATTGACCAACCACGGATACCTTCTCTTTCGAATACAGAACTACTGAACTTCAGAATTGGAAGCTCAACAGCTTAAGATTCGCAAAAGAATTACCGCAAACCCCTTTGACTTCGGAAGATAATAGTTGGGCCTGATCTCTTCGGAAGACAACCCAGGTTTCGGAAGACAACCCAAGGTTTCGGAAGACAACCCAGGTTTCGGAAGACAACCCAGGTTTCGGAAGACAACCCAAGGTTTCGAAAGACAGCCAAGGTCTCGGAAGATAACCTCTGATTAAATAATAACTACTGTTTAATCAGCTTTCGACGAGCACCTTCCAAAAGAATAACCACTGAAATTCTATATAATTATCTCAACCTCGGAAGAACTGAAGACTTCCGAAGACTCATGATTCCGTAGTTGTTGACTTTGTATTGGTTGTACTATTCTGATGATTCAGTGTCTGTAACATTGTCAGCTGTTTGTCGTTTTATTCCTCTGTCTTGTAACATTGAATTTGGGGTGTTAAACCCCAAGATTCCCTCAGATAATGGAGTTACACTCCAACATCATCCGACCAAAGCTGGCAGAGTTACCAACATCTCGTGATCGATGATGTAAGGTAAATACGTGCGTAATAAGGACGATGAATAATGGCAGATTCATTCTTAGAGATGTGCTTAGATTCGACACCAAAGTAAATCTGTACCCTTGTCATAGGGCAAATTACCATGTTCTTTGGTAATCCCCTTAGACATTGAGGGTATACGCTAGAATCTGGAAACAGATTCAGAGGTGACAGCTCAACGTTATCTGAAATAGGTCGGCAAAACAACTAAGATCTTGAAATTGATAATCTGAAACATATATTTGTGTAGCAAAGACAATGAGGAATAACACGTGGAACAAAGATTACATTGAGATCACATAAGTCAAATGATATTTGAGTAGAAAAAGGGTTATTGTGCATCACTTTTGGATAGATGCATGGGTTTACCTCATAGGTGAATCTTTACCCTAATCATGACAAATCTACCTTACTTGTAGGTAGTTTCCTCAAACAATTAAAACACACACCGAGATTCTGGAAACATGTATATAGGTGATGTGTCAAGTATAAGGTCATACACACATGATCTAGGATATGCTATAGATGACCTAAAGGTCGAGATCGAACAATCGAGATCTAGAGATGCGAGAACAACATGAGACACTTCTAAAGGAGTATTACCAGATCGCTATGATTAAATCACCAAGCTTTCATCCTATACTCCTAATAGATACTAAAACATGCGAGTATATAATACCTATGATCAAGTCCGCTCACAATTCCCATGACATCAAGGAATTGTGACAGGGACCACTCAACTAGATCATATACAATTAAAAACATGCTATGAGTTACCGAAAGACCTCGATCTTCTAACTAAAATAGTCGGTAAACTCGTAAACTTTGTAGTAACTGCAGAAATACTTCGGGATTTACGGGAACTGCAAAGTCAACCGCTATCCAAAGAGGGATGGTCTAGACAATTGAGAAACATAAGTCCTAAACGAATGTAAAGTAAGCTGATTCTATCACTATCTGTGAAAATGGAATCGAAATTATTATCTCACAATCATAATACTCTAGCTATCGTAATAGCACTAATGGAGTATTCGCATTGGAACATCGCATGCTTAAGGAGAACATTAAAATCTCTAAAGTTATTGGAACAACTCGAAATACCACAACGGAAGTGTACATGAACAACTACAGATTTTAAATGCCAAGCTACCTCTCACTTCCAGTAGATCTGATGATTATTGGGCCACCATGAACAGTTGAATCGGGTCTGCTCAATTCTCATATACATGCATAAAATCAATGACTAGTGAAGAGACTTAAGTACCCTAGAAGCTACATCCCATTGAGGAACCTCGAATGATACGGGTCGTACAACCGAGAGACTGAAACGAAGTCGTATTCCATCGAAAGGGTTCAATGAAACTCCAAACGCAACTCCGAGTTAACTTGGAGGCGTGAGGAACACATTAAGTGAAAACATCTCCACGTGTACATAGAAAAAGTAGTACCCGACAGTGATGCTTAAATTTCGGGACGAAATTTCTTTAACAAGGGGAGACTGTGACAACTAGTACCTGAGCGTCCGGCAAATCCGTACAGTGTGTGGGTACTTACACCTAAACTATGTGTGAACACTATGTGATGAACAATATGTGATAACAATTTAGTGGAAACAATTAACAGTTGTATACATTTTGATGATAATTGAAATATAAATATGCAACAATACAAAGGTAATAACAGTTGTACATGTTTAAGTGAAAATTTAAATACAGTAAATACAACAATTCGGATGAAACAACAGTGTGAGAACAAGTAACGAAACCATATCGGTTGCGATCTGATCTTCACAAATAACAGAAATCAGATGGCTGATAATTCTATGAGTAAACAATGTGAAACAAGTGTGATTATGTTCAATTAGGTGTGTTTAGTCGAGTCCGTCAATGAGAAAATTCAATGCAAAACCGAAATTCAGTATCGTTTCGGAATAATAAACTAACAGTGTGTTTGCGCAGGTGACGATTCACACAAACACATTTATGGGTTTAACATTCTGAACGACATCTGAAAAATAGAAAACCATATCAGAAAGCGAAACATACGATCGTATTCGTACAGTTACCACTCTGTACGAAAACGCGTGTAAGTTACGTTTTCTGACGAAACGGCAAAAACAAACGATTACGAACGTTAAAATAATTAAAATAAAATAAGAATCATATTTATTAGGAATTACCACCTAAAAAAAGAATTTTATAAAAATATTTTAGTAAAGTTACACGTAATTAACGTTACGTAACGAAATAACGAGGTTTAACGGTCTGATCACGAACGAAACAGTAAAAATAAGTAAAATACAATATTTTACGTGTTACAATTTTGAAACTCATCAGAAAAATAATCCAAGAATTATAAATTTCGGTTTAAAATGCTTAATTGCGTAACCGGAATAACGCACGCGTAAAAATACGCGAAGACGACACCGAGCGAGACCGAACACGCGGGTAAACACCCGGGGTATAAAACCCCATTTTTCTTCACCTCCTTCACCATTTTCCAGCCATAATCTCTCTCTCTCTCACTCCAAGAACCCGTCACTCTCTCTACTCTCTCTCTAAGCTTCACCAACACTCCACCATAGCAAACCACCACCAAATTTCGTGTTCTTGGTGTCTAAACGACCCTCTCAACCAGTAGAACAAGGAAGTACAGAAGATCTAACCCGAAACAAGCTCGGTTGGAAGAAATTCTAGAGAGAAGGTTCGGATTTTAGGGTTTTCTACAAACTCCACCCAACCACGGTTTTAACCGATTTTAAACATCTCTTTTTCGACCCATACACCTTCTAAACGATTTTACCCACATAAACCCACTCAAAACGACTATATATACGACTATAACTCAAAGTCGTCTTCTCCCATGGCTGAAAACCTGTTCGGGCGAATGCCCAGGGAGTGAGCCGGGAGAATGAATCAGGAGAATGAGCCAGGGAGAATGAGCCGGGGAGAAATAGTCGGGAAAATTAGTCGGGAGAATGAGCCGTTTGGGTGACTCATTCGGGCGAAGGACTCATTCGGGCAAAGGACTCATTCGGGTGACTGACTCATTCGGGTGAAGGACTCATTCGGGTGAACACTCATTAGCATGAGCCATTCTTATGAAAATCACAAGAATATGAGTCATTTTCACTACACCAACTCAATTAACAACTCAGATTTCAAAAAGAACAATCAAATATGGGATCATAACTCAAATAACATTTAATCAAACACAGGACTGGAAATACAACATCAGTACGACAACAGTGAGCGCGTGCATTTCTTGAGTCTAAGTCAACCACTTCAGCTACAAGGTGAGTTCATATGCCCCTTTTCAAATCTTCTGATTTTAACTTCGGGGCTGAGAAACATGCTAACTCTTTTATTATTTAAAAGTTTTAGTATTCTAATTCATTCAACAGGTGATATAGATAAAATTGATTTTATCTTAATTATCATATTATTACCTGATTATATCATTATGTGTGCTTGTGTGTGAAATAACATGTAAAGCATAACAGGAATAATATCATGAGAACATAACTTCATGATACTATTTCATCAAAATTAATGACACAATGCATCAAGGCTAGAGCTCATAACAACGAGCTTATAACACTGAGACAACAAGAATGATAATCATGATAACGTAACTTCATGATGATAATATCATTCACTACATTTATTAACACTGTGTAATAAGACGAGCTCTTATTTCACCATGTTAAATACATTGAGTTTACATAACATTGAGACAACATGGGACAATCACTTGGGATATCGATGTTGATAATCATGATAACATGGTTTCAAGATATCACCCCTCACATATGCTAACATTGTATGATAAGATGAGATCTTATGCATCAATGTTAAAGACAAGAGATCATAGCATTGTGTTCATTTGATTTTGATTTAACAATAAAACATATCAAGGATGATGTCAAGATAACATAATTTCCTAATATCATCCAATCACTGAAATAACATAAGTGTATTAAGATTGGATCTTATGACACTTCATTATTTACAACAAGATAACAACGTGATCACATGAGACAACTACAAGGGCTAACAAGAATGATAATCATGATATCGTAACGTCATGATGATGATATCATTCACCACATTTACTAACATCGTGTAATAAGACTAGTTCTTATAACACCTTGTTAAAGACCACGATGTAACATCACTGTACTTTCGGTTGTCCGTACGTTCGTACATCCGTACGAATGCACTGTTACGACTGGAGATTTATTTATTTTGAATGATTATGAAATTATTGATTGACATTACTGATATTATCACTGTTACTGGTATACATGATTATAATTTATTATACGCGTAAACCACGGGAAGTTTAGTTGTAATTCAACTAAACAGACCCGTAGTGTTTATCGCGGTTACTTATCAGTGATAATGATGGATTATTGGTCTGAGAATGGATTGAGATGGAATTGGGAGTTTGTTTGAGTCTGGTTACTAAACGTAGTCAAGGACCCATGGCCATGGTTTATCGAAATAGCGGTGGGACGGTGGCTAGGGCAGTTGCGACTGACCCTTACATATGCCCTATATATATGCATATTTCGGTTTATCATGGATGTGTCAGTGACTAGGGTTTAGTGGGTTTTGGTTTGGAAAATGATAATATTAATGTATTAAATAATGGGAATTAATTACGCGAAGTGAGGTTACGAACATTACTTAAACGTGAATATTAATTCAGAAATGTTAACTTAATAAATGTATTCGCGTGGGTGACGATTCACAAGAATATAATTATTAAGAATAATATACTGAAACGATATTCCATAAATAATAAATCAAATCGAAATACGATACGAGCGTTGGATTCGCAAAGGTGACGATCTTTACGAATACGTACGCGAGTAACGCTTTTCGACGAGATAATTAAATAATATCTCACGATATTAAATTAATAAATAAAACTTAAAACGTTTATTGGGAATCACAACTTAAAACGAATTCAAGTAAACTTAATTTTTAAAGTATTAATTTAACGATTTCGAAATAAAACTAAGACTGTTTTACGAAACCACTTTAATTGAAATCGTTTTACGAATTAAATTATGTAAATCATTTTATTCAACGAAATCCAATTATTTGAATATCTTATGTTTAAATATGTTTTACGATAAAACCAAGGGTTTCTGTAAGTTAACGCGATAAAAACGAGACCGAGCACGCGGGGAGAACCCGGGCTATAAAAGCCCATATTTCTTTCTTCTTCCTCATTACAAGACTTCTCTCTCTCACTAAAACCATAAAATCCGTCACTTTCTCTCTCTAGACCTTCTCTCTACCATAACTTCTTCGTTTCTCAACGAAATCGCGAGATCTTGGCGCCCACGCGTTCGTGTGATCAAGAGCTACAAGTGGATACGAAGAAAGCCAGAATTTGACCAGTGGATCAAGGTAGATCTACTGTTTTTCTTTCGGTTTTATTGATAATCGCGAATAGATAGTTTATTCTAGTCATAATCGACCTAAATCACTTGGAAATCACCAAAACGGGTTATTAGAAAGAGTAGGAAAGGTTCGTGGAACTTTTAGCAGGTTATTTGGAGGATGACGAAGCTGAGCTGCGAAGGAAAACACAGGGTTCGGGACTGTCTAGGCCGAACCCTTGCTGGCAGTCTCGCGAACCTAGCAGAACCCTTACAGGTTCGACGAACCTTAGGCCAAGCATGAGTGTCACGAACCCTCTTTCCTTGGCTACGAACCCTAAGGAGCCGAACCCTCCTTTCCTGCTTAGCGAACCCTTAACATGCGCAGCCGAAGCTTGTACCTTGGCGAGCCCTAGGAGCTGCGAACCATAGACGAGCCTTGCATGGCTGCATGGGCAACGAACCCTGCCCATTTGCAGGTTTCCTAACCGAACCATGCATGCTCACATTAGTCGAACCCCTGGCTCACGAACTTAGCTACTTGCAGCGAACCCTCCTTGATTCTTTACCGAACCCATTAGCCGACGAACCTTGTGGTGGACGAAGCTTGTGGTGGCCGAACCATGTGATGGCCGAACCCTATCATGTGCCGAACCACCATCCTGATGGACGAACCTAGGTGCTTAAAAGCCATAGGTTCGCTGCTATTTTTCGACCGAACCTAAATGTGGTACTAGAATGGGGGAAAACAAAGAGATTAGGGCAAATCATGAGGATACATGCATGCATGGGATCAACTATGAGTCACCACCTTCTTTTAAATAAGCTAAATTACATTATAAGATCATACATAGCTTCAATGTCCCAAGTAAATGACTTCGGCATTATTAACGTGACCTAAGAACCTGTTTTAACTATACAAATTCAGATACAGTGTTGTTTAAATGGAATAATGCATGAACCATTTAAGTTGATACTTTTCTTTCTCAAATACAAGCTCTAAGTAAATTGTGGATTTATATGCATATAAGGCTTGTGTTATAGACAATTAAACAAGAGTTTTACTAAACATTAAAATGAATGCTATTAACTTAAACTAAGGTGGTTAGCATGGTGGACATGCATGTAATTGTATACCTATAATAGTGTAACAAGTGAATCATTGTAGTATAGTTGGAAACTAGCAAGACTAAGCTATTAACTAATGATGAACACTTATAAAAGAGTTGGAGATTCATTTTAACTTAGATTGAACAAACTAAGTTAATGAAACACTAATGAATTAAAAAGGAAACATTTGTGATCATTTAATCAAAATAAAATGCATATGCTTATAAACACGAACACTTATGAAATACAGATTCTTGAGTTGCTTTGAGTTTACATACGCGAGCGCGCATTATACGAGAACCTGAATTCTAAGGACTTCAGGTGAGTTCTCATAACCTCCCTTTCTTTAAACTGTTTTTGGTTTTAAAACCCGGAGGTGAAACATGTATACCAAATTAAATATTATTTTGATAACACAAGGTTAATACCTGTTTATCAATATGATATTCACATTTGAAATTATCATTATTATGGGATTATCTCTTATTATTTATATCCATGTAAATATTGTTATTGACCTAGGTCAATAACAAAGATTACAAGTATTGTCACAAATCCCGAGAATCATCGCTCTTAACTTCGGTTAATTGCTTTGACATCGTGTATTGTCACGTGGATGGTTTCCACATCTGTGAAGCATTGCCTTTGACTTCGGTTATTTGCTTTGGCTTCATGTATTGTCACGTGGTTAGCTACCACTCCATGAATCATGTATTTAACTTATGTTAATTACATAATGATCATGTATAGTCACGAACATTATTTGAGAATATGGTTGATGAGATTGGTTGATTAGTTTGTGGATTGATTATCTATATTTGATTATGATTATTTGTGATTGGCTATGATTGATTTGGTTATGTGGTTATGTGATTGTGTATGTGTTTGGCTGTTAAATTGATGGATGTGTGTTGGATTATCTCATACAGGTATTCATATGGATTTTCTCAAGAAGATCATAAGTTTTATACTCGTTTTAAACAAAGCATTTTATAAAACCATTTTAAGCATAAACTTTCAAACTCATTTTACTAAAACATTTTTAAATATAAAAACTTATGATTACTCACCAACTACTTTTGTAGTTGACACTTGATTTTCTTACATGTTTCAGGTGATGGAGACAAGTAGGAATGAAGAGAGGATCTCTTCTATTTTGGACATCATCATCATATAGGATCTTGGACTTAGTTAATTAACTAAATTTCTGGCGATTAGAGTTTAGTTAGTTTAACTAAATCTTTTGTGTATTTGACATACTTGATTCATGATAAACATGATTTTTGTGTAATTATTGTGGTTGATTAAATGATATATGATGATATGATTTAGATGCCCATGAGCTTGTGAACAATCTACACATCCCTCGTGGCATCCCGATGATTCCGCCGTCGGTCGGGGTGTTACAGATTGGTATCAGAGCCTGGGTTATAGGGAATTAGGTTATCAGAAATGGTTGACCTAGTCTATAACCGTAGGATACCCTAGTATGAATTAATTTCATACACTAGTTAGTATATTCAGGATTTCATGCTTATGTGTTTATTACATGTTAACTGAACTCCTGTTATACATCTGATATATATGCTGCTTATTAATTTCTTGCTTACGTGTGCCCTAATGATTCGATAAGGACATGCACGTGGTGTATCGTAAAGGTGGTGGGACGTTGGCTAGGGCAGTTGCGACTGACCCTTACATATGCCCTATATATATACCATTTACGGTACATTGGGTGGATGTCAGTATTGAAGAATGTGGGAACTACCCGTTTGGAAAATTACCTGCTTAAGAAATTAAATGCTTAGGAATTATCTGCTTTAGGAATTATTTGTTTTATCTATAAACTCCAGACAAGGACACACTCGTGGTATACTACAAAGGTGGTGGGACGGTGGCTGGGGCAGTTGCGACTGACCCCTACATATGCCCTATACATATACCATTTGTAGTATATTGGGGGTCTGTCAGTGTCAGGAACTTAGGATATTACTAGGAATTATTGTGAGATGGATGTTGATGGTCTGTTGGTTAAGGTTGGTTTGGATTGACACTTTGGATGATCACACTTGATAAACACTTATAAATTCCCTTATAAAAACATACGGATTGGACACGTAGGGTGCATAGGATTAATGAACGATATGAGCGATTAGTGATGAAATATGGACTTGGGTGATGATATAGACACTTGATGATAATATAAACGCATAGTGATGATACTAACACTTAGTGATGGTATGGACACTTGATGAGAATAAACTATAGGGAGGATATGAACACTTAGTGACAATAAGAGCACTTCGTGATGATATGAACCCTTAATGATGATTATCTACATTGGGATTGATATGGGTTTTAGTGAACTTATACAATTGGGGGAAACTTAATGTCAGGTGAACTTAGACATTAGGTGAACTTAGAAATAGGCGAGCCTACATGTCAGGTGAACTTAGACATTAGGCAAACCTAATTGTTCAAGGACACTAGTGATCACTTCACTCAAAATTATCCTATTTAGGATAAGGTTTGTGAAGTGAGATTATGGTGAAGTACATGACACACTCTACACACTAGCAAGGGCATAATCGTGGTGCAATGGAACGGTGGTGGGACGGTGTAGGGGAGATTGCGATCTACCTCTGCATATGCCCTATATATAAGCTTGTTGCATTGCATTGGGAGGTTGTCAGTGTTAGTATAGAGTGAAGAATGTATAGGATCTAGGAAATAGTTAGTTAACACTAGTTATGACCAACTAGGACACTTAGAACAATAATAGGAAATTATAAACCTTTTTGAGTTTAATGACTAATGGGAGAGAAATATAGTTCCTATATGTAATCATAATTGTCTAATGGACTCATTTAAACATTGTTTGTATGACTTACGTTGTAAACGGTAGTAACATGTTTCTATTTCCTTCAGAAACATGCCGCCTCGCCGTCACAACGGAGATGATACGAACGCAGAGGATGCTAACGGTAATGCTAACCCTGGCATGCAAGAGTTAGCTAACCTCATCACTGGGTTGGTGAACCAGTTGACTCAGGCCAACCAGAACATCAACCAGAACCGAGGTGGTGCAAACCAGACAACTTGCACGTTCAAACACTTCAATTCCTGTAATCCCCTGAAATTTACGGGTGCTGAATCAGCCACTGGTCTGCTGCAGTGGTTTGAGAGTATGGAGAACACCTTCATCAACAGCGAATGCCCTGAGAATCTGAAAGTTCGCTATGCCACCAGTGTTTTCCAAAAGAGAGCACTGACTTGGTGGAATGGGGAAAAGCGAACTAGGGGAGTGGATGCTGCCTTAGCACTGACATGGACAGAGGTCAAGACTCTGATGACCACTGAATTCTGTCCTAGAAGCGAGATGAGGAAACTGGAGGCTGAGTTCTGGGAACTCAAGCAGGATAGCGGAGAGAATGTCATCTACAATACTCAGTTTCATGAGTATAGCTTGCTGGTACCTCACTTGGTGACACCCTTGGAAAGGGCGATTGAGAAGTATATCGGCGGGCTGCCGGTGCAGATTCAGGATACAGTCTATGGGAGCAATCCCAAAACACTTGAGGCTGCAATCCGGTTATCTGCAACTCTTACTGACAATCACGTGAAGAATGGAACTCTTACTCAAAAGGGATATAAGAAGACTGACACCAAGACTGCTGCAAAGGAAATCAAAACTGAAGTCAAGTCTGAAGCTGCTAGCTCGTCCAAAAGCAGCAACAAGAAGAGAAAGAATAGGAATTTCATGGTAACTGTACCTGCTGCGAAGTTTGCGCAGCAATCATCAAACAATTCTGCTGCAAGAAGTTACACTGGGAACACTCCCCAATGTAACACTTGCAGATATCATCATGCCCCTAACTTGCCGTGTCGCGTTTGCAACAACTGTGGCAAGTTCGGGCACTATGCAAACGTTTGTCGGAGTGCACCGCAAGCACAAAGGATGCAACAGGCACCGCTTGCACTACCAGCTCCTCAAACTCAACCTATTCCGGCTGTACCCATTCGCCAGATACCTCAAGCACAGGCAAGAGCCTGTTATGAATGTGGTGAAGTGGGTCACTTCAGAAATCAGTGCCCAAAGTTGACCGGGAATAACCAGAGGGTGGCAAGAGGCCGGGCTTTTCAACTGAATGCTCCAGCTGCTCAAGCCAACCAGGATGTGGTCAACGGTACATTTTTGATCAACAACTCTTATGCATCTGTCTTATTTGATTTTGGTGCCGATAGGAGTTTCGTTTCATATGATTTTGAATGCTTGCTTGGTAGAACACGTACATACTTAGATAAACCGTTTAACGTGGAAGTGGCTGACGGAAACACTATTGATATTGACACTATTATCGTTGGATGTACGGTGAACTTAAATGATCACGTTTTCCCAATTGATCTCATACCTATGCATCTTGGTAGCTTCGATGTTATCATAGGCATGGATTGGTTAGCCACCCACAGAGCGGAGATTGTTTGTCATGAGAAATATATTCGTATTCCATTACCTTCGGGTGAAACTTTGAGAATATTTGGAGAAACTGCTAGTAAAGGTCTTAAGCTGATGTCTTGCACTAAAGCACACAAGTACCTTAGGAAGAAATGTATAGCCTTCTTAGCACACATTGTGGAGAAGAAAGAGAAAGAAAAGAGAATTGAAGATGTTCCGGTGATACGAGATTTTCCAGAAGTCTTTCCAGACGATTTGCCGGGTCTTCCACCAGAACGTCAAGTTGAGTTCCGAATCGACTTGGTACCTGGTGCGAACCCAGTCGCCAAAGCTCCCTACAGACTCGCGCCCTCAGAGTTGCAAGAATTGGCGAGTCAACTGCAAGAACTTACCGATAAAGGGTTCATCCGCCCGAGCCATTCGCCATGGGGTGCACCGGTCCTGTTTGTCAAGAAGAAGGACGGGTCATTCCGAATGTGCATCGATTACCGCGAATTGAACAAACTCACAATCAAGAATCGATATCCACTGCCGCGTATCGATGATCTCTTCGATCAGCTTCAAGGCTCGGCATGGTTTTCAAAGATCGATCTTAGGTCTGGGTATCATCAGCTTCGCGTACATGATGATGATATTCCCAAGACAGCTTTTAGAACAAGATATGGCCACTATGAATTTCTGGTAATGCCTTTCGGTCTTACCAATGCACCTGCGGTTTTCATGGATCTCATGAACCGTGTTTGCAGGCCATACTTGGATAAATTTGTGATTGTATTCATTGATGATATTTTGATTTACTCAAAGAGTAAGGAAGAACACGAGAAACACCTTAAGTTGGTTTTGGAGATCCTAAGAGAGGAGCGACTGTATGCCAAATTCTCTAAATGTGAATTCTGGCTTAAGGAAGTTCAATTCTTGGGGCACATAGTCAACGAGTATGGTGTACACGTAGATCCTGCGAAGATTGATGCTGTGAAGAATTGGAGTACACCGAAGACACCCACGGAGATTCGATCATTTCTCGGACTTGCCGGTTACTATCGGCGGTTCATCTCGAATTTCTCCAGGATTTCTGTCCCTCTCACTGCTTTGACCCAGAAGAATAGGCCATACGAGTGGGGACCAAAGCAAGAAGAGGCATTTCAGACTTTGAAGCTGAAACTTTGTGATGCTCCTGTCTTGACATTGCCTGATGGAGATGATGATTTTGTAGTTTATTGTGATGCATCCAACCTAGGTCTCGGTTGTGTTCTCATGCAACGGGGAAAGGTCGTGGCTTATGCATCAAGACAATTGAAGATTCACGAGAAGAACTACACTACACACGACTTGGAACTTGGTGCCGTCGTGTTTGCCTTGAAGATATGGAGACATTATCTTTATGGCACTAAGTGTGTAGTGTTCACTGATCATAAAAGCTTGCAACATATTCTCAATCAGAAAGAACTCAATATGAGACAACGGAGATGGGTTGAACTGTTAAATGATTATGACTGTGAAATTCGCTATCATCCTGGTAAAGCGAATGTAGTAGCAGATGCGCTTAGTCGCAAAAGTCAAGTTCAGATCCGTAGTGTCCGAGTGCACAATAACCTCCGTAATGATGTTCTCACAGCCCAACAATTCTCATTAGCTCAGGATAACTTGAAAAATGAGATGTCTTGCGGGGCTGAAATCTTATTGGAAACTAAAGATGATGGATTAATGTATTATTTGAATCGGTTGTGGATACCGAACAGGGGTGATCTGAGGATGCTGATTATGGATGAAGCTCACAAATCTCGTTACTCAATCCATCCGGGCTCTGATAAGATGTATCAAGACCTTAGGGGCTTGTAATGGTGGCCTGGAATGAAGAAGGATATTGCTGAATATGTGTCAAAGTGCCTTAACTGTGCCAAAGTCAAGGCAGAACATCAGCGACCTTCGGGATTGTTACTACAACCAGAAATACCGATGTGGAAGTGGGAGAATATCTCCATGGATTTCATTACTAAACTCCCACGGACCGCGAACGGTAAAGATAGTATCTGGGTAATTGTTGACAGATTGACCAAGTCGGCTCATTTCTTACCGATACGCGAAACTTCCCCTGTGCGGAAGTTAGCTCGTATCTACATTGATGAGATCATTAGCCGACATGGTATTCCCTTAAGCATAATATCGGACCGTGATGCTCGTTTCACGGCACGATTTTGGGAATCACTTCATGAAGCATTTGGAACAAGACTGGATCTTAGCACTGCTTATCATCCTCAAACGGATGGTCAAACGGAGCGAACGATTCAGACATTGGAAGATATGTTAAGAGCTTGTGTCATCGATTTTGGTGGCAATTGGGATAGCCATCTACCATTGGTTGAGTTCTCGTATAACAACAGTTATCACGCGAGCATTGGTATGGCGCCGTTCGAAGCTCTTTATTATGGGATTATCTCTTATTATTTATATCCATGTAAATATTGTTATTGACCTAGGTCAATAACAAAGATTACAAGTATTTTCACAAATCCCGAGAATCATCGCTCTTAACTTCGGTTAATTGCTTTGACATCGTGTATTGTCACGTGGATGGTTTCCACATCTGTGAAGCATTGCCTTTGACTTCGGTTATTTGCTTTGGCTTCATGTATTGTCACGTGGTTGGCTACCACTCCATGAATCATGTATTTAACTTATGTTAATTACATAATGATCATGTATAGTCACGAACATTATTTGAGAATATGGTTGATGAGATTGGTTGATTAGTTTGTGGATTGATTATCTATATTTGATTATGATTATTTGTGATTGGCTATGATTGATTTGGTTATGTGGTTATGTGATTGTGTATGTGTTTGGCTGTTAAATTGATGGATGTGTGTTGGATTATCTCATACAGGTATTCATATGGATTTTCTCAAGAAGATCATAAGTTTTATACTCGTTTTAAACAAAGCATTTTATAAAACCATTTTAAGCATAAACTTTCAAACTCATTTTACTAAAACATTTTTAAATATAAAAACTTATGATTACTCACCAACTACTTTTGTAGTTGACACTTGATTTTCTTACATGTTTCAGGTGATGGAGACAAGTAGGAATGAAGAGAGGATCTCTTCTATTTTGGACATCATCATCATATAGGATCTTGGACTTAGTTAATTAACTAAATTTCTGGCGATTAGAGTTTAGTTAGTTTAACTAAATCTTTTGTGTATTTGACATACTTGATTCATGATAAACATGATTTTTGTGTAATTATTGTGGTTGATTAAATGATATATGATGATATGATTTAGATGCCCATGAGCTTGTGAACAATCTACACATCCCTCGTGGCATCCCGATGATTCCGCCGTCGGTCGGGGTGTTACACACGAGAACACATAACACTAAGAACAGATGACCCAGAGATGATGACAATGGGTGAACATATGACAACAACTAATTTTTATTAAGACTGCTAGCATTATATCACATCAATCATGTGTTCATGTATTCAAGCTCAAATTGTAAGTCCCTCATCCTCGAATCGTTTACTAGTTAATTTAGCGGAAAAAACCGATGATAATGTAGTGGTATCATAGGTTTGACAAACCTTCGGTGGTTGAGGCCGGTATGTTGATCGTATTATCATTTGGCCGGTAACGTATGACCGGTGACAGGGCGACACCAGTCAGGTTTGGTAAACGACACATGGTGATATTAATCTACAGAAACTAATTGTAATTATTCCTTCTATACTATTGACTGGTAAACTGAGGAATGGATTTTCTATCATGTCACATTACTAGTAATAGTTTCGTTGAAGGCTATGAGAACACAAATGTGATAGAGATAAATCGGGTGCATTGTGATCTGATTACGTGAGGAGCACATTGGATTCTTTTAGGCTCTATGCACACCAAGATGAGAACAATATCAATAGGTTAACTATCACTCTTATTATTATTAGTGAATTACAGTTAACCGCATCAACGAGAGAATAATAATAAGGATAAGATTGAATAAGCCTATTTTTCCTTAAATCACTAAGGCTTTATCAATACTTTGGTTTTGATAACTATAATCCCTCATATTCTATTATTCTACATATAACACACTTGGTGATGAACAAAATCTTATGGGTGAATATCAAACGGGTTGAACACATGTGAGACGGAAATGGGTATCTATAGTTGTATTGCAAGTGTTGTGGAATTCTATTAGTTATGTGGTGGGATGTCGGCTGGGGCTTGTTCCCCTACGTATGCCCTATATATAAGCGTAACTGATAGGGTGAAATGCAACTTGTAAATGTAACTATGGAGAGGCCATTGTGTGAGACGGATGAATCAAACATTAACAAGACTCTTGTATAAAATTGTGATTGTGAATGTTAACAAATCAATGGTTTTCAATTACTAAACTTATGAACTCACCCACCTAGTGTTGACTTTCTTTAAATGCATGTTTTTCTCAGGTGACAAACAGGTTTAGTCACCAGATTCAGGATGCATTAGCTAGTGGACTTTTATAGTGGACCTAGCTACATTTTATGTGCATCACTTTTGAATGATAAAACTTTGAATCATCTTTTGCAAGTGTTGTGCAGAGACAAGATAACTACTTTATTATTCATCTTGATGGATGCACTTAGTTAAATTATGAACATGACAATGTGATTTAACTTTGTAATTCTGTATCTATGTCATTTAACATTTCTCGTTTATATATCATGTGCCATGTAAACAATCTGATCATTTTGATTATCACACGATATCGCGCCCCGAGAACCTTCCGCCTGACGGGAAAGTCGATCCAGCCAGCCGGCTCGGGGTGTGACATAGACGAAGATTGAAAAAGCTAGAACAAAATTGGAATTCTTATTTCAAGTTTTGGTTCTATTATGAAACATCTTCTAGGGCAGTTATTTTATTGAAAGAAGATGAGAAATGGAGGGTTATAAGACTGCTTGATCCTGTTTGGTTGGTGAATTGTTAAAAACAGGATATTGATGTTCTTAATGAAGCTAAATTTTTGCAAGGGAAGGATATCATGATGTTGGGGTCATTTATAAAGATATGGCTTTGCAATTTCAAACTATAGCAAGGATGTGCTACACTTTGGGAATTCATTCTAGTTGTAAATGGGAAGATGTGAATTATTTGTATGTTGAGTTAATGGCGTTGCAGAAAGAGATTGATGATAGAGATGCAAAGATTGAAGCTGAACGTTTATCAAAGATTCAAAAGTCAGTGATTATTCGTGCTGAAGATAATGTTTGTCAAGATCAATCGTTGAGTGGGACTCAGATTGAAGGTTGAAGATCAAGATTTTGAAGCAACTATTAAGGGGGAGTTTGTTAGGTCATTTTGTAATAGGTTGCTTTCAAAAGTATGTAATTTAACTTAGGTTTTTGCTAGGTTCATCTGGCACACGAACCTAGGAAAGAGTTGTAAAGGTTCGGCGAACCTAATGCTTTGTATTGTAAAGGTTCGTCTGGCGAACCTAAAGGTTCGTCTGGCGAACCTTAAGGTTCGTCTGGCGAACCTGATGGTTTGGCTAGGTTCGTTTGTTTTGTGTATATATTGCAGGTTTGTCTGTATTTTGAAGTGAGTGATAGAACAGAGAGAACCTATGTGAGATTAGTGTGATTGTAAAGAACTGTGTGTTATTATTTCATGTTCTTGTAATCTGATTTTGTTATCAATGAACATGATGTTTATCATAAGGATTGTATATGTTTGGTTCATATAGATTTAATCTAGATTCCGCATAAATTGATTTGTTAATAGAATTCCATTGATCGATCTAGAGCAATCTACACACCCTTTTCATAGTTGAATCTGAAATCCCAGTTTTCTCCCTTATCATTCTGAACCATGAGTGCCTTGTTTGCATTTGATGAACTAGCTTAAGCAGGAGTGTCAATTGGTACCAATCTTCTCTCTGGATTAGCAGCTGATGATCTTTGATTCTGAAAAGGATTGTGGTTACCCATCTTCTTAGTGGTCTTAAGGTCTTAAGTACCCACCCTCAATCATCATCCAAAGATTTGTATCCACTCCATTAATGTGAATCTTAAATCGGTACTTCCAATGCAGATAATCATCTAAAGAAAGTAACATCGGAGCTTTGTTCGAATTCCCCATCTCTGTCTCAGTAAGCAACATGTTTTGAATTATATTGTTCTGATTAGCCATCAATGCAAGTTCTTCCATCTTGTCAAGAGTAGACTGATCCAACACTTAGAAAATTTTTCAAAAACTGTTGTCCGAATGAATCTTTTATCAGCCGAATGTCGGAGTCCGAATGAGTCCGAATGAACTAAATAGACCTGATGACCCTTTTGATGCGAATGAGGAGACAACCGAATGAACTCTCAGCCGAATGAATCTGAACCAACCGAATGAAAAGCTATTCGCACTAACTCTTGACCCGAATGAGACCTATTCGGGCGAATGACTGATTCGCACAATGGCTATTCGCTCCATCGACTCATTCGCATAAACTGGGGTTTTCAGCAACAAAAATTCCGATATCTCTGGATTTTGATCGAATCTGACCTCCAAATTTGGTATGAAACATTAGGAAACTATCCCTAACCTTTTGGAATGCACTATTAACCAAAACAACTCGAAATACCACGATTTTCTAATGAAACAGTTGGAGACTAAGAAACTCAGGGTTTTCGAAAATCTCGAATCTCCAATCTAAAATATGATGATTTGGATCGACAATTGAGCAGAATCAAGAGCCAAAGATCTGATACCACTTTGTAGGACCTAAGAAACCATCAGAAACAACTCGGTTCCTTGAAAAATCTGCTCGACAGGCCCTTGAATAGTGCGGAATCCTATTCAAGGATTTTCCAATCGAAATATCCAAGCCCCGTGGCAATCCGACGATGTAGAATCAACGTTTTGATCGAAATCGAAGCACCACGGGGTGAGAATCGAACTTGGATAGGAAAAGGCGGCACAAAACCCTAGAGGAATGACTTAGGGCACTCAGGGGTCAGAGGAATGATGTAAGAGTTACTGAAACATTCTGTTTGCAGTCCTATACATATAGGTTGTGCTCATTCGGCCGAATGAGTGGTGCGAAGCATTCGTTAGCCTCAGCCATTCGCTAGGCATTCATTAGTGCGAAAGGACTCAGTCTTAGGAACCATTCGCACGAATGGTTCTGTAACATAGTCAAATTCAAACATAGATAAACATATTAAACTCAATTAAACATATACGAAAAATATAGAAAAGTCGATTTCATTAATAATATGAACTTTACATGATACAGAACTAGGGACATTACATGCATCAAAACTCTCCTTGCTTCATTTTCTCAGGTTGACAAAACAAACCATAACTCTCACAAGTTTGGATTCAAGCTTTCTCCCACAAACTATGGTTATTGGAATGCTATGATTGAAACCTTCCTGATCCCTAACAATATTTTTGGCTATATTGATGGTACAATACCATGTCCACCTGCAACCATCCCTACTGTTGGCCCTTCTGACAAGGATGTTGTTCCACCATCACAACTGAATCCCAATTTTACCACATGGCTGTCGAATGATGCTCATGTTTGTATGTTGATCCTATCTACAATATCTGAAGCCTCTTTTCAGCATGTTCCAGGCAACTCTACACTCGCGATCTCTGGTTATCATTACAGCTTTCTTATGCCCCCACACTGCATCTCGTGAATACACACTCAAAGGTCAACTGTTGAGGATTGAGATGAAAGCTAATGAAACAACTTTGGCTTATCTGACCCACGCCCAAGAGTATGCTACTGCCCTAGCAAATATTGGGGAGCCTATTAAAGACAAAGACATTGTTATGGTTGTTGTTGCAGGACTCCGAGACGAATACAACAGTCTCAAATCAACTACTTTGTCCCGACAACATCCCACAGCCTTTACCGAACTGCATGGTCTCTTGGCAGATCATGATTACATGATCAGGAAGTCTCTGCCATCTGTCCCCACCACTCAAGCATTTATGGCAGCTTCTAACCCGCCTTTGAATGGGGCAGTGGCTTCTGCCTCTTCCCAACCAGCCACTGTTTAGGACATTAAGCATCTTTTGGGACAACTTGGCCTTCACAATCAGCCTACAAAAGCAGCCACAACTCAAGCATTTTACACTAACCGGGGCGGTATGGGTCGCGGCCGTAACGTCCACAATCGTCGGAGTCACTGTTCCTCCAACACTCG
The DNA here is from genome assembly GCA_009363875.1 of Mikania micrantha. Classification (NCBI taxonomy): domain Eukaryota; kingdom Viridiplantae; phylum Streptophyta; class Magnoliopsida; order Asterales; family Asteraceae; genus Mikania; species Mikania micrantha. The sequence continues at coordinate 73,508,555 of CM018693.1, forward strand.
CAACACAGGCAGTTCAAATAGTAGTCAATTATCATGGGCTTCAACACAAAATATTGTATTTGGCACCTGCAACAGATGTGGTATTGGTCACATCCCCTCATAATGCCCAAACCAGGATCCTACTACTATTAGGGGACGCCAACCGTTTGCCAACTATGCTGATTCTCGGTCTCGAGCATCATCTTCTTCTTGGCTTCCTGACACAGGGTCCACAAATCATGCTGCTCCAGATCTCTCGGGGTTTGAGTATGCTGAACCCTATTATGGTGAGGATAACTATCATGATGGCAATGATACTGCTATTCTAATTTTTCACATTGGTTCAAAACATTTTTTTCTCCTAATAAAACCTTTTCTTTAAGTGATATTCTTCATGTTCCTCAAATAAAAAGGAACCTTCTTTCTGTTCAAAAATTTTGTCATGGTAATGACGTGTTCTTTGAATTTCACTCTACCTTTTTTTGTTGTGAAGGACAAATTTACACGCATTACCCTCCGACAGGTCCAAGCAATGATGGGCTATACTCCATTACTCTTCCTCAAGTTAAACCAGTTTCTAAAGTTGCTTTCTCATCCGTCCGTGCTTCACCACACACATGGCATCAACGACTTGGTCATCCACATTCCCAGCTATTGCAGTCAATGATCTCTAAATTTTGTTTACCTGTTTCTAATAAAAAGTTTTGTTCTGTTTTTGATTCTTCTCTTATTGGAAAATCCTCCAAGCTACATTTACCTTTGTCTGATTATAAAAGTTCTCATATTTTGGATTTAATTGTGTGTGATGTATGGGTCCAGCCCCTGTTTCTTCGTGTGATAACCACTCTTATTTTTTATTGTGTGTTGATCATTATTCTAAATTTATGTGGTTCTTTCCTCTTAAACGAAAATCAGATGTCTTCGATACGCTCAAGCATTTCTTACTCATGGTTGAGCGTCAATTCAACACAAAGTTAAAATCTGTACAGGCTGATTGGGGAGACGAATTTCGTACACTGTCGCCATTTTTCACCTCTCTTGGTATAGTCCATCGACTCTCGTGTCCACACACGAATGAACAAAATGGTCTTGTCGAACGTCGACATCGACATGTGGTTGAAACCGGTCTTACCTTAATAGCTCAATCTAAAGTTCCACAACGTTTCTGGCATTTTGCGTTTGACACTGCGGTATATTTAATTAACTGTATGCCCTCTCGCACCAATGACAGTCTTTCACCCTTCGAACACATCTTTTCATCGCAAACCTGATTACTCATTCCTTCGGGTTTTCGGATGTCAGTGTTTCCCTCATCTACGAGCCTACAATAAACATAAGATGGATTTTAGATCCCTTCCTTGTGTTTTTCTAGGTTACAGCATCGCACACCATGGGTATCCGTGTTTTAATCCCACTTTTGGTTGGATGTACGTTGCCAGGCATGTTCGCTTTAGCGAAGTTGCCTTTCCATTTGACGTCTCCCAAACACAGTTTCCACCAGCACCAACTCCACCATATTTCTCTTCTTACCCTATACCCATAAATCACCATCCATCTTCATCAGTCCAAACTTCACCACTCTCTCCTAATCTCCACATTGACCCACTCCAACCTCACCTCCACCCACACCACCAGACTCACCAACCTCCCCTTCCACCACCCACACATCAATCCCATCCTCCACATCAGCCTCTACTAACCCCTCCACCTCCTCTCAAACTCCACCACCACCACCACCTCCACCATTTCGTCCCCGTCCAACAAATCTTCGTCCCAATCCTAAACAGCCCGAAGATTATACTCCATCTTCTTTTCACACCTCCTCTTCCTTGGATAGTGAACCAACTTCTTTTACCATTGCTAACAGGAATCCTCGTTGGCAAGCTACAATGGTTGCTGAGTACTCTGCTCTTATGAGAAATGGCACCTGGTCTTGGTTCCTTGAGTCCCAGGCACCAATATAGTTGACTGTAAATGGGTATATAAAGTTAAAAGGGATCAACATGGGACTGTCACGCGTTACAAAGCGTGTCTCATTGCAAAGGGGTTCCATCAACAACCGGGCATTGACTATAATGACACGTTTATTCCGGTTGTTATGTCTACAACATTTCGGGTTGTTTTGTCTCTAGCAATTACAAGGGGCTGGTCCCTTCGGTTCAAAACGCCTTCTTACACTGGGATCTTACAGAGACCCTTTATCTCAGCCAACCACCAGGTTTCGTTGACCTACAGAAACCGAATCACGTGTGTCTCCTGCTCAAACAAGCTCCTAGAGCATGGTTTAATCGTCTCTCCATGGCCTTGATTGCTCCCGTTTTTAAGGGTTCAAAAAACAGATCCATCTCTTTTCATTTACTCTGCACATCGTACACTTCTGTATGTGCTAGTTTATATTGATGATATTATTCTTACTGGCAATGATCCCCGGGCCATTGATCGTGTTGTTCACAGCCTCAACACCACGTTTGCCATTCAAGACATGGGTCATTTATCTTACTTTCTTGGCATTGAGATTAACCCAAAAGATAAAGATTGGTTCTTTTTTAGAAAAGGTATATTTTGGATCTGCTTCGCAAGGCCGGTTTATCCGAGGCCAAGCCGGTGTCATCTCCCCTACATACTATTGCTAATTTGGCCATTGGTGAGAATCCATTTTTGATAACCCGGTTAAGTATCGTCAGATTGTTGGAGCTCTTTAGTATGTTACACTCTCAAGACCTGACCTGGCCTTTGCTGTCAACAAACTGTGTCAGTTTATGCACTCTCCTACACAAAATCACTGGTTTGCCGTTAAACGCATCCTCCGCTATCTTTAGGGCACTTTTGATTTTGGACTTTGGCTTCATCATAACTCGGGTTCACACCTTCACGATTACACATATGCTTATTTGAAAGTGTTCTCAGACGCAGACTGGGCTGGGTGTCTGGATGACTTTTGATCCACATGGGATTCGCTATTTATCTTGGAAATAATCTCATTTCTTGGGCTGCTTGCAAACAAAAGACTGTATCTCAGTCATATACAGAATCTGAGTATAAGGCTCTAGCTGACGCTGTTGCCGAACTCTCTTGGTTAGAAACTTTGTTATGAGAATTGTGTGTTCCAATGAATACAACTCCTACACTATGGTGTGATAACCTAGGTGCTACATACCTGTCAGCTAATCCGGTGTTTCAAGCTAGAACAAAGCATGTAGAGGTTGATTTTAACTTTGTTCATGAGAAGGTTGCTCAGAAGAAACTTAATGTCCAGTTTATTTCTACCACGGATCAGATTGCTGATATCTTCACAAAACCGTTGCCTTCACAACGATTTCTACTTTTAGTGTCCAAGCTACAGGTCGCTCCCCGACCTTAGCTTGCGGGTGAATATTAGTCATATTAAACAGTTCATAATTATCATAAATTATGTATTATTGTTGAGTCTGTTTGTTTGTCCTAAAAGCTTTACATCTTCTAGATCTAAGCCTATATATTCTCTTGTATTCTCACATTATATGGTATTATAATAATACAAAGGTTGTTACCAGTTTATTACAACACAATTACATTTAATTATGTATGTGATGTATTTGATGATTGTGATGTATACGTTCCTTTGCCTTTATCATATGAGGGCCTGGCCAGAGGCAAAACACGCCAATGCCGTTAAACAAGGTAATGAGTGATGTTGCTGATGTTTTTGACGGTTTCGTGCCTTTGTAAATTTGCAATGATGTATCTACAGTTGGGAAACAACACACCGCCATGAACATATCAGGTTACATGGATTTTAACAATTCTGTACATAACTTTTACATAAATATTACATACCCTTTAGTACTATTTTTTTCGTGCCTTTTGAAGATGAGGAAGACGTCCAGAGGTCCTACACATTTCTTACCCCCAATGTTACGAAGGTTTGGTGTCCGATATTAGATAACGATGCAAGACCACACGTAGGTGCTACATATGGTACTTGGAATGATGTTATTAACATGTACAAGAACTATGCTATGAAGTGTGGTTTTTCTGTCCGTGTCGGTCAAACCAAGAGGAACAAAGATGATGTGATAACACACAAGTATCTAAGGTGTAACAAATCCAGAAGATCACAAAGCAAGCATAAGTTTGACACGTTGGCTGAGAGTTCCTTGCATTTTAGGAAAGTTCTTTCCAAGTAACAGATTGCATAGCTCATATTGGTGTTCAAGTACAGAAGCCACATCAACATTTTCCTTATACAGGTTTGTTGAGTGCCACAATCACCCACTCGTTGAGCCTTATAATCTTGATCTAACTAAAGCATGCACAAAGTTATCATTTTCTACAAAACAGTTTATTCAGCACATGACTCTGAATTGGATAGGTCCTACAATTGCTCACAGGCTTCAGGTTTCTATGAAGGGTTGTCATGATCATGTCAAGGGAACCCCAACTAACTTTAAAAACTTTAGCCAGGCTATTCGTTTGTTTATCGGGAATCGTGACTCTCAACTGTTTCTTGATAGTCTGCGAGATCGTGTTCAAAATCTACCGGACTTCTATTTTGACTTTTGTGTTGTCAATGGTGAGCTAAGACATGCGTTCTGGGCAGATGAGATATCAAAGAGAAATATCGAATTTTTTGGTGATGTGCTTGCATTTGATGCGACCTGTCATACTAACAAGTAAAAATACCCTTACATATATTGTCCATTTGATATTTCATACTAAATGTTTTTCGGTTTACGTATTTTTTACATTACAATTAAGCAAATTTTACTTCATATGTGAACATTACTGAATTTTTACATATGGTTTTGCTGATACAACATCATTTTACCATGCGACTACATGTTATTTTCAAATGTTTTTAGGTTTACACTTTTTTTACGTAATAATTATGTAGATTTTTCTACATATGTAAAATCATATTGAATTGTAACCTATGATTTACGTATGTGTCACGCACGTTAGAATTAAGTACATTTCTTTGTCTTTTTTATTAGGTACAACATGATTTTTGTACCGTTCACGGGTGTTAATCATAACAAGAACTGTGTTACATTTGAGGCTGGGCTGCTACATAATGAAAAAATTGATTCATACACATGGTTGCTTAATTCATTTCTTGAAGCTCATGCGAAACAATCGTTGTTGGTTTTAACAGACCAAGATCCGTCCGTGAAACAAGCTATATCTCATATTTTACATGATTCAAGACATCGTTTACGCATGTGGCATGTAATGAAAAAACTACCCCTTAAGGTGTTAATTTTACATTAGTTTTACATGTTTATATGATTTCGTATTTGATGATTGTGATGTATACGTTCCTTTGCCTTTATCATATGAGGGGCCTGGCCAGACGCAAAACACGCCAATGTCGTTAAACGAGGTAATGAGTGATGTTGCTGATGTTTTTGATGGTTTCGTGCCTTTGTAAATTTGCAATGATGTATCTACAGATGGGAAACAACACACCGCCATGAACATATCAGGTTACATGGATTTTAACAATTTTGTATGTAACTTTTACACAAATATTACATACCCTTTAGTACTATTTTTTTTCGTGCCTTATGAAGATGAGGAAGACGTCCAGAGGTCCTACACATTTCTTACCCCCAATGGTACGAAGGTTTGGTGTCCGATATCAGATAACGATGCAAGACCACACGTAGGTGCTACATATGGTACTTGGAATGATGTTATTAACATGTACAAGAACTATGCTATGAAGTGTGGGTTTTCTGTCCGTGTCGGTCAAACCAAGAGGAACAAAGATGATGTGATTACACACAAGTATCTAAGGTGTAACAAATCCAGAAGATCACAAAGCAAGCATAAGTTTGACACGTTGGCTGAGAGTTCCTTGCATTTTAGGAAAAGTTCTTTCCAAGTAACAGATTGCATAGCCCATATTGGTGTTCAAGTAACAGAAGCCACATCAACATTTTCCTTATACAGGTTTGTTGAGTGCCACAATCACCCACTCGTTGAGCCTTATAATCGTGATCTAACTAAAGCATGCACAAAGTTATCATTTTCTACAAAACAGTTTATCCAGCACATGACTCTGAATTGGATAGGTCCTACAATTGCTCACAGGCTTCAGGTTTCTATGAAGGGTTGTCATGATCATGTCAAGGGAACCCCAACTGACTTTAAAAACTATTTCCAGGCTATTCGTTTGTTTATCGGGAATCGTGACTCTCAACTGTTTCTTGATCGTCTGCGAGATCGTGTTCAAAATCTACCGGACTTCTATTTTGACTTTTGTGTTGTCAATGGTGAGCTAAGACATGCGTTCTGGGCATATGAGATATCGAAGAGATATTACGAATTTTTTTGTGATGTGCTTGCATTTGATGCGACCTATCATACTAACAAGTAAAAACACCCTTACATATATTGTCCATTTGATATTTCATACTAAACGTTTTTCGGTTTACGTATTTTTTACATTACAATTAAGCAAATTTTACTTCATATGTGAACATAACTGAATTTTTACATATGGTTTTGCTGATACAACATCATTTTACCATGCGACTACATGTTATTTTAAAATGTTTTTAGGTTTACACTTTTTTACGTAATAATTATGTAGATTTTTCTACAAATGTAAACACATATTGAATTGTAACATATGATTTACGTATGTGTCACGCACGTTAGAATTAAGTACATTTCTTTGTCTTTTTTATTAGGTACAACATGACTTTTGTACCGTTCACGGGTGTTGATCATAACAAGAACTGTGTTACATTTGAGGCTGGGCTGCTACATAATGAAACAATTGATTCGTACACATGGTTGCTTAATTCATTTCTTGAAGCTCATGCGAAACAATCGTTGTTGGTTTTAACAGACCAAGATCCGTCCATGAAACAAGCTATATCTCATATTTTACATGATTCAAGACATCGTTTACGCATGTGGCACGTAATGAAAAAACTACCCCTTAAGGTGTTAATTATTACATTAGTTTTACATGTCTATATGATTACGTATTTGATGATTGTGATGTATACGTTCCTTTGCCTTTATCATATGAGGGGCCTGGCCAGACGCAAAACACGCCAATGTCGTTAAACGAGGTAATGAGTGATCTTACTGATGTTTTTGATGGTTTCGTGCCTTTGTAAATTTGCAATGATGTATGTACAGTTGGGAAACAACACACCGCCATGAACATATCAGGTTACATGGATTTTAACAATTTTGTATGTAACTTTTACACAAATATTATATACCCTTTAGTACTATTTTTTTCGTGCCTTATGAAGATGAGGAAGACGTCCAGAGGTCCTACACATTTCTTACCCCCAATGGTACGAAGGTTTGGTGTCCGATATCAGATAACGATGCAAGACCACACGTAGGTGCTACATATGGTACTTGGAATGATGTTATTAACATGTACAAGAACTATGCTATGAAGTGTGGGTTTTCTGTCCGTGTTGGTCAAACCAAGAGGAACAAAGATGATGTGATAACACACAAATATCTAAGGTGTAACAAATCCAGAAGATCACAAAGCAAGCATAAGTTTGACACGTTGGCTGAGAGTTCCTTGCATTTTAGGAAAAGTTCTTTCCAAGTAACAGATTGCATAGCCCATATTGGTGTTCAAGTAACAGAAGCCACATCAACATTTTCCTTATACAGGTTTGTTGAGTGCCACAATCACCCACTCGTTGAGCCTTATAATCGTGATCTAACTAAAGCATGCACAAAGTTATCATTTTCTACAAAACAGTTTATCCAGCACATGACTCTGAATTGGATAGGTCCTACAATTGCTCACAGGCTTCAGGTTTCTATGAAGGGTTGTCATGATCATGTCAAGGGAACCCCAACTGACTTTAAAAACTATTTCCAGGCTATTCGTTTGTTTATCGGGAATCGTGACTCTCAACTGTTTCTTGATCGTCTGCGAGATCGTGTTCAAAATCTACCGGACTTCTATTTTGACTTTTGTGTTGTCAATGGTGAGCTAAGACATGCGTTCTGGGCATATGAGATATCGAAGAGATATTACGAATTTTTTTGTGATGTGCTTGCATTTGATGCGACCTATCATACTAACAAGTAAAAACACCCTTACATATATTGTCCATTTGATATTTCATACTAAACGTTTTTCGGTTTACGTATTTTTTACATTACAATTAAGCAAATTTTACTTCATATGTGAACATAACTGAATTTTTACATATGGTTTTGCTGATACAACATCATTTTACCATGCGACTACATGTTATTTTAAAATGTTTTTAGGTTTACACTTTTTTACGTAATAATTATGTAGATTTTTCTACAAATGTAAACACATATTGAATTGTAACATATGATTTACGTATGTGTCACGCACGTTAGAATTAAGTACATTTCTTTGTCTTTTTTATTAGGTACAACATGACTTTTGTACCGTTCACGGGTGTTGATCATAACAAGAACTGTGTTACATTTGAGGCTGGGCTGCTACATAATGAAACAATTGATTCGTACACATGGTTGCTTAATTCATTTCTTGAAGCTCATGCGAAACAATCGTTGTTGGTTTTAACAGACCAAGATCCGTCCATGAAACAAGCTATATCTCATATTTTACATGATTCAAGACATCGTTTACGCATGTGGCACGTAATGAAAAAACTACCCCTTAAGGTGTTAATTATTACATTAGTTTTACATGTCTATATGATTACGTATTTGATGATTGTGATGTATACGTTCCTTTGCCTTTATCATATGAGGGGCCTGGCCAGACGCAAAACACGCCAATGTCGTTAAACGAGGTAATGAGTGATCTTACTGATGTTTTTGATGGTTTCGTGCCTTTGTAAATTTGCAATGATGTATGTACAGTTGGGAAACAACACACCGCCATGAACATATCAGGTTACATGGATTTTAACAATTTTGTATGTAACTTTTACACAAATATTATATACCCTTTAGTACTATTTTTTTCGTGCCTTATGAAGATGAGGAAGACGTCCAGAGGTCCTACACATTTCTTACCCCCAATGGTACGAAGGTTTGGTGTCCGATATCAGATAACGATGCAAGACCACACGTAGGTGCTACATATGGTACTTGGAATGATGTTATTAACATGTACAAGAACTATGCTATGAAGTGTGGGTTTTCTGTCCGTGTTGGTCAAACCAAGAGGAACAAAGATGATGTGATAACACACAAGTATCTAAGGTGTAACAAATCCAGAAGATCACAAAGCAAGCATAAGTTTGACACGTTGGCTGAGAGTTCCTTGCATTTTAGGAAAAGTTCTTTCCAAGTAACAGATTGCATAGCCCATATTGGTGTTCAAGTAACAGAAGCCACATCAACATTTTCCTTATACAGGTTTGTTGAGTGCCACAATCACCCACTCGTTGAGCCTTATAATCGTGATCTAACTAAAGCATGCACAAAGTTATCATTTTCTACAAAACAGTTTATCCAGCACATGACTCTGAATTGGATAGGTCCTACAATTGCTCACAGGCTTCAGGTTTCTATGAAGGGTTGTCATGATCATGTCAAGGGAACCCCAACTGACTTTAAAAACTATTTCCAGGCTATTCGTTTGTTTATCGGGAATCGTGACTCTCAACTGTTTCTTGATCGTCTGCGAGATCGTGTTCAAAATCTACCGGACTTCTATTTTGACTTTTGTGTTGTCAATGGTGAGCTAAGACATGCGTTCTGGGCATATGAGATATCGAAGAGATATTACGAATTTTTTTGTGATGTGCTTGCATTTGATGCGACCTATCATACTAACAAGTAAAAACACCCTTACATATATTGTCCATTTGATATTTCATACTAAACGTTTTTCGGTTTACGTATTTTTTACATTACAATTAAGCAAATTTTACTTCATATGTGAACATAACTGAATTTTTACATATGGTTTTGCTGATACAACATCATTTTACCATGCGACTACATGTTATTTTAAAATGTTTTTAGGTTTACACTTTTTTACGTAATAATTATGTAGATTTTTCTACAAATGTAAACACATATTGAATTGTAACATATGATTTACGTATGTGTCACGCACGTTAGAATTAAGTACATTTCTTTGTCTTTTTTATTAGGTACAACATGATTTTTGTACCGTTCACGGGTGTTGATCATAATAAGAACTGTGTTACATTTGAGGCTGGGCTGCTACATAATGAAACAATTGATTCGTACACATGGTTGCTTAATTCATTTCTTGAAGCTCATGCGAAACAATCGTTGTTGGTTTTAACAGACCAAGATCCGTCCATGAAACAAGCTATATCTCATATTTTACATGATTCAAGACATCGTTTACGCATGTGGCACGTAATGAAAAAACTACCCCTTAAGGTGTTAATTATTACATTAGTTTTACATGTCTATATGATTACGTATTTGATGATTGTGATGTATACGTTCCTTTGCCTTTATCATATGAGGGGCCTGGCCAGACGCAAAACACGCCAATGTCGTTAAACGAGGTAATGAGTGATCTTACTGATGTTTTTGATGGTTTCGTGCCTTTGTAAATTTGCAATGATGTATGTACAGTTGGGAAACAACACACCGCCATGAACATATCAGGTTACATGGATTTTAACAATTTTGTATGTAACTTTTACACAAATATTATATACCCTTTAGTACTATTTTTTTCGTGCCTTATGAAGATGAGGAAGACGTCCAGAGGTCCTACACATTTCTTACCCCCAATGGTACGAAGGTTTGGTGTCCGATATCAGATAACGATGCAAGACCACACGTAGGTGCTACATATGGTACTTGGAATGATGTTATTAACATGTACAAGAACTATGCTATGAAGTGTGGGTTTTCTGTCCGTGTTGGTCAAACCAAGAGGAACAAAGATGATGTGATAACACACAAGTATCTAAGGTGTAACAAATCCAGAAGATCACAAAGCAAGCATAAGTTTGACACGTTGGCTGAGAGTTCCTTGCATTTTAGGAAAAGTTCTTTCCAAGTAACAGATTGCATAGCCCATATTGGTGTTCAAGTAACAGAAGCCACATCAACATTTTCCTTATACAGGTTTGTTGAGTGCCACAATCACCCACTCGTTGAGCCTTATAATCGTGATCTAACTAAAGCATGCACAAAGTTATCATTTTCTACAAAACAGTTTATCCAGCACATGACTCTGAATTGGATAGGTCCTACAATTGCTCACAGGCTTCAGTTTTCTATGAAGGGTTGTCATGATCATGTCAAGGGAACCCCAACTGACTTTAAAAACTTTATCCAGGCTATTCGTTTGTTTATCGGGAATCGTGACTCTCAACTGTTTCTTGATCGTCTGCGAGATCGTGTTCAAAATCTACCAGACTTCTATTTTGACTTTTGTGTTGTCAATGGTGAGCTAAGACATGCGTTCTGGGCATATGAGATAACGAAGAGAAATTACGAATTTTTTGGTGATGTGCTTGCATTTGATGCGACCTATCATCCTAACAAGTAAAAATACCCTTACATATATTGTCCATTTGATATTTCATACTAAATGTTTTTCGGTTTACGTATTTTTTACATTACAATTAAGCAAATTTTACTTCGTATGTGAACATAACTTAATTTTTACATATGGTTTTGCTGATACAACATCATTTTACCATGCGACTACATGTTATTTTAAAATGTTTTTAGGTTTACACTTTTTTACGTAATAATTATGTCCATCCCCTCCTGTTGTATGGGTTCGTAGACATTATCAACAACCTAATACTCAACCACCTCCCTATAATGGAAAGTTTTACTACTATTATTACCACGAAGTTACGTATCCTTTACCTATAAGTAACGTCTCATTTAACCAATATAAATCAATAGGGCATATTGCGCGTCTAAGCTTCCTTTCTCACCACCATCAGTGAACAAAGTTTTTCAAAGCCATATTGGGCGTCATGTTTTTTGCCTCACAAGCATCTGTCAATCCGCGCATGTTGTCAAAATATTTTCAATCTTCACCAGAAACAAGAAAAAGGAGTCCATCAACTCTGTCCGGTCCGTCTACCTCCCGTATTGCGAATAAAAAACCCACACCTTTTGACTTAATTCAGAGTGAAGAACCTTTTGATGATGATTGGGTTAGCAATTACAGGTTCACCCAATATGTTAACATGTTTTTATGGTTTTTGTTGATATTTGTTGTAATGTACATTTTTGTTTTTTTAACATTAAATATTTTGTACGTGTTTCGTACGGTGATGGCCTTTTTATTTTTATTTATGTATTGGTAATGTTTTCTTATTACTGATACATAGAAAATCTCATCTTTTTCATATAAATTTGATTTTAAAAATACAATCATTATTTTATAGGTTATGATTACCTACCAACACACACTATCATATTGCCTATATATACCATTGTTTTGCATTCAAAATATTTTCACCATTTGTTGCTTAGAAAACTTTCTTTGCATATTTTGTTAACATATGGAATCTCTCCCACAACATGTTTTGTGTTCTTGTGGGTACCCAACCACCATTCGTACGTCGTGGACATCCACAAATCCTGGCAGGTGGTTCTACTGTTGTACTAGAAATGTATATTTTCAAGTTATATACCATAATGCTTTTGTTTTCTATATATTAATTGTTTTTTAAAATTTTTAGGCAGGTGGTTGTGGTTTTGTTGGTTGGAGAGATCCACCTATGTGTTCAAGATCTGTTGACATTATCCCGGGCCTTCTTAGAAAAAAAAACATGCATGAGGAAGCTGCTAGGAGGATTGTTTTTCAAAAACGTTGTTTGAAAACAATTGTATCTATAAGTTGGTTTTTTTTTTGTGTGTGCATGGTTGTTTTTTTAAGAAGACCTTTTGTGTGTCTAACTCTTTGTATTTTCATTAAGTGATCTACATTTTATCGGTTTGGATATGCAATATGTGTTTTTGGAAACAGTTACATGCTTGTTACAATGGATTAATTACAATTTTAACTGCAGATTAATATCACCATGTGTCGCTTTCCAGACCCTGACTTGAGTAGCCCTGTCACCGGTATATTATCATATTCATCTTAGTTGTTCCTATCATGTCATGATCATACAAGCATGCATACAATGATAAACGATAATAAGTCAAGCAATATTATCTAATCAAAGTATAAGCAATATGTTAAAATAAAAATTTTAAATAAATAAAAGTTAAGCATGTTTCTCAGCCCCGAGAGTTTAAAATCAGTTAAGATTAGAAAAGGGGCATATGAACTCACCTTGAAATTGATGCGGTTGGCTTAGCTTAAACAAGAAATGCACACTCTCTTTGTTGGATTTGTTGTTATGTTCACGATCCTGTATTGATTTCACGTTGTATGTAACTTATGAGCTCATGTATATATGTTTGTGCGTGTGTATGTGTTAGCCCTATAGTTGGCTAACACTCCTCGGCATTGGTCATCATTCGTCCTTGATTGCTGGCTAGGGATTATACTTAACCCTTAATCAAATTTAAATAAGCTTATTTCCTTGTGTTATTAACTCTTATGTTTCATTTGATTTAGATCCTTGTCATAGTGTATAGCCTTGCAAACTACCATAGTTTATGAGTATAAATTTAGATTTTTTGATTAAAGGTTAGAACCCTTAACATTTTGTCATTACTTGTGAGTATTTTTGAGAGACAAGGTTTTAGGACTTAGAAAATTTCATTAGCTTCAAACCCTAACACCTTTGTAGTAATTTAAGTTGATAATCCCATGCAAGTGGTCATTGGTATATATTTAAAGTGTTTTTTTTACATCCTTTGTTATTTGGGCCGAATGAACCATAGTGGACCGAAGAATCAGTTTGGGCCTAATGAAGTTTTTGGGTCGTGTGTGTGGGTGGACCAAGCTATTGGGCTCAAAAGAATTCCTTGGGTCAAATGTGTGGTGTTGGGCCGAAAAAAGGAGATGAGCCAACTAGTTATCAGTCGAGATAATTGTCTTGTCCTAGGTCCGGTACCCATGGATCAGCGAACCTGTTAGCCACCCCCCTAAGGTTCGTGACCATGCAGATGGTTGGCGAACCCAAGGTTCGGTGATGATGAAAAAGGTCCGGCCAGTGTTGGTTTGCCATGAGGTTCGCCGCTTCTGCACTGGTTTGGTGCTCATGAGTTCGTCCAGTCGACGGTTCGGCTAGGTCGGGCGGGGTTCGTGACTTTGCAGGTTTGGTTGTAGAGAAGGTTCGCAGTAGCTAGGTTCGGCAACCTTGAGGGTTCGGCCACCTTCCAGCTAGGCCGAGGTTCGGCTGGTCGAAGGTTCGGCCAGCCCCTCTCCCTTGGGAACCTGCAACTGAACCGCCTCATCATCGAGTCCTACTGTGTTGAAATGCTATTCTGATGGTCATGTCATGTGAAGGTGGTCTCTCCAGATCGTGGGTTTCATGGTGAGAAGGTGGTTAACCGGTTAAAGGGTTGTGTTCAAGCAAGAGGGCTGAAAACCCTAAATTTCGTGGATTTCCTAGCTTGGTACCTCGAATTTTAGTGGATAAATCTTCAGATCTGTTGTACCTTTTTAGGTAGAGGAGGTCGAGAGCTTCGTTTGGACACCAAGAACACTCGATTTCACCAAGAAACGAGTGAGTTATGATGGTTTGAAGGTGTTTTTCTAGATAGAGGAAGAAGGTTCGGGAGAGGGTGTTTAGAGAGAGAGAGGATGATGAAAAAATGAAGTGAAAGGCCTCATTTAGTCTTTCAATACCCCGAGGGTATTCGGGTTCGTTTCGGTTGCACGTTTTTCATCTCCGTTGTGTTTCGGGATTGCTACGCGAATTTTACGTATTTTAAATAAAAAGACTTTATTTTAAATATTTCAAAGGTGGTTATTCCTAGTAAATGTTTCATAATTATCTTTCTTATTTTATTTTCGTTCGTATCGTCTTTCATTTTCGTTTCGTCAGAACGCGTCACCTTCGCGCGTATTCGTTCGAATCGTCACTCGAACGAACACGACGATGGTTTTGCTTTCTGATGCTTGTTTTCTACTTTTCAATCATTATTTCAGAACGTGAAACTCACAGATATGTTTGTGTGAATCGTCACCCACGCAAACACACTGTCAGTTCGTTATTCTGAAACAACACTGAAATTATGTTCTGAATTGTATTTCCTCACTGACGGACTCAACTAAACGTCCTGTTTTCACGTTGTTTTCGTACTGATTTGTCGGCCATCTGATTCCTGTCATCTATGGATATCAGGTCGCAACCGACATGTTCTTGTTGTTTACTTGTACACTGTTGTTTCTCTTGATACTTTGTATTAATTGTACTTAGGTTTTTACCTAAATACATACATCTATTGTTTATTCTGAGTTGTTGTACTTACGGTATTTAAGTTCTCACATAAATACGTATAACTGTTTCTTGTATTTTGATTTCTGTTATCACAGACACTGTTCACATATCGTATTTACACGCAGTAAAAGGTGAAAGTACACATACCGTTCGGACTTGCCGGACGATCAGGTACTGGATGTCACAGTCTCCCCTTGTTAAAGAAATTCCGTCCCGAAATTTAAGCATCAATGTCGGGCTCTACTTCTCGAACAATTGGGGATACTTTGTCTTCATGTTGTCCTCGCGCTCCCAGGTAAATTCTGGTCCATGCTTGGAGTTCCATCGAATCTTTACAATAGGAATACGACTTCGTTTCAGTCTTTTGACTTCACGCTCCATAATCTCTACAGGTTCTTCAATGAAATGTAATTGCTCGTCAACTTGTATTTCTTCTAACGGTATGATCAATGACTCATCAGCGAGACATCTCTTGAAATTTGATACATGAAATACGTCGTGTACTCCGCTGAGTTCATCAAGGAATTAAGTCTGTATGCCATGCCACATGACCTATGTGTTGAGTTATCTCAAACGGTCCGACATACCTTGGTGCTAGTTTGCCTTTAGCCCCAAAATGAACCACGCCTTTCCATGGGGATACTTTCAACATGATTCGGTCACCCACTTGGAATTCCAAAGGCTTTCGCCGTTTGTCTGCGTAACTCTTTTGGCGGCTACTTGTTGCTTGTAGTCTCTGTTGAATCTGGGCTATCTTATCAGTAGTCTCCTGAATAAGTTCAGGCCCAGTGATTCTGTTGTCTCCCACTTTGGTCCAACAAATTGGAGACCGACATTTTCTACCATATAGTGCTTCGAACGGAGCACATCCGATGCTGTTGTGGTAGCTATTGTTGTAGGAGAACACAATGAGTGGTAAATGTTTATCCCAACTTCCACCGAAGTCTAGGATGCATGTTCTCAACATATCCTCTAGGGTTTGAATTGTTCGCTCACTTTGTCCATCCGTTTGTAGATGATAAGCGGTGTTCAACTTGACACTTGTCTCTAGAGATTGTTGCAATGATTGCCAAAACTGCGAAGTAAATCGACTGTCCCAGTCTGAAAAAATAGATAATGGCACACCGTGCCGAACTACTATTTCATCAATGTAAAGTCTTGCTAGCTTTTCCATCTTGTAATTCTCTCTGATCGGCAAGAAGTGTGCGGATTTGGTCAATCGATCAATGATGACCCAAATCGAATCGTGTCCACTGGAAGTGCGGGGTAGCTTGGTAATAAAATCCATAGCTATTTGTTCCGACTTCCATTGTGGTATCTCAAGCTGTTCCAGCAAACCTGACGGTTTCTGGTGTTCAGCTTTGACTTTGGCACATGTGATGCATTTGCCAACATAGGTGGCACCATCTTTCTTCATTCCCGCCCACCAATAAAACGATCTAAGATCTTGGTACATCTTATCAGCACAAGGATGAACAGAGTATCTTGTCTTGTGTGCCTCGTCAAGTATGAGTGTTCGAAGTTCATCTACTGCCGGGATCCAAACTCGATCCTGAAAATAGATAACTCCATCTTGTTTTTTGTCGAAATGTGTCTCGGCTCCACAATCGAGCTCTTGTTTCAAATTGTCTCTTGCCATTGCTTATTGTTGTGCTTGTATGATTTGATCTCTCAAACTGGTTTGCACGGTCATTCCCATTGCTCGTACGTGCAAGGGTTTGACTCTTTCCTTCCGACTCAAAGCGTCTGCGACAACATTCGCTTTGCCCGGATGGTATTTGATCACACAATCGTAATCGTTCAGAAGCTCAACCCAAAGTCTCTGTCTCATGTTAAGCTCCTTTTGATCAAATATGTGCTGTAAACTCTTGTGATATGTGAAGATAGTGCATTTGGTACCATACAGGTAGTGTCTCCAAATCTTTAGAGCAAAGACAACAGCTCCCAGTTCTTAGTCATGTGTTGTGTAGTTCTTCTTGTGTATCTTCAACCGTCGGGAGGCATAAACAACGACTTTGTCTCGTTGTATTAAAATATAACTGAGTCCCTGATGGGAAGCATCACAGTATACTACAAAATCATCATTGCCTTCTGGGTGTGTTAAGATTGGAGCATTGCACAATCTTGGTTTCAATGTTTGAAAGGCCTCTTCTTATTTCTGTGTCCACACAAATGGTTCACTCTTCTGTGTGAGTTTGGTGAGAGGCAAGGATATCTTAGAGAAATTCGAAATGAATCTCCTGTAGTAACCTGCCAATCCCAAGATTGATCTGATCTCTGTCGGTGTTGTGGGCACATCCCAATTCTTGATTGCTTCAATCTTGGCAGGATCCACATGAATACCATTACTGTTAATCACATGACCCAAAAACTGAACTTCTCTTAACCAAAATTCACACTTGGAAAATTTGGCATAGAGTTGTTCCTTCTTTAAAAGTTCCAAGATTGTCTTGAGATGTTCTTCATGTTCTTTCTCGCTTCTTGAGTAAATCAGTATATCATCAATAAAGACAATAACCAACTGATCTAGATACGACTTACACACCCGGTTCATTAAATCCATGAACACTGCCGGTGCATTCGTCAATCCGAAAGGCATCCCCATGAATTCGTAGTGACCGTATCGGGTACGAAAGGCTGTCTTGGGTATGTCTTCTTCTTGAATCCGGAGCTGGTGAAAACCTGAACGCAGGTCTATCTTTGAGAAGTACTGTGCTCCCTGTAGTTGATCAAACAAATCATCAATCCTCGGTAACGAGTACTGATTCTTGATGGTGAGTTTGTTAAGTTCTCTGTAATCAATGCACATTCTGAATGTTCTATCCTTCTTTTTAACAAACAGAACTGGAGCTCCCCACGGGGAAAAGCTCGGTCGGATGAATCCTTTGTCGAGTAGCTCTTGTAATTGATTGGACAACTCCTGCATTTCTGATGGTGCAAGTCTATAAGGAGACTTAGCTACAGGAGTTGCTCCCGGAATCAAATCGATTCGAAACTGCACCGATCTCTCGGGTGGCAGTCCCGGTAAATCATCCGGAAACACGTCCGCATAGTCTTTCACCACTGGTATGTCTTGAAGGTACTTTTGAGCCTTCATGCAAGATATTATCTTGACACTGCGTTTTGCTTGATCTCCATGAATTTCCAAGATCTGATCCTTCTCCACGGGAATACGTAGTTGCTTTTCGGAATAGATAAACTCTACTCTGTTAAGAGATAGCCAATCCATTCCATTCCGACAATGATATCGAAAATGCCCAGCTCCATCGGTATCAAATCGATGGAAAATGTGTGATAGCCAAGTGTTAGTGGACAATTCCTAAGTACTGTGTCTACTATGATTTGTTTGTTGTTTGCTATCTCAATAGTATAAGGAGAGTCTAAAGATTCCTCAACATGATTAAGATGGCATGGAAAGTCAGATGAGATAAAACTCTGATCCACACCAGTGTCAAGTAATATGGGTGCATAAAAGTCGGATAAGAGAAATGTACCCGTGACCACACTCGGGTCCTGTCGAGCAGCAGCTGCTCCGATCTGAAAGGCTCTACCTCGTGCTTCTTGGGACAATCCTGAGAAAAGTGTCCAGGCTCGCCACAGTTGTAGCAAGACCTGTTATCAGCAGCAGCAGTAGCTGCGTTGTTGTTTCTGTTTGGAGCTCCCATGCTCCTGCAATGATTGGCCCAATGACCAAACTTCCCGCAGTTAGTGCATTGTCTTCACTTGGTTTTTGGTGGATGATGATATTGGAAGGTGTTGCACAAAGGTGCTATGCCAGTGTAGGGCCTCTTGATCTGCAGTGATGGTGGTTGATTTGCCATCGGGGTCTGAGTGGTCGCAGCAAAGTTCTTGACCACCTTTTGTTTCTTAGTCGGGCGCTTTTCTAGCTTCCTTGAAGTTCCAGCCTAGGCTTTCGTTTCTTTCTTGAGTGCCCCGGAGGCAACCATCACGTCTGTCAAAGTTGCTGACAGAGTAACAGCCATCTCCATGCTAGTAGGTGGGCAGAAATCACATGCCCTTGGATACAAGACGGCAGTCCACCGACGTACCGTTCGATCCTTTTCTCCAGTGTTGGCACCACGTCCGGTGCCAATGTTGCTAGCTCGTGAAACCTGGTGGTGTAGGCCAGATGCCCAGCACCAATCATAACAAGATTGACCAATTCAGTCTCAACCTTCTTGAGCTCATTCCTTGGGCAAAACTTTGCCCTCAACATAGCCTTGAAGTCATCCCAAGGCATAGACAGAGCCTCATCTTTGCCTCTAGTTTGAACTTGAGCGTTCCACCAATTTAACGCTCGTTTGTTGAATGAACCAGCAGCATATCTTACCCTGTGCTGATCAGGACAGACACTAATGTCTAAGGTTGTTTCCATCTTCTCGATCCACTAGATCAATTCGACGGCACCTTCACTGCCACTGAAACTGGGTGGCTTGCATCCTACAAAGTTCTTGTAGGAGTAGTCCTGATGGTGTCGGGTGTTACCACTGCCTTCTCGAGATCAGTTGGCGATGTTACTGTTATTGCTGTTAATTCTGTTCATCATCTCCGGGATTACATCCCTCAGTTGACTGGTCAGCAGTGTGGCCAATGCCATAGTAGCAGGATCCAACTGATGAACAGGTGGTGGTGGAGGAGGTGGAGTTGGTTGTGTAGGAGAGTCAGGTGGTGTCAGTGTCGAAGAGTGCGGTGCTGAATCTTGAGGTGGTGGTGGCAGTAAAGCTGGTGGTTGTCTTCTTGGTGGCAATCTGATCATAGCCGAAAGAAAATCGGTTAGTGCAGTGATCAGATGCAGAAGACACATGCAAATAGAATCCTATGTCATATGATCTCTACATGAGGTCCCTTGGTTATAGTCTAGCCCAAACCCTTTATGTAATATGACCTATATGTCTCTATAACCATGGCTCTGATACCAATCTGTCACACCCCGAGCCGGCGGGATGGATCGACTTTCCCATCGGGCGGAAGGTTCTCGGGGCGCGATATCGTTTGATAATCGAAATGATCAGATTGTTTATATAGCACATGATATATAAATGAGAATGCTAACATGACAATGAAATAGAATTACGAAGTTAAATTACATTGTTTCCTCATAATTTAACTAAGTAAATCTAACCCAAAAGAATCAATGAGTTTATATCTTGTAACTGTACAAGATTCACAAAAGATGATTCATTGTTTTGTCATTCCAAAAGTATGATCACACAAAATGTAGCTAGGACTTCTAAAAAGTCCCCTAGCTATGTTCTTGAATACTGGTGACTAAACCTGTTCATCACCTGAGAAAACACGCATTTCAACGAAGTCAACACTAGGTTGGTGAGTTCATAAGATGGATAATTGAAAACCTTGATCTGTTCACATACACAATCACAATGTCATACATGATACTTGTAAGTTGTTTGATTCACCCACTCACCCAATGGCCTTTCCATAGTTATATTTACAAGTAGCATCTCATCCTATTAGTTATGCTTATATATAGGGCATATGTAGGGGAACAAGCCCCAGCCAACATCCCACCACGTAACTAATAGAACTCCACACCACTTGCAATAAAACTTTAGATAACCATCTTCATTTCACCTGTCCGTTTGTGTTCATCACCCAATGTTTCATATGTAGAATAATATAATAAAAGAGGTTCAGTTATCAAACCGAAGTATTGATAACCCTCAATATGCTAAGGAAAATTTGATTATGTTAATCTGATCCTTGTTATTATTCTATTTCTTGTGGGGTTAACTGTTAATCACTGTTAATAATAAGAGTGTTAGTTAACCATTTGATATTTGTTCTCAACTTGAAGTGCATAGAGCCTAAAAGGAAACCATTGCAATCCTCACATAATCAGATTACAATGCATCCGATTTACCTCTACCACTTTGTATTCCCAGAGGCCTCATCGAAATTATTACCAGCAATATGACATGAGAGAAAATCAATTCCTCAGTCTACTAGTCAATAGGAATCGAAGGATTGATTACAATTTTAACTGCAGATTGATATCACCATGTGTCGCTTTCCAGACCCTGACTTGAGTAGCCCTGTCACCGGTCATACGTTACCGGCCAAAAGATAAATACGATCAACATACTAGCCCTACTATATAGAGGTTTGTAAAACTTATGGTACCACTATGCTATCGTCGGTTTAGTCTCGTCAAACTAAGTGGTCAGCGAATTGTGAAGGGACTTACAATGATCAAACTTGAGTACGTGGCACATGATTGAAATGATATAATGCAGACAGTTCAATAGTAATCAATTGTATTGTGTTCATCAATTTTGTTGTTTGTTCTCAATGTTGTATGTTCTCATTGTTGTTAACAAAATTAAATAAGAACTTGTCTTATTACATTATTTTAATTGTTGTGTGAATGATGTTGTTATCATGAAATTACATTATCATGATTATCATTCCTTGTTGTTTCATATAGTCACCCTATTGTCACTAAGATGTGGTAAGAACTAGTCTTACTACACTTAGTCGACTCAGGTGGTGGATGATACTTGTTTCATGTTATCTTGTAATATGTGCAGAGTTATAAGCTAAGTGTTATAAGCACTTGTCTTATTACACCTAGTTAACTCTGGTGTTGAATGATATTATGAAGATATATTATCTACATGTCATTCATGTGTTTCGTTGTTGTTGTCATCATGTTCACCTGTGATTATCTCAATGTTTGTTCTTGTAAGAATAACTAAGTGTTGTAAGATATAATCTTACAATTATGTTATTCTATTGTGTTGATGAGTTATGAAGGTATATTATCATATTCATCTTAGTTGTTCCTGTCATATCATGATCATACAAGCATGCATACAATGATAAACGATAATAAGTCAAGCAACATTATATAATCAAAGTATAAGCAATATGTTAAACTAAAAATTTTAAATAAATAAAAGTTAAGCATGTTTCTCAGCCCCAAGAGATTAAAATCAGTTAAGATTAGAAAAGGGGCATATGAACTCACCTTGTAATTGATGCGGTTGACTTAGCTTAAACAAGAAATGCACGCGCTCTTTTGTTGGATTTGTTGTTGTGTTCATGATCCTGTATTGATTTCATGTTGTATGTAACTTATGAGCATCATGTATATATGTTTGTGCGTGTGTATGTGTTAGCCCTATAGTTGGCTAACACTCCTCAGCATTAGTCATCATTCGTCCTTGATTGCTTGCTATGGATTATACTTAACCCTTAATCAAATTTAAATAAGCTTATTTCCTTGTGTTATTAACTCTTATGTTTCATTTGATTTTGATCCTTGTCATAGTGTATAGCCTTGCAAACTACCATAGTTTATGAGTATAAATTTAGATTTTTCGATTAAAGGTTAGAACCCTTAACATTTTGTCATTACTTGTGAGTATTTTTGAGAGACAAGGTTTTAGGACTTAGAAAATTTCATTAGCTTAAAACCCTAACACCTTTGTAGTAATTTAAGTTGATAATCCCATGCAAGTGGTCATTGGTATATATTTAGTGTTTTTTTTTACATCCTTTGTTATTGGGGCCAAATGAACCATAGTGGACCGAAGAACCAGTTTTAAGTCTCCTTTGATCAAACCATCCATGTTTGTTGAGAACTTATCAAGTCTCTCTTGATGATTGATCCCTTCTTGATTCACACCCATCCTGTCTGTAATTGTTGTTATTAAAAAAAGTTGTATAAATTTTCTGTATATCATAAGAAACCCACACACATATACAATTTAATGTTGGAAACTTACAATGGCACTTGTTCCACGAAAAAAAAATGACATCACTCTAAGACCAGATGGTTTATACTGTGGTAAACAACCATCCTGAAAAATTGTTTCACATTATTTGAGTAAACTTGATGTAAGCACAAAGATAAACAAGTTTTTACATACAAAATACATATGTATCACACATATAATATAAGTGTTAACATACATGTTTTATAAGTTTTCAAGTACACTGTGACATACAAAAAGTTACGTAAATTTTACGTACTAATTACATATCTTTTGCGTATAAATTACATATTACAATCACACCTATATTCAGTTTTTTGTTTCTGTTTCTCCATTAATTTTGTTTTTAAACAAAGTAACATAGGTAATTCTTTTTGTATATATACTGCAAAAAATATATATATTACATTAATACATATGTATTACACGTCTAATACTCGTGTTATCATACATGTATTATAAGTTTCAAATACACAGTGACATACGAAAGGTTAAGTAATTTTTACATACCGATTACATATCTATTTTGCAAAAGTTACATATTTAAAACACAACTATATTCAATTGTTTGTGTATATATACTACAAACAATAAATGTATTACATGTATTTTTAACATAAAAAACAAATATACTAGATTATAAAGAAAAATGTTTCCCTGTCGTCATTGTTTTCTGTCACAGCTTCCTTCATTTTCTTTTTAATGTGTGAAAAAGATGTCAATGTTAATTATCCAATAATATGTATCAAGTGTTCTGTTATTTGGTATCTAAAAATTAGTGATACCTTTCATCAGTTGCTTCAGATAGATTATCGGTCGCCTTAATTATGTTTTTAGTGTCGTCACCCATCTGTATCGACCCACTATACCAAACGAAGTTGATTATATTTTCCTCATCTTTACTAAGCCCTTTGCTTAGATCAACGCCTCTAATAAGATAAGGAGATTAGTTGACATCAACTATTCCTTTTTCTCGAATTGGTTTTACTTTCTTTTCTTCAAACTTTTCTATGACCTCATGCCAATTGGCATCAACAACAGTCATACCTTTCTCTTGATCTATTACACTTAAAATAGTTTCAGTTTTTTTACCTTAAATATAAGTGAATACATAAAATGTGTTTTACTTACTGGTGTTTTCAACAACTTCACCAACATTAGAGAGAGGCCCAGGTGCTTGATCTGTATTTTCATTCAACTGGGAAAGACACAAGTCTATTGTTGTTTGATATAATTCCATTTCGTGATCTCTCTGTTTTTGAGTGTCGGCGGACACGTTAGTATTTTCTGCTAGTAAAGAATAAGCAAATTTTTTATTATAAGCGAGAATAAGATATTTTTGGAAAATAAGGACTGATGAGCAAAAGCACTGAAGCCAGACAATTGAATAAACCGTGGAATGACAAGCCGTGGATGCTACTCTTCCGATTGAAGAACTGCTTCAGCATTGGAATATCAACAGCGGAAGATTCGCCAGAAAGAACTGTCGTTGAACTTCTCTACCTCAGAAGACACTAGCTGATCATGACATCTTCGGAAGACAACCATTGCATCGGAAGAAATCAAATGACTCGGAAGACAATCTCCTATTTCGAAATAACTGATTGATTAATCAGCTTCCGATGATCATCTTTCAAAAGAATAACCACTGAACATCAGCACAACTACTTCAACCTCAGAAGACCTGAAGACTACTGAAGACTCTTGTTTCCGTTGTTGTTGACTTTGTATTTATACTAGTCTGTTGATTTAGTGTCAGTAACAGTGTCAGCTATTTGTCTTATTATTTCTTGTCTTGTATCTCAGAATGTTTGGGTATTTAAGTCTTCACATTCTCTGAATAAAATGAATTACTTCCCCCAAAATTCCTTGTGCTTTCTATCTGTTCTCCTCTCTCTTTATAAGCAAGAAAACTAAACAACGAAAATAACCTTGTGCAAAACTTTAGAGGGAGCTAAAACCAAAGCTTTGACTAAGAGTCTAAAGCCTTGTTCCTCGTAAAACAGATACTCCTCGAGGTTTCTGCAGTTCAACAATTGGTATCAGATCCTTGTTCTTAGTCTTGGTTTAACCATCAAGACTAAAACTCAACGCTCTCACTGATATCTTGTCGTTTAGTTTTCTGTGTTCTCTCTCTTATGTCTTTCTATTTTCTTTAAATCTGCAGGAGTTTGGTTTTTGAACTAAACTATGTTCAAAAATCATTTTAACAAATCACTTTGAAAACTCATCACTTGATTTGCTCATAACTGTTTGTGAACCAATGGCAGAGAAATTCACCCAGACCCTCATAACACTGGTTCTGCCACAAAGCCACCAATCTTGGTTAGGCACCAGTATAACATTTGGCAGAGACAGATGTTACACTTCCTGTCCAATAATCATACAGGATGTTGGAAGTCTGTCATGTTCGGACCGCATAAACCAACGGTCCTAGACACGGAGACTAGAGACCATGTCCCGAAAGATCCCCGGAATTACACCGAAGAAGACTACCATAAGTTAGAGCTTGATGCAAAGGCACATGCTCAACTCGCTATGGCCCTTCCTAATGAAATATACTTTGGTCTTCTTCACCACGAGTCTGCTAAAGACTTGTGGGATGCTCTAAAAGAGCAATTCGGTGGTACCGAAGATGTTGTGGCTAATACCAGGGAGATATTAGCTCAACAATACAAGACATTCTCCCTACTAAATAATGAGTCACTGACTTAGTAGTATGAATGATTCACTTCTCTCTTAAGTGAATTAAAACTAGCTGGTCAAGTGTACCCGTTGTCTCTGTTCTGAATCGTTTATTGAGATCTCTGCCTGAAAATGGGAAAATTATTCCATTTTCATGAGATCTTCTCTAGACTTTGGCAAACTCTCACTTACCTAACTCCATGGTAAGTTGCTCACCTTTGAGCGAGAGATTGACCAGAATAGAAAACTAATAAAGTCTGGTAAATCAACTGAAGAGTATGTTCAAGGGAACACAGCTCTTCTCAGTCATAACTCTAAGAGAAATGATCAGGGTTATGATGATTACATAGACATAACTACTGGCATCACTTCTTCTTCTTCTTCTTCTTCTTATGATGACCACTCTCCTATTTCTGATCATCTGTGTTTTATCATGGGTGCTCTCCATCAAGTTCAAAGTGATGACTTGAAGAGATGGACATTCTTCACCAACTGGCCCTCTTGAGCATAAGAACGAATAAATTCAAGAGGACTGGAAGGAAATTTCCTGGTATTCATGGAAAAACCAGGTTTGGCCTAAATAAGGCTAAGGTCCAATGCTATAGATGTCATGACACTGGACACTTTGCTAGGGAATGCAAAAATGCTCCCAACTCAAATTCTTCACCGTATGTGACCTTCCCTAACTCACAATCACATACTTTTTCAACACCTTTTTCTTCTTCTTCTTCTTCTTCTTCCTCATCTTTCAGAAGGCACAACAATTCTCAGGAGTCAGCACACATTGTACAGACCCCTCCTCCTACCAATGTACAATTTGTACAAGCTACCAAAGGTAGCATGTATCAAGTTACTCCTGCCCCTCTTCAAATTGTTGCACCATCCCCTTCTCAAATAAATGTACCAGGCCCTGCTGTCCATTCCCCTTCTTCGAGTAAACCGGCTCTTTTCACCCAAGAGTACGTAGACTGGAGCAGCCTGCCAGAAGATGTAGGCTATGCTCTCATCACATATGAACCTACATATTTTGCTCTCATGGATGTTAGTGACGATTCTACTCCTTCTGAACAACCTGTAGCAGACACTCCTGATGCTCAGGTATCTTCTTCTACTCTAGAAAAACTATGTACCGATGCGTGGATAGAGGCTTTTGCAAAATTAAAGAAATCCAACATGTTGCTTCAACAACAAAATCAGGAGTTGGAGCAACTGCTAGATAATAAAAATTCTAAAGTAGAAAATTTAATAAAGAATAAAGACGGTCAAATCTCTATCCTAAAGACTGAAAAATCCAACCTACAAGCTCTATTTTGTTTGAAAAATTAAAAATGTGCATCTTGTAGAGATGAACTGTCTCAGACCAAGGTCAGCTGCGACAAGTGGGCTGAATCCTGCAAAGGGTTCAAAATGCTTCTAAGTAAGCAAGTTCACAACAAGGATAAATTTGGAATCGGGTATAATCATACTAGTCCTCCAGAGGACTATACCCCGATTAACAATGACATAAATGAGACTGATTCTGAAACCATCTCCCCTACCTTTCTTCCGGATGAAATTCCAGCCATAAAAATCACACCTCTAAGAGTGTACCAACCTAGGCAGTTTCCTATGTTTGTTTATCCCACTGAAACTAACGTTGAAAAACTGGAGGAAACACACTTGGAAAGTGATCACAACAATAATTCTTCTGAACAAATTGAGATTGCTCCAACCATGAGCTCTACTTGAAGTTCGGAATGTACAATTCTTCTTGAAACCTCTGATAATCAAGTTTCCCGCCTTGACAAAGGAAAGAGACCCATGGTTGACATCAGATTCCCTCTTTCTCATCCTCATACACCCTATCCAATAATGAATGCAAATAAGCCTTTCATTACTAACTATTCCTCTCTATCTCCTGCTTGTCTAAAGTGTTTCAAGTACAATCATATTACTGAAAACCGTTGGTCAAAAACTCCTTTGGAGAAAGTTAGAGATAAACTGAATGCTGAAAGATTGAAAGCTGAACAGGTTTCCTCATCTAAAGGGAACCTCCCTAATAAGATGAAGAAATCAAAGAATGCTAATAGATCTTCAGCTAACAGTTCCGTAAGATCTAACTCCCATCCATCTCTTCGTTTGTCTTCTCCTCCATCTGCTTCTCCCGGACCATCTATCCTTGGAACACCACCGTCTAACCTATTGCATTTAATCCTCATGTGCAGAGACCTTCTTCAAAACAGAATCATCTATGGTATGTGCACAGTGGTGACTCTAGGCACATGACCGGATGCAGATCCATCTTAAATAACTTCATTCCAAAGAATGGAGGGTCTGTTTCCCTTGGAAATAATGCAAAGGGTTGGATAGTATGGTCTGGTTCTGTCCAGAGTGGAAAATTGCACTTCAAAGATGTAAGCTTTGTTGAAAACCTCAAGTTTAATTCCTGAGCGTTTCTCAACTAGCTGACAAGAACTTTAGTTCATTTTTCACCAAGGACAGTTGCAAAAATCTTTCCCCGTAAATAAAATAAAAAATAAAGATCTTAATTGATCAACACACCTTGCTAGCGGCAAAAAGAAGTGGAAATGTTTACGTTGTATACATGACCACTGATTCTAAAAACATCCTCTCCTACTTGTTTGATAGCCAAAGCATCATCTTCTAAACTTCTCTTTGGCACAGAAGATTCAGTCATCTTAACCACCAATCTCTTCATAAGCTTTCTACCCTTTCTTTAGTAAGAGGATTACCTTCCAAAGAATTTCACTTTGAAGGTCAATGTGAATCTTGCTTAAAGGGAAAGCAACATAAAACATCACATAAGTCTATTGAGGAATCCAAAACAACTAATTGTCTCAATATGCTTCATATGGATCTGTTTGGTCCATTGAAGGTAGCCAGTTTGGCAAGAAAGAGATATTGTTTAGTTGTTGTGGATGACTACTCAAGATTTTGCTGGACCTTCTTTCTTTTCAGCAAAGATGAGACGTCTGATAAAATAATTGCCCTTATCACCCAACTTGAAAGACAATTTGGTCTTCCCGTCAAGACAATAAGAAGTGATAATGAGACTGAACTCAAGAATCATGTTCCTGATAAGTTCTGCATCTCTAAAGGAATCCTCAGACAATATAGTGTTCCTAGAACTCCTGCTCAAAATGGAGTTGTGGAAAGAAAGAATTAGACACTTATTGAAGCTGCAAGAACTATGCTTGCAGACTCAGGATTGCCTTTATCCTTCTTGGCTGAGGTAGTAAACGATGCTTGCTATGTCTTAAACAGAGATCACATTGTGAAGAGACATAACAAGACTGCCTATGAAGTCCTTCATAACATAAAGTCTCTCATTTCCTTCTTTAAAGTCTTTGGGTGTTCGTGTTTCATTTTGAAGACAAAAGACTCTTTATCCAAGTTTGCTGCTAAAGTTGACTCTGGATATTTTGTTGGATATTCTCAGATCTCTAAGGCTTACCGAGCTTTTAATCTCAAGAAAAAAATTGTTGAGGAAACTATTGATGTCAAATTCAATGAATCTGCATCAACTTCATATTTCCCTTCTGCTCCTGATGACCTCTTCGACCTTGAAAGCTTCACCTACATCTCTTCTACCCCCTCTTCTTCTCCTTCTTCAAAATCATGTCAAACTTATGAAGATCTATCCTCTCTTGAGGAATGTTCTGTATCTAAATTCTTTACCTCAATTCCTTCTTATCAAATAAATTCTCATGTCCAAGATGAACAAATATCTACTCCTTTATCCCAGCCTAGGATAATGTACCTATAGATGTACCTGAACATGTTCATACTTCCCCATCAGAAAACTCTCTTGGCCCCACTGAAAACTCACCTTCTTCCGATGCTGACTCTACAAATAAATGTTTGGACATCATTCCCTTTAGCAGAAATCATCCTCTAGAACAAATATTAGGTGATTTAAATAAAGGTGTTCAAACTAGGAGCCATATTTCAAACTTTGCCTTCATGCAGCCTTTTTGTCCCAAGTTGAGCCTTCAAAATATCAGGAAGCTCTTAAAGATAATAATTGGGTAGAGGCTATGGAAGATGAACCATTACAGTTCAAAAGGCAAAATGTTTGCACTCTCTGCCCCTTGCCAGCAGGAAAATACTCTATGAGAACTAGATGGGTATTCAGAAATAAAATAGATGACAGAGGCATCGTGATAAAAAATAAAGCCAGATTGGTAGTGAAAGGGCACTGCCAATAGGAAGGCATTGATTATTGTAGGACCTAAGGAACCCTAGGAATCAACTTGGTTCCTTGGTAGATCTGCTCTACAACCACTGGAATAGTGAGGAATCCTATTCCAGGGTTTTCCGATCGAAATCCACAGGCCCCGTGGCAATCCGACAATGAGGAGTGAACGTTTGGATCAAGATCAAACACCACGGAGTGAGAATCGAAGTTGGAGACGAATGAACCACTCAAAACCCTAAGGGTATGAATATGGGGTGCTCTGGGAAGAGAGGAGGCTCGAAAAAGTTAGGTTTGAATCTGTTTGCATAAGTATATATAGACTGCACTCAATCGGCCGAATGAGTGGCCGAATCACTCATTTGGCGAATGGCTCAGCCAAATGAGCTTGGTCAACCGAATGAGTCATGCGGATGACTCATTCGTTCGCCCCAGTCATTTGCTAGGCGTTCATTCGCCGAATGACCTCATTCTTAGGGTCATTCGCACGAATGGGTCTATATGATATATAATCAAAGTCAACCATTGTCAAACACATATAAACTTGAATAAACATTAAAGAACAATATAGAATAACTAATCTTCATTAATAAGATAAACTTTATACATTAAGATCATACAAAACATAGAACTAGGGACATTTTTGTGCACTAACATACTCCTCCTTGGACCTAGTTCTTTACTTGTCAGCACCCTTCTTGAAATACTTCTCAGAAATAGCTTTCCAGTCAGAGACGGCATGAATCCCAGCCACTATGCAAATCCGGATGATTCTCATGAATTGCAGTGCTTATTCCACATCTGCAACTTCGAAGAATATTTATACATCTGCATAGAGCTTTAACACCGTTGTGTGACAGATTAGTCAGCCACATGGGATCAAATACGTGCACCGTATCCCATTTGTTGTCTTTGCATAGCACAATCACTGCCTCTGCAGTTCTCCCATCATAATACCACCATCGGAAACTGTCCAAGAATTTCTGAGGCATCTTCCGTAATGGAATCTTCCTCATGACTTTTGGAGGCAGCCACTTCAGGATGACTTTTTGTCTGTGGGTATCTGCATTGATCTCTGGCTGATAATATGTGACAATCCGACTTTTTGAATTAACCTCATTAACTGAAAATAGCGAGATCACAGGCCCAACAGGACAAATGTAGGCCCAATGAGCCAAGGTAGGCCCAATAAAGCCAGTGTAGGCCCAATGAGGTCTAGGAAGGCCCAATAAGGCCAGGGTAGGCCCAAGGAGGTCTAGGTAGGCCAATGAGGCCCAAAGTAGGCCCAATGGTATTTATGAGGCCCTATTGGATTAATCAAACCCAATAATAGTTCAATTGGCCCAATTAGTGACAATTCGATATCCCGGATTAACTTCGTTAACTTTAGAATTAACCGAAGTGGGATGTGATTGTACGAAAACAAATTTCAAGGGTTAGAAATATCCAATTTACAAGAATTTGACTTGTAAAGAGGCAAAATGCTTAATTTTGACTTTTACAAGTCAAAATTCGGCCAAAAGGTTTATGAAATTCGAATTTCGCATTAAAGCTCTATAATTACTCGAATTGATTATTAATTCATCACCCAAAAATGATGATTAACAGTTATTTTACGTTATTGAACCATTAATCCACTGAATTTGAACCAAAACGAAGCCAAAGAGGCGAAACCGTCACTTGCATAATTGAAAACCATACAATTCGATCATATTACTCACAATTGAAACTCAATACCCTCTAGTTGGCACTATTAGCTTCTCCTACGTTCAACAATTCAATCGTAGAAGGCTAGGAAGAAGAATTTGGTCGTGGGATTAGCCGAAATTCAAGTCTAAAGTGATCTACTACAATTCGGCATCAAAGCAAGTAAGTTTTAATTCCTAAACACTCTAAAAGGATCGAATAAGTGAACTCCTAACTAAATTCTGTCAAACAATATCGAATCATAGAAGTTTTGATTCTAGGGTTCTTAGACTTTGATGATTTGGGGGTTTTTACCCAAATGTGATTAGAAACCAAATCAAATGATGCAGAGAATTTCGAAATGCTCTGTACATTGATAACCATATTTTAATTTCAGTTCTTAACATCGAATTTATTGATTTCAATTCTAGGGTTTATAGAACAAAACGGTTTTGGGGGTTTTTGATCAAATGAGTTTAAGAATTAAATTAAATAGCAGGGGTAGATTCAGAGGATCCCGATTAAGGTTAATGCTATGTCAATTTCATCTCATCTTGACTAATCGATCGAGTTCTATAATTAGGGTTCATCGTTCATAATGATTTGGGGTTTTCAACCTAACAGAATTCAAAAGTCGAATTAAAGTATACCTGTAGCTTCGTAATAGTCTGTTGAAGGAAAAATCTATGATAATTACAATAGAAAACATCGAATTGCTAGAAATTGGGTTTAGGGTTCTTGAGATTAAAAACGCTTTGGGGATTCTATGAAAATGTTTATAAAAACCAAATCAATCTTTACAGATAGTTTCGAAAATCTATACTCAATGAAAACCCTATGATTTTAGAAGTTATCATAAGCGAATTTAATCGATTTGAATAGGATGTTTGAATATCCACGTTCGAAACTATGAACATCATGAATTGAATCATGTGTTGGTTGATAATCAAATTAAAACAGTCCATAGACTCGACTATAACATAGGAACAAAAACCCTATGGTTTTGAGATCGATCGAAATCAAATCGTGGTTCAAATCGAGGTTAAATGGTTCGGTTGGGGAAGAATAGGGGAACCAGTAAGTTGTTAGTTAAGAGATTTGATTTTGAAGGTATATTACAAAAGTCAGAGCTGGTTAACTGGTAGAGCGTGTGTGGGTTTAGTTGAAGGTCACGGGTTCGAGCCCGGCTTCAACATTTTTTTGGGTTTTAAAACTAATTTTGAGTTTTAAATCATAGCTCCTTCGTTTCAAGTCCGATTCGATTCGTTTCAGTTGCATTGGAACCAGAATTCAGTTCCGAATGTTTTAGGATAATAAAATATATATTTTAATCCGAAAACGAAATCGCGTATAATTACGTTTATTTAAATAAAATCGTATATGATTTTATTTAAACGATTTCAAAGTCACGCGTACTTACGTATGCACATTTCTAACACTCTAACATACGTGTGTTGACACGTATGTGATTTCAAGCACAAAACGACTATCTGAATAACACTAGGTTATTGTTAAAACACAGGTTCTTTGTAGGAGGACTGTTTACACGAGTTTAAGTGCGTTTGATCATTCTGCAAATAATCAAAGGTGCGTACACGGCCCCTTTCTTATTTTAAACTGTTTTGGGGGAGAAAACATGTGCAACAAACTCTTTTTAGATACATATCACTTGCATGAGTTAGCTGTTTACATTATGTGACAACATAGCATTTAAAAGTCCTTACACATTTCGAACCGTTTAGTTTGCCGTAGCGCAAAGCGTGGTAGTTGGAAATAGATCTATTAGGTTTGACAAACCTCACCTGGTAGATGGGATCTACGCAGGTGTTTGACTGACCAAACACACATTACTATTGTTTGTGCTAGACAGTAGTGGCAAGGCAAAAACATGCTATAGCATGGCAATCGTCACCTTCGGTGTCGACCACTTATGTAAATAGTTTATATGACTAACTATCATGACTATGCATGTGTGATTATGTTATCTGTAAACTTGATATTCAAACTTTTGTTTTGAACATTGTGAATACTTAAAACCTGTGTTATGCACCAACCTTTGTGTTGACTTGATTTACATGTTTTCTCAGGACACTAAGGTGCGCAAGAAAGCCAGCATGTACTAGGAGATTGAGTCGCATGCATGTCTTTACATTTTAGTTATTTGAATTGGAACATTTGAAACTTTTGGATTGTAATTCAACTTTTACAACTGTTACTTTGGTTATTGTTTTAAAACGCTTCCGCAAGCTTTGAAAACTTTGATGTTACGGTTTTAAGGCCAAAGTATGTTTTGAAAATCATATAGAGGTCTTCGTTATGTCTAATGATCTGAGATCCTGGTTTGTCACGTTCCCAAACGGTATGATTCCGTTAGTTGAAAATTGGGGGTGTGACAGATTGGTATCAGAGCCATTGGTTATAGCGAACTAGGTTTGCATTTGTAGACTTAGACTATGACTGTTAGACATTAGACACATATGCTTACACGTATTACTTAGAAATTACATATGGCATTATGTAATTAACTTGCTTACACATTCCATGGCACTGCACTTACATATGGTATTATGTAACAGGCATGGCATCTTCATCATCAGCACCGTATATTTACATTGATGATTCTGAGGATGAGGAGCCGATAGTTCCAGCACCACCATCATCACCAGCACCACCTATTCCATCTCCTCCACCATATGAGAGGGATGATTCAGATTCGGAGGAGGATCCAGATGAGGACCCAGAGGAGGATCCGGAGGAGGACCCGGATGAGGATCTGGAGGAGGAGCCAGTGGAGGCCACTCAGGAGATCCCTGCTGAGGGACCTTCTACCCATCCACCACCGGTATTAGATGTTCCTGAGCCTAAGAGGCAAAGGACTGATGCTGAGGAGATCGCCAAACTGCGCGAGCACTTGTACTGGGCGAATGACAGGATCGAGTATAATGCTCGGGAGTTATGGGATGCTAATGAAAGACAAGATAATCTTGCCCATCTAGTCAATGATATGCGGATGAGATGATAAATTTGATTGGTCGTCTTGAAGCTTCAGAGAACCGAGCGGAGATTCTGGAAGGCAGACTTGTAGCCTTGGAGGATTTAGTGGTCTCTGAGAATGAAGAGGAGGATGAAGACGATGAAGAGGAGGAAGGGGAGAACCAGCACCAGTTGTTGATTCTGATCCTGAATCCACTGTTGAGGATGATTGATTTTTTTTGTTTTGTTTAAACTTATTAGGAACGGGTTGTGTTCCTACACTAGATGTTTGGAAAACTTATGTTTGATTTCAAAAGTATTGTACTCAAATCAAATTTCTATCTATTGAAAAACTATTATTTATTGCCAACAGTTGTGTTGATTTATACATTACATGTTGTGTTTGTTGTTTAGTTTACACATGTCACATTGGATCTTGATAACGCTCTAACATTTCTTTTAACTAGGAAGATAATGGCCAACGAGAACGTTCACATGACAGTTGCTGAGCTCAACGAGCTAATCAATAACAGGGTCGCGGAGGCTATCGCGAACTACGCTCAGACACCCAATACAGGGCCACAGGGTCCGGCAGGGGGACTGGTTAACCCACAGGCATGCACGTTCAAAATGTTCTTGGACTGTAAGCCACACAACTTCAAAGGGTCGGAGGGGGCCACAGGACTCCTTCGATGGATTGAAAAGGCGGAATCTGTGTTTGAGATGTGCAACTGTCCTGATGAAAGCAAGGTGAAGTATGCTACAAGAACATTGGAGGGTCCAGCATTAACTTGGTGGAACTCGAATGTTCAGACCTTGGGATTGGGTGAGGCTAATGCCTTGACCTGGAATGGATTCAAAACTTTACTGCAGGAGGAGTACTGCCCTCGCAGTGAGATGCAGAAACTAGAGGAGGAATACTGGCACCTCAAGATGGAGGGATCAAACATCGAGGAGTACACTACTCGATCTCATGAATTAGCCAGACTTCTACCTCATATGGCTACTCCAGCAAGCAAATGGATAGAGAGGTACATCGGAGGACTGGTGCCTCAGATTCAGGGATTGGTTACTTCTGCAAATCCCACGACCACCCAACAAGCTGTTCGGTTAGCGCACCAACTGACTGATCAGGCAGTGCTACAGGGAACTCTGCCTAAAAGAACATCGGCTACTAAGGTGGGAGACCACAAAAGGAAGTGGGAGAGCAGCAACACCAAGAATTTCAACCAACAACCGTTTCAGCAGAACCGGAAACAAGACTCAAACAAGTCTTATCACAACTCAAATAGTGGTCAACAATCATCATCGTCAGGGGGTTATATTGGTAAACACCCAAAGTGCAACAGGTGTGGGTTTCATAATGCAGGTAATCAGTGTGATAGAGCTAAGTGTCAAAGGTGTGGTAAGATGGGGCATGCAGCTAAGGATTGTCGGGGAGAGCTGCAAAACAATCACAATAACAATCAGAACAATGCACAGAAGGGTTGTTTTGAGTGTGGCAAGATGGGGCACTTTAAGAAAGATTGCCCACAACTCAAGAAAGGTGGGGATAATAACGCAAATGGCAATGGCAACGGCAATGGTAATGGTAATGGCACCAATAACAACAATAACAATAACAACAACAATGGTGCTAGGGGCAGGGCGTTTGTGATTGGAGGGCGTCAAGCACGGGAGGATCCCAACATTGTTACGGGTACGTTCCTCTTAAATAATCACTATGCCTCTATGTTATTTGACACTGGTGCCGATCGGAGTTTTGTATCTAGTTCACTTGCTAAGTTGCTAAATGTTAGTCCCACTGCTTTAGATAGTCCATACACTGTAGAACTAGCTGATGGTAAGCTAATTGTAGTTGAACAAATCCTTAAGGGATGTATACTTGATTTGATGGGTCAGACATTGGAAATTGACCTTATGCCTATTGCTTTAGGTAGTTTTGATGTAGTCATTGGCATGGACTGGTTGTCCAAACACCAGGCTGAAATCGTATGCCATGAAAAGATTGTTCGCATACCTCTTTCGCATGGAGAGACATTGTATGTACAAGGTGAGAAGAGCAGTACACCACTGCGTCTCATATCTTGTATGAAAGCACACAAATGTCTGCGGAAAGGTCATACGGCAGTTATAGCACTTATAACTGAAAAGCCGGTAGCTGAGAAGAAGATTGAAGATATACCAGTAGTTTGTGAATTTCCGGAGGTATTTCCAGAAGACTTGCCGGGATTACCGCCTATCAGACAGGTGGAATTCCGAATCGACCTTACACCAGATGCAGCACCGATAGCAGGGCGCCTTATCGACTTGCACCGTCAGAGATGCAAGAGTTATCCACACAATTGCAAGAGTTGTTGGATAAGGGTTTTATACGACCTAGTTTTTCACCGTGGGGAGCTCCAGTTTTGTTTGTCAAGAAAAAGGACGGGACTTTCCGTATGTGTATCGATTACCGGGAGTTGAACAAGGTTACTATCAAGAACCGGTATCCGTTACCCAGAATTGACGATCTGTTCGATCAGTTGCAAGGTTCGAGTTACTACTCGAAGATTGATCTCAGGTCGGGTTATCATCAACTAAGAGTCCAGGAGGAAGATATTCCAAAGACAGCATTCAGGACACGCTATGGCCATTATGAGTTCTTGGTCATGCCATTTGGGTTGACAAACGCTCCAGCTGTATTCATGGATCTCATGAATCGTGTTTGTAAACCTTATCTTGATAAGTTTGTCATTGTTTTCATTGATGACATTCTCATCTATTCTCAGACTGAAGAAGAGCACGCTGAACATCTTCGATTGCTACTAGAATTACTGAAACAGGAACAATTGTACGCTAAGTTCTCGAAATGTGATTTCTGGATGCGAGAAGTACAATTCTTGGGCATATAGTTAATGAAAAGGGTATACATGTTGATCCAGCGAAGATTGAAGCGATTAAGAATTGGGAAGCGCCAAAGACTCCTACCGAGGTACGACAATTCCTTGGTTTGGCGGGTTATTACCGACGATTCATTGAGGGATTCTCAAAGATCGCTCAACCACTTACAGCTCTTACGCATAAGGGAACGAAATATAACTGGACGGATAAACAGGAAGCTGCATTCCAGTTATTGAAACAGAAACTCTGCAGTGCACCGATTTTGTCCTTACCGGAAGGGACTGAAGACTTTGTGGTGTATTGTGATGCATCTGCACAGGGTTTGGGATGTGTGTTGATGCAACGTGATAAAGTGATTGCTTATGCTTCAAGGCAACTACGACCACACGAAAAGAATTACACTACTCATGACTTGGAGTTAGGAGCAGTGGTTTTTGCTTTGAAAATTTGGAGGCATTATCTGTATGGAACTAAGTGTACCATTTACACTGATCATAAGAGTTTGCAACATATCTTTGATCAGAAGGAGCTTAATATGAGACAACGACGATGGGTTGAGTTGTTGAACGATTACGAATGCGCGATTAAGTATCACCCGGGAAAAGCTAATGTGGTAGCTGACGCTTTAAGCAGAAAAGATACTTCAACAAGACGGGTTCGTGCACTTATGATGACGATACATACTGACTTACCTGACAAGGTACGCAGTGCTCAGCTCGAGGCCTTGAAAACGGAAAACTTGGTACAGGAATCTTTACGAGGAATGGAAACACAGTTGGATGTCAAGTCTGATGGAATTCGTTATTTCATAGATCGATTGTGGATACCGTTGTATGGAGGTTTAAGGGAACTCGTGATGGATGAAGCACACAAGTCCAGATATTCAGTCCATCCGGGATCAGACAAGATGTATCATGACTTGAAGGCACTGTATTGGTGGCCTCACATGAAAGCTGACATTGCTAAGTACGTTAGCAAATGTTTGACTTGTTCGAAAGTCAAAGTTGAATATCAGAAACCATCTGGTTTACTGCAACAACCAGAGATACCGATGTGGAAATGGGAACAGATTTCGATGGACTTCATTACTAAGTTACCCCGTACATCGAGTGGTTGTGATACGATATGGGTAATTGTCATCGATTAACGAAATCTGCACACTTCTTAGCAATCAAGGAAACCGATAAGATGGAGAAACTGACTCGCATTTACATCAAGGAAGTGGTAGCACGGCATGGCGTGCCAATCTCTATCATATCAGATCGGGATGCCCGATTTACTTCCAACTTTTGGAAATCACTTCATAAGTCATTGGGGACTCGTTTGGATATGAGTACCGCCTATCATCCACAGACCGACGGTCAAAGTGAACGTACGATTCAAACGCTCGAGGATATGTTACGAGCTTGTGTAATTGACTTTGGTGATAGCTGGGAAAATCATTTACCGTTAGTGGAATTCTCTTACAACAATAGTTATCATACAAGTATTCAAGCAGCACCGTTTGAAGCTTTGTATGGTCGCAAATGTCGTTCACCAGTTTGCTGGGCTGAAATTGGTGACAGTCAGATAACAGGTCCTGAACTGGTGCACGAGACAACAGAGAAGATAGTTCAAATCCGGAACCGTATGGCAGCGGCCCGGGATCGACAGAAGAGTTATGCTGACAAACGTCGTAAACCGTTGGAATTTCAAGTAGGAGACCGAGTTCTTCTAAAGGTATCACCTTGGAAAGGTGTGATACGATTTGGGAAGCGCGGGAAGCTTAGTCCACGTTACGTAGGACCTTTTGAGATTCTGAAAAGGATTGGTCCGGTTGCGTATCAACTCAAATTACCGGATGAACTCAGTGGAGTTCATGATGTCTTTCATGTATCGAACTTAAAGAAATGTCTTTCTGATGAGACATTGATTGTACCATTGGAAGAAATACAAGTGGATGAACAGTTACGATTCATTGAAGAACCAGCAGAAATCATGGACCGAGAGGTCAAACAACTTAAGCAAAGCAAGATTCCAATAGTCAAAGTTCGATGGAATTCAAGACGTGGTCCTGAATTCACATGGGAACGGGAAGACCAAATGATGAAGAAGTATCCTCATCTGTTCAAAACAGCAACTACAAACACTGAGAGCGCACGTTAAATTTCGGGACGAAATTTCCTTCAACAAGGGGATGACGTGATGCTTCACACATCAACACTGCAAATTTCAAACTGTAAGCACAAACATTTATTCAATTGGTTTTGTTATAAACATTTGTGCTACATTACATTTTATACATTTTATGTGCTACATTTCATATAATACATGTTATGGTAGTACATACATGATTAGTTACACACATTTTGCTATGTGCGGGGTTGCATAGTACAAACAGTTACAGAAACTCACTATGTGTGAGGTTACACAACACAGTATGATCAAACACAAGCAGTCACAGTTAGGTGAACTAACTAGTGTACACGCAAACAGTTACGTTGAACGATCACATTTAGTTGTGATGTTGCAAGCATTAGATTTTGTGTGTGAGTACACACAAGCACACAGAATGATCAAATCACACTAACACGTACGATTTAAACTCGTAAGTAGTTTCCTAACTACTCCTAACACTTACTAATTTTCGGGACGAAAATTCCTTCAACAAGGGGATGATGTGACAATCCGACTTTTCGAATTAACCTCGTTAACTGAAAATAGCGAGATCACAGGCCCAACAGGACAAATGTAGGCCCAATGAGCCAAGGTAGGCCCAATAAAGCCAGTGTAGGCCCAATGAGGTCTAGGAAGGCCCAATAAGGCCAGGGTAGGCCCAAGGAGGTCTAGGTAGGCCAATGAGGCCCAAAGTAGGCCCAATGGTATTTATGAGGCCCAATTGGATTAATCAAACCCAATAATAGTTCAATTGGCCCAATTAGTGACAATTCGATATCCCGGATTAACTTCGTTAACTTTAGAATTAACCGAAATGGGATGTGATTGTACGAAAACAAATTTCAAGGGTTAGAAATATCCAATTTACAAGAATTTGACTTGTAAAGAGGCAAAATGCTTAATTTTGACTTTTACAAGTCAAAATTCGGCCAAAAGGTTTATGAAATTCGAATTTCGCATTAAAGCTCTATAATTACTCGAATTGATTATTAATTCATCACCCAATAATGATGATTAACAGTTATTTTACGTTATTGAACCATTAATCCATTGAATTTGAACCAAAACGAAGCCAAAGAGGCGAAACTTTCACTTGCATAATTGAAAACCATACAATTCGATCATATTACTCACAATTGAAACTCATTACCCTCTAGTCGGCACTATTAGCTTCTCCTACGTTCAAAAATTCAATCGTAGAAGGCTAGGAAGAAGAATTTGGTCGTGGGATTAGCCGAAATTCAACTCTAAAGTGATCTACTACAATTCGGCATCAAAGCAAGTAAGTTTTAATTCCTAAACACTCTAAAAGGATCGAATAAGTGAACTCCTAACTAAATTCTGTCAAACAATATCGAATCATAGAAGTTTTGATTCTAGGGTTCTTAGACTTTGATGATTTGGGGGTTTTTACACAAATGTGATTAAAAACCAAATCAAATGATGCAGAGAATTTCGAAATGCTTTGTACATTGATAACCATATTTTAATTTCAGTTCTTAACATCGAATTTATTGATTTCAATTCTAGGGTTTATAGAACAAAACGGTTTTGGGGGTTTTTGATCAAATGAGTTTAAGAATTAAATTAAATAGCAGGGGTAGATTCAGAGGATCCCGATTAAGGTTAATGCTATGTCAATTTCATCTCATCTTGACGAATCGATCGAGTTCTATAATTAGGGTTCATCGTTCATAATGATTTGGGGTTTTCAACCTAACAGAATTCAAAAGTCGAATTAAAGTATACATGTAGCTTCGCAATAGTCTGTTGAAGGAAAAATCTATGATAATTACAATAGAAAACATCGAATTGCTTGAAATTGGGTTTACGGTTCTTGAGATTAAAAACGCTTTGGGGATTCTATGAAAATGTTTATAAAAACCAAATCAATCTTTACAGATAGTTTCGAAAATCTATACTCAATGAAAACCCTATGATTTTAGAAGTTATCATAAGCGAATTTAATCGATTTGAATAGGATGTTTGAATATCCACGTTCGAAACTATGAACATCATGAATTGGATCATGTGTTGGTTGATAATCAAATTAAAACAGTCCATAGACTCGACTATATCATAGGAACAAAAACCCTATGGTTTTGAGATCGATCGAAATCGAATCGTGGTTCAAATCGAGGTTAAATGGTTCGGTTGGGGAAGAATAGGGGAACCAGTAAGTTGTTAGTTAAGAGATTTGATTTTGAAGGTATATTACAAAAGTCAGAGCTGGTTAACTGGTAGAGCGTGTGTGGGTTTAGTTGAAGATCACGGGTTCGAGCCCGGCTTCAACATTTTTTTGGGTTTTAAAACTAATTTTGAGTTTTAAATCATAACTCCTTCGTTTCAAGTCCGATTCGATTCGTTTCAGTTGCATTGGAACCAAAATTCAGTTCCGAATGTTTTAGGATAATAAAATATATATTTTAATCCGAAAACGAAATCGCGTATAATTACGTTTATTTAAATAAAATCATATATGATTTTATTTAAACGATTTCAAAGTCACGCGTACTTACGTATGCACATTTCTAACACTCTAACATACGTGTGTTGACACGTATGTGATTTCAAGCACAAAACGACTATCTGAATAACACTAGGTTATTGTTAAAACACAGGTTCTTTGTAGGAGGACTGTTTACACGAGTTTAAGTGCGTTTGATCATTCTGCAAATAATCAAAGGTGCGTACACGGCCCCTTTCTTATTTTAAACTGTTTTGGGGGAGAAAACATGTGCAACAAACTCTTTTTAGATACATATCACTTGCATGAGTTAGCTGTTTACATTATGTGACAACATAGCATTTAAAAGTCCTTACACATTTCGAACCGTTTAGTTTGCCGTAGCGCAAAGCGTGGTAGTTGGAAATAGATCTATTAGGTTTGACAAACCTCACCTGGTAGATGGGATCTACGCAGGTGTTTGACTGACCAAACACACATTACTATTGTTTGTGCTAGACAGTAGTGGCAAGGCAAAAACATGCTATAGCATGGCAATCGTCACCTTCGGTGTCGACCACTTATGTAAATAGTTTATATGACTAACTATCATGACTATGCATGTGTGATTATGTTATCTGTAAACTTGATATTCAAACTTTGTTTTGAACATTGTGAATACTTAAAACCTGTGTTATGCACCAACCTTTGTGTTGACTTGATTTACATGTTTTCTCAGGACACTAAGGTGCGCAAGAAAGTCAACATGTACTAGGAGATTGAGTCGCATGCATGTCTTTACATTTTAGTTATTTGAATTGGAACATTTGAAACTTTTGGATTGTAATTCAACTTTTACAACTGTTACTTTGGTTATTGTTTTAAAACGCTTCCGCAAGCTTTGAAAACTTTGATGTTACGGTTTTAAGGCCAAAGTATGTTTTGAAAATCATATAGAGGTCTTCGTTATGTCTAATGATCTGAGATCCTGGTTTGTCACGTTCCCAAACGGTATGATTCCGTTAGTTGAAAATTGGGGGTGTGACAGATTGGTATCAGAGCCATTGGTTATAGCGAACTAGGTTTGCATTTGTAGACTTAGACTATGACTGTTAGACATTAGACACATATGCTTACACGTATTACTTAGAAATTACATATGGCATTATGTAATTAACTTGCTTACACATTCCATGGCACTGCACTTACATATGGTATTATGTAACAGGCATGGCATCTTCATCATCAGCACCGTATATTTACATTGATGATTCTGAGGATGAGGAGCCGATAGTTCCAGCACCACCATCATCACCAGCACCACCTATTCCAT
Source organism: Mikania micrantha (assembly GCA_009363875.1). Lineage (NCBI taxonomy): Eukaryota > Viridiplantae > Streptophyta > Magnoliopsida > Asterales > Asteraceae > Mikania > Mikania micrantha. The sequence goes on from CM018693.1 coordinate 73,551,918, forward strand.
CTCCTCCACCATATGAGAGGGATGATTCAGATCCGGAGGAAGATCCGGAGGAGGATCCGGAGGAGGATCCAGATGAGGACCCAGAGGAGGATCCGG